>SJYV01054924.1:1051197-1106882 GCA_006410875.1 Neotragus pygmaeus
CTGCTGCTGCTGCTAAGTCGCTTCAGTCGTGTCCGACTCTGTGCGACCCCATAGACGGCAGCCCACCAGGCTCCCCCGTCCCTGGGATTCTCCAGGCAAGAACACTGGAATGGGTTGCCATTTCCTTCTCCAATGCGTGAAAGTGAAACGTGAAAGTGAAGTCTCTCAGTCGTGTCTGACTCTTTGCGACCGCATGGACTGCAGCCTACCAGGCTCCTCCGTGCATGGGATTTTCCAGACAAGAGTACTGGAGTGGGGTGCCATCACCTTCTTCAGAGAAGTGTTTAGTTTTGTTTATTCAATGACTATTTCTTGGGGGGCCTACATGATGCCAGCACTGTCCTGGGTGCTCAGGATGAAGCAGAAACCAGTCCCTGCCTTCAAAAGCCTAGAATCTAAACAGGAGACAATCAACCAAGATGAGGTTGCTGGGCTTCTCTGGTGGCTCAGACGGTAAAGAATCCGCCTGCAATGTGGGAGATCTGGGCTCAGTCCCTGGGTGGGGAAGATGCCCTGGAGAAAAAAGGGAATGGCAACCGACTCCAGCATTTTTGCCTAGAAAATGCCATGGACAGGGGAGCTACAGTCCATGCGGTTGCAAACAGTTGGACACAACGTGAGTGACTAACACACACACAAACACAAGCACTCAAACGGAAAGAACAGGAATGAAGAGGAGCAGGGCTGCCAGCTTCCGGACCAGCAGAGGAAAAGCTTTCCAAATGGTGACATTCAAGTTGGGGCATGAAGAATGAGAGGATGCCAACCAAGGAAAAGATTGTGGGGAAGGCATCACAGGTGAGATGCACAGCACACTCAAAGGCTGTGATGCAGGAACCAGCTTCAAGGCACGGAGCAAAATAGTGTGGCCATTGCTTAGAAAGTGGCAGGAGATGAGGTGAGGAGAGAAACCAGGACTTGTGGTAAGGGTGGAGGTGAATCTGATCAGAGACTTAGATTTAATTCTAAACATGATGGGAAGATATTGGAGTGTTTTGGTCAGACACCTCTGTTATCCCATCTCTGAAAGGGAGGCGGCCTTGGTTTCTACCACAGGGGGTTTCTACCAGGGGTTCTGATGGTGAGGTTCCTGAACTGGCAGCATCAGCATCCTCTGGAACTTGTTAGAAATACAGATTCTTGGGACCAACCCCAAACCTACAGCTCAACCACTCTGAGAGTGGGACCCAGTAAGCTGGGTTTTAACAAGCCCTCTGGGTGATTTTGATGATGTATAAGTTTGGTAACCACTGCGCTGGAATCAATTTTGTCGTTTAGTCACTCAGTCATATCCGACTCTTTGTGATCCCATGAACTGCAGCACGCCAAGTTTCCCTGTCCTTCACCATCTTCTGGAGTTTGCTCAAACTCACATCCATTGAGTCAGTGATGCCATCCAACCATCTCATCCTCTTTTGCCCCCTTCTCCTCGCCCTCAATCGTTCCCAGCATCAGGGTCTTTTCCAACGAGTTGGCTCTTCGCATCACGTAGCCCAAGTATTGGAGCTTCCGCTTCAGCACCGGTTCTTCCAATGAATATTCAGGGTTGAATCAAGAACCCCCAAGTTAGAAACGCGACCCTGAGTCGCCACCTCGTGTTATTTTATTGGAACTACAGCCTGGATACACCCGTCACCAGCCGGCCGGGAAGAGGAAGAGCGCTTTCCACCAAAAGGACACAGACCGTGGTCCTGGACAGGAGGGCAGCTTTAGAGTGTACCTGCCCACTTTTCTCATATGCAAGGACGCACAACGTAGGAGGGCTTCCTCAGTGAGGAACTTCAAGTTTTCTCCCTGCTACAGTCGGGATAAAGCCCAGATTCCTTGCCCGTTTGCTCTCTCCCTGTCTTCCTGTCCTCATTGTCTCTCACCTCTTACTCATGCACTCCTGCCAGCTGACTTCCTTTTTGCTTCTGAAACACACCAAGCATGTCAGGGCTTTGGTACTTGCTGTTCTGCCTGGAAAGTTCTCCCTGCAGACTTGCATGGCCCATTCCACTTCAATCAGATCTCATTTCAATGCCGCCTCCTTCAGGAAGCCTTCACTATACCCTAGCAGCCCTAGCCCTATTTCTATGACCCTGTCTTCTTTTTCTTCCTCCCTGACATTGTCCGCTTATTTGATTTTTGTCTATCCTTCTGAAACCATGCGTTCCACTAAGGGAGGGATATTCATTCTGTTCACATGACAGCTCCAATACACACAGTTGGTGCTCAACAGATATTAACCAAACAAATAAATATACTGTGAGACAGGTCTTACCACCCTCTTTCTGACCAATGCGGAGACTGAGACTTAGGAAGGTGACATGACATGGCTCACTCAAGCTCATACAATGAGTAAGGGGCTGGGATTGATACAGAAAGAAGGAATTCTGGAAGCTGAGGTATGAGCTATGTTGATAGAGGCTGGAGGAACTCCAGTAACGCTGGAGTTCAGGAGCCTAGGGAGATTTTTTTTCTTTTTTGGTTCCTCTAGGTCTTCATTGTTGCATGTGGACTTTTTTCTATTGCAAGAAAGCTTAGCTGCCCCATGACATATAGGATCTTATTTCTCTGTCCAGGGATCGAAGCTGTATCCCCTGCATGAGAGAAGGTGGGTTCTTAACCATTGGACCACCAGGGAAGCCCCTAGGGAGACTTTTCAACCTCCATCACCCAAGGTCAGCAAGAGGCACTTAAAGGATGTTCTTCAAGGTCAAGGAACAGAGGGCAAGGGTCCAGTGCCAAGATCTTAAGTGGGGCAGCATTGTCAGGGGTGTTGGGCAGCCCCACTGATCAGGGTGTGGCCTGGGCATAGAGCAGGAGGAAATCAAGAGTGCAGACATCCTGCAACGGATCCCAAGTCAAATACGGTATTCAAACATTCCATTATTAATTAGCATATGTGAAAATCTTGTTTTTAATAATCTGAGCCTGGGACTAAATTCTATTTCACAGAAAACACAGTGTGAGTGTTGGGGGAGGTCGTTTTTTTTGTTTTGTTTTGTTTTTGCTTTTTTGGCAGAGCCATGAGGCTTGTGGGATCTTAGTTCCCCAACTAGATATTGAACCTCAGCCCAGGGATTGAATCTCGGCCCTTGGCAGAGAGAACATGGAGTCCTAACCATAGGACTGAGAGGGAATTCTGGGAGGCTTGTTTTGTTTCCTTCATTTTAATAGGCTTTATTT
This sequence comes from Neotragus pygmaeus, assembly GCA_006410875.1. Lineage (NCBI taxonomy): Eukaryota > Metazoa > Chordata > Mammalia > Artiodactyla > Bovidae > Neotragus > Neotragus pygmaeus. The sequence goes on from SJYV01054924.1 coordinate 1,054,369, forward strand.
TAGTTTAAGGTTTGCAGAAAATTTGTGAAGAAATTACACCAAGTACCTCTATACTTCTCCCCCCACCACACCCAGTTTCTCCTATTTTTAACATCTTGCATTAGTGTGATACATTTGTTACAACTGATGAACCAATACTGACACATCATTATTCACGGAAGTCCATAGTTTACATTAAGATTCACTTTTTTATGTTGCAAGGTTCTGACAAATGTATAGTCCTGTATTCACATGACAGTATCAGAGAGAAGGATTTCACTGCCCTAAAAACGCCCATGCATCATCTATTCGTCCCTCCTGCCGTTCCCCCAAATCCTTGGCAACCACTGATCTTTTTATTGTCTACAATTTTGCCTTTTCCAACACAGTATTTGCTTGGTTTTAATATACAGTGAATCTGCCAAGAAAGCAAATAAGTTGGGAACAGATCAGGTTGCGCTTGGTTCAGAACTTTACCTAGAGCTTGCACTCACATTTGGACCATCACAGCCATGCAGTTGTGGTGTTTGAGCAGTCAGAGCTCCTGATTCAGCCCACAGATTCACAGTGATTCCACTTACAGCCGTGCCCTCCCAACTACAAGTCCTTCCCTGGTATCCGGGGAGGAATTGGTTCCAGGACCTCCTGCAGATACCAAAATCCACAGATGCTCAAGTCTGTAGATATATAAAATGGTGTAGCATTTGCATATACCCTACAGATATCCTCCCATTAAATCATCTCTAGATTACTTATAATACCTAAAACAATGTAAATGTCATGTATTTTGGTGGTGGTGGTAATGGTGATGGTTATTGTTTTTTTGGCTGCAGTTTGGAGCACATAGGGTCTTAGCTCCCTGCCCAGGGATCAAACCCAAGCCCTCTGCATTGGAAGCAAGGAGTTGACCACTGCACCTCCAGTGAAGTCCCAAAGCCAAGTAAATAGTTGCCAGTGTGTGGCAACTGCACATTTTGCTTTTTAGGTCTTTCTGGAAAAAAAATTTATTTTTTTTTTTCCCAAATATTTTCAGTTTGAGGTTGGTTGAATCTTTGGATATGGAGGACTGACTGCACTTTGTGACAATATTGTGCCCAATATTTATGTGTTGCTTTTTATTCTTATTTAGCTGTTCTGGGTCCTTGTTGCAACACACAGGCTTTCCCTAGTTGTGGTGAGTGAGGCTGGGCTACTTTCCAGTTGAGGTGTGCAGGCTTCTCACCATGGTGGCTTTTTTGGTTGCAGAGTCAGGCTGCCTGGAGTGCGAAGTCAAGTGGGCCTTAGGAAGCATCACTATGAACAAAGCTAGTGGAAGTGATGGAGTTCCAGCTGAGTTAGTTCAAATCCTAAAAAATGATGCTGTGAAAGGGCTGCACTCAACATGCAGCAAATTTGGAAAACTCAGCAGTGGCCACAAGATTGGAAAAGGTAATTTTCATTCCAATCCCAAAGAAAGGCAATGCCAAAGAATGTTCAAACCACTGCACAATTGCACTCATTTCCACGTTAGCAAGGTAATGTTCAAAATCCTTCAAGCTAGGTTTCACCAGTGCATGAGCTGAGAACTTCCAGATGTAGAATCTGGATTTAGAAAAGGCAGAGGAACCAGAGATCAAATTGCCAACATCCGTTGGATCGTAGAAAAAACAAGGGAATTACAGAAAAACATCTATTTCTGCTTCATTGACTATACGCTAAAGGCTTTGACCATGTGGATCACAAAAAATTGTGGAAAATTCTTCAAGAAATGGGAATACCAGACCACCTTACCTGTCTCCTGAGAAACCTTATGTAGGTGAAGAAGCAACAGTTAGAACTAGACATGGAACAATGAGTTGGTTCAAAATTGGGAAAGGAGTACATCACGGCTGTATATTGTCATCCTGCATATTTAACTTATATTCAGAGTACATCATGCAAAATGCCAGGCTGGATGAAGCTCAAGCTGGAACCAAGACTGCCGGGAGAAATGTCAATAACCTCAGATATGCAGATGACACCACCCTAATGGCAGAAAGCAAAGAAGAACTGAAGAGCCTCTTGATAAGGATGAAAGAGGAGAGTGAAAAGGCTGGCTTAAAACTCAACATTCAACTACAATCATGGCATCTGGTCCCATCACTGAATGGCAAATAGATGGGGAAACAATGGAAACAGTGATAAACTTTATTTTCTTGGGCTCCAAAATCACTGAGGACAGTGACTGCAGCCATGAGATTCAAAGATGCTTGCTCCTTTTAAGAAAAGCTTTAACAAATCTAGACAGCATATTAAAAAGCAGAGACATTACTTTGCCAAAAAAGGTCTGTCTCGTCAAAGCAAATCCTGAAAGATGATGCTGTGAAAGTGCTGCACTCGATATGCCAGAAAATTTGGAACACTCAGCAGTGGCCACAGGACTGGAAAAGGTCAGTTTTCATTCCAATCCNGGGTGGGTGGCTGACGGGCTTGGTCGAAGCGGGCTCTGCCAAGGTGCATGGGGGCCAGTCCGTTCCAGGGGCCACATCAGGTTGCTCTCTGCTTTAGGGCTTGAACCTGGAGATGGAGCTGCCTTGAGGGTGGAATTTGGGCCACCCTGCGTAACAAACTTGGGAAGAGGAGGTTGGGCCATGTTGGAAGAAGGGTCTTAAAAGAACCACCCAGGTGGGGGATTCCGGAGGCAGGGCTGCCCCAGGACAGAAGTGTGGTTCTGAGTACAGTGAGGGCGCTATTCTGCCAGAGTGATGGTCTGAGTCATTTTGGAGGGAGCTGTACATTCCTGCGGGGAATTGAGACCCTCTGGGGGTAGGGCCTTCCCAGGTGGGAGAGTGGGGGTTGGGCCCTGTAGGCGTGGCTCCGAGGGGCAGAGGGCACTGTGCCCATCAACGCTGCAGGTGACGGTGGCTTGTGTGGAGGTGGGAACACCCCTGGGACCGGGGCCCGCCCAGTTTGGGTGGGACTCTGGGAGGCGTGACAGGAGTCTAGTCTCTGGCCCGGTGGGTTTGGAGGATACCGCGCTGGAGCGTGCAGGTTGTTTCTAAAGTGGGGATCCTCTGGCAACCCCTCGAAGGGGAGGCGCTCACCTCGCAGGCGCCGCGCCGCCGCCTCGCGGAATCTGGGCGCGTCCCGGGCCGTCTGACGCGCCCGGTGCAGGGTGCTCAGCAGCCGCTCGCAGCTCTCGTCCAAGGGCCCCGGGAGTTCCTCACCCTCCAGCAGGCGCGCCGCGGGTGCCACGTGCGGCAGCGCCACCTCGCCGGGATCGCTGGGTCCTGTTGGGGGAAGGGTCTGGGCTGAGCTAGGGGCGGGATGCGGGTCCTAGGGTGAAGAGGACGCAACATATACTGGGGCCAGGGCACTCTTGGACAGGGCAGCNATAAAGAAGGCTGAGTGCTGAAGAATTGATGCTTTTGAATTGTGCTGGAGAAGACTCTTGAGAGTCCCTTGGACAGTGAGGAGATCAAAACAGTTGATCCTAAAGGAAATCAACCATGAAGGAGTTGGAAGGATTGATGCTGAAGCTGAGACTCCAATACTTTGGCCACCTGAGAAGAGCCCATGACTGATTGGGAAAGACTGATGCTGGGAAAGATTGAGGGCAGGAGCAGAAGGGGGTGACAGAAGATGAGATGGTTAGATAGCATCATCAACTCAATGAACATGAATCTGAGCAAACTCCAGGAGATAGTGAAGGACAGGGAAATCTGGCCTGCCTGCTGTCCACGTGGTCACAGAGAGTCAGACCCAACTTAGTGACTGAACAACATTTCCTCATGAATCAGCTATGCACTTTAACAGAAATACCACTGAAAGTATGCTGCATCCCTCTCAGTGCGTCATATGAAGGACAGGTCAATCTGCCCATTACTGGGGATTCTTTACTTCATCACTTGATCGGTTTCTTCACTGTAAAGTTACAATGTTAGCCTTTGTAATTAATAAGTACCCTGTGAGGTGATACTCCCGGACTATGCAAATATCCTGTTTCTTGTCAAACTTTAATCCACTATTGCAATATCCATTAATGATTCTCTCTTGAAACAATTACTACTAGAATGTTTGCCAAATAGTAAATTTCTAATTCCTCTTTTTCTACATTTACTACTTGTCCTTTTTCTGTTAAGAGCTTTCCTTTCCCTTATGTGTATATGTATGTATGTATGTGTGTGTGTGTTTATACCTTAATCTTATACATACTCTCTTAATCCTACTCCAATCAGACTCTTGCTCCCATTTTTCTATTTACACTCTTCCCTTTCAAAGTAACAATGCCCTCCACTTGGCTAAATCAGTTCTTGATCTTTATCTTCCTGGACCTCTCAGCAGCATTTGACACAGTTCATAAATTCTCCCCGCCTTCAAATGTTTTCCTCACTTGGTTCCCAGGCCATTTTCCTCCCTAGCTGCTCTATCTCAGGCTCCATTGTTGGTTCTTTGTCTCAATGTTGGGGGCCCCGGGGTCTGAGTCCTTAGCCCTGCCCTCTTCTCTGTCTATGCTCACTCTGTTGGAGATCTCACCCAGCCTCATGGCTTTAAAAACCATTTCCACAATGATGACTCCTGTATTAATCTACTCGGGCTGCCATAACAAGATACCACAGACTGGGTGGCTTAAAAACAGAATTTTTTTTATTTCTCAGAGTTCTGGAGGTTGAAAGTCCAAAATAAGGGTGCCAGCAGGACTGGTTTCTGTAAGAACTCTCTTCCTGGTTTGCAACCTTCTTTGTGTGCCTTCACAAAACCTGTCTTCTGCGCGCGCGCGCGCGCGCGCGTGTGTGTGTGTGTGTGTGTGTGTGCGTGCACGCACACACACACACACACACACACACAGAAAGACAGAGGAGCCACTCAGATGTCTCTTCGTCTTCTTCTAAGGATTATTGAATTAAGGCCCTACCCTCGTGACCTCATTTAATCTTAATTATCTTCTTAAAAGGCCCTATCTCCAAACATAGTCACATTGGGGTGTTAGAGTTTTGACACAAATTTTGGGGAGACACAAGTCAGTCCATAACAACTATCAAAATTATAACTCCAACCTGGGCTTGGATTCATAAATGCAACTTCTGACTAGACCTCTCCACTTGGAAATCTGATAGGTGCCTTAAATTTAACAAGTTCCAGATATTAATAGAACTGTTAATTCTCCTCTCCTTTCCGCTGCAAAAAAAGTTCTCCTTCTACAGACTCCCACATCTCAGTTAATGGCAAATTCCTTCTTGCAATTCTTCTGGGCAAAAGCCTTGGAGTCATCCTCAATTCCTCTTTCTCAAACATTCCATCATCAATCTGCTCCAAAATGTAGACTAATTTCATAATAACCCCATTTATTACCTTTATAATAATCCCAAATTCGAACTTTGGTTCAAACCATCACCATCTTTTGCCTGGACTGTGGCAGCAGCCTCTTATCTGGTCTCTCTGCTTCAGCTCATTCACATTCCACTTGTTCTACACCCATCAGTTACAGAGATGAGATCCTGTAAAATGCAAAGTAAGTCCTGTCCTTTCTCTGGTCAAAACTCTCCAAAATGGTCCACCTCACTCATAGCAGAAGCCAAAGTCCTTACAATGACCCACAAAGGTGTGCATAAACTAGTCCCAGGGGAATCTCCCTGACATCATCTTTCCCTTGCTTATTCAGCTCAGCCATCCTGTCTACTGGCTTTTCCTTAAACCCACCAGGCATGAGTCCACTTCACGGTCTTTGCCTATTCTCTGCTGGGAACAATATTCTCCCATATACCCTTGTGACTCCCTGCCTCACCTCTTCCACGTGTTTCCTTAAGCAAGGCTTCCATTGACTATCTATTTGAATTTACACCATAGCACTCCCTTTTCCCTCCCCTGCCTTGTCTTCCTCCATAGTGCTCATCACCATCTGACAGAGCACATATCTCTCTACAAAACATGAGACCTGTGAGAATAGGGACTTCTCTGTTCCCAGTTGCACCTCCATAATAATCACCCACATTGACTTTACTCTTGTTATATGTCAGCATATTTTTAAGGGCTTTACTGTACCATTTGGGGACTTCCCAGGTGGTGCAGTGGTAAAGAATCCGCCTGATGATGCAGGGGATGAAGGTTTGATCCCTGGGTAGGGAAGATCGCCTGGAGATGGAATAGCAATCCACTCCAGTATTCTTGCCTGGAAAATTCCATGGACAGGAGCCTGACGGGCAGGCTTCATACAGTTCATAGGGTTGCAGAGTCAGACACTACTGAGTTACTGAGCATGCACATGCTGTTATCACTCATTTAATCCTAACAAGGGCCCTTAGAGGTAGGTATAGCATAATAGTAATGCTGCATAACATCCAAAATACCCATGCCTTATGGCAGCAAATGCTGATTTCTCCCTCTTCCACCTACGTTTGGGGTTTGGCTGATCTCAGCTGGGCTCTGCTGGGTTTGACTACTACATGTGTCTCTTATTCTTCTGGATTTGATGTTAGGGATTTGGATAGAAACTATTGCTTTCCTACATTGACACAGAGCATTCTCTTCCTACCTGTTTAGTTTCCTGACATTCAAAAAAGAAAGAGCTTATGGGAAAAAAAAAATACATGCAAAAGAGGAGACTTCCCTGGAGGCTTCCCAGTGGCTAAGACTCTTCTCTCCCAATGCAGGGGGCCCAGGTTTGAGCCCTGGTCAGGGAACTAGATCCCACATGCTGCAACTAAGAGTCCACATGCCACAGCAAAGACTGGAGATCCCACACGTGGTAATGAAGACCTGGCACAGCTAAGTAAATAAACAAAAATACAACCTAAAGTTTAATACTGGGAATTCCCTGGCAGTCCAATGGTTAGGACTTGGCAGTCTCACTGCCAGGGGCCCAGGTTCAATCCCTGATCAGGGAACTAAGATTCTGCAAGCTGTGTGGCTCAGTCAGCCAAAAATAATAATACAAACAAAACACTAAACTGCAAAACTATCCTTATCCCAGACTTTTCTATGGCAACTTCGATTGACACTGTTTCAAAAGATGGAATACACTAATGACAGCCCCATCCTTATGACAGAGATGGAAATTCCAAGGAGGCAGTTGAAAACATGAGAGATCTCTTAAGGCCTAAGCTGAACTTGCACATTGTCATTTTCATCCACATTCCATTGGCCAAAGCAAACTTCATGGCCACATCTAATGTCAACAGAGTAGAGAGTATCAATCAGTCGTGACTAGGGGAGAGACTGAGCCATTGAATAGTAATCTAATTTGCTGCAAGATTTGTCATGCTGCACCCCAATGTTCATAGTGGTACTACTTAGCCAAGAAATGGGAAAAACCTAAGTATCAACAGACAAATAAATAAGAAAGATATGGCATACGTACATACACCTATGTGTTATTTTTCATTTCCACAAATAAGTGATGTCATATAACATTTCTCTTTCTCCAACTTATTTCACTTAGTACGATAATCTCTATGTCCATTCATGTTCCTGCCAGTGGCAATATTTCATTCTTTTATGCCAGACTAATATTCCATTGTTTATATATGTGTACTTGTCTCTTCTTTCATTTGGTTTTTACATTTACTGATTTTTAAAAAAATATGTATTTGGCTGCATCAGGTCTTAGTTGTGGCACTCGGGCTCTCTGGTTGTGCCGTGCAGGATCCAGAGTGCGTGGGCTTCTGTAGTTGCAGCTAGCAGGCTTTGTTGCTCCATGGCACGTGGGATCTTAGTTTCCTCCCTGACCAGAGATTGAACCCACGTCTCCTGCATTGCCTTGTGGATTCTCAACCACTGGACCACCAGGGAAGTCCCTGTTTTCCTTTTCTGACCCTACCCCCAGCCCAGCCCCTTGTCAATTCTGACCTGAAATTGTGTAACTATTGCAAGGGGCCCCTCCTCTCTCCCTCTCCCACTCCCATGGGCTCTGCACACGGCTCCTTTCCTGCTCAAGAGTTTTCAGTGGCATTGCATCGCCTTCAGACAAAGTCCAAACATCTTGGTCTCAGATACAAGGCATGTGTAACCTTGACTCCAACTTGATTGGATTCCAGCTCTGTCATTTACTAGCAGTAAATCTTGGAGAAGGTATTTGACCTCTCTGAGCCTTAGTTTCCTTATCTGTTAAGAGAGAAGGAGAAGGAAGAAAGAAAGGGGAGAGGATATAGCATGACATATATCTTTTGTATTTGTTTCCTGTTAGGATAATATATACTGATTGCCTTTTTTTTCAGGATTCTTTCTTTTTTTCTTCTTTCTTTTTTTAATGGAAGTATAGTTGATTTACAATATTGTGTTAGTTTCACATGTACAGCAAAGTGATTCATTTATATATATATATATNTAGACGGACCTTAGTCAGCAAAGTAATGTCTCTGCTTTTGAATATACTATCTAGGTCGGTCATAACTTTTAAAAGTAACATTTATCAGTGGAGTTGGATTGGATATGATACCAAGATGAGACGGCACAAACAAGCCCTACCAAAATGACCCTTCTCTTCCATTAATTTTTCTCATATATTTGCCTTTGCACAATTTACCACCTTTATGAGCCTAAGCCCCTTTTCCTTTGTCTTGTCACTTCCCCAAAAATTTATTGCCCTTTGTTAAAACAGTTGTAAGCATAAAGGTCTAACTTCTTATTTAAAACTTCACCACCTTCACTTTAAGGCCCTAATGTGCATACAAAAGAAACCTTTTCTTCTGTTAATCTGTATTTTATCTGTTTGATTCATGGTCCTCGGATACTACATCTAAAAGGATAGAAGGAAAAGTTTCTCTTCCCTTACACTGGCAATGGATTGAAACATACCAATTATGTTAAAAACTGAGAAATTAAAGATGACACTAAAAATACTAAACAGTAAATATTTTTCAATTCTGGATGATGCTAGGGAGTGAAAATCAGTCATGTCCGACTCTTGTGACCCCATGGACTATAGCCCACCAGGCTCCTCTGTCCATGGGATTCTCCAGGCAAGAATACNACTTAGCAGCAGCAGCAGCAGTGTGCATCTGTTAATCTCAGTTGCTCAGTCATGTCCGACTCTCTGTGACCCTATGGACTGTAGCCTGCCAGGCTTTTCTGAACATGGAATTCTCCAGGCGAGAATTCTAGAGTGGGTTGCCGTGCCCTCCTCCAGAGTATCTTCCCAACCCAGGGATATAGCCTGCATCTCTTAAGTCTCCTGCAGTGGCAGGTGGGTTCTTTACCACTAGTGCCACCTGGGAAGCCCGTTAATCTCTCACTCCTAATTCATTTTTTCCCCCACTCCCCTTTGGTTACCGTAAATTTGTTTTTTATGTGTGTGGATCTGTTTCCATTTTGCTACATGTAGAAATAAAGTTATCTTTGTTGTACAAAGAAAAAAATCAAACAAAAAATTCACGCTATGCAGACAAAAGTGTTTAAAGTAAAAGTTTCCTCCTCTTCCTTTCTCCTGAAATAAGTTCCATTAAGAGTTTATGGTAAATCCTGAACTATGTCTAAAACCACATATACTTACACGTACACCTGTTTTAAAAGTTTTTTAAATGTGTTCTCACCAAACTTTTGTCTCTTGCTTCTTATCACATACTAGTATGGCAAGGCCAGAAATCATTTTTAATGACTTTGCCACTTACTAGCTGTGGGAACTTGCACACATGGCTTAACCTAAGACTTGGTGCATTTAATTTGTAGCTGCAGATAAACATGTACCTGTCACACAGAGCCATTATGAGGATTAAAGGAGTTAGTACACATAAAGCATCTTGTACAGTCTGACAAATTAAGCGCTCAGAACTTGTTAGCTCCCCTGTTAACAGCCCCATGTTTAGCTGTACCATAATTCACTTAACCAGTTCTGTACCCATGGCCACTTAGTGTGCTGTGTTGTTCATAAAGATGGTCACAATGATTCCCTCACCCCACATACTTGACTCTGCAATACGACTCTGTTGTCTTTTCCATCAAGAGACTATTTCTAGTCTCCTTGAATCTGAGTTGGACATGTGATAGGCATTGATAATTAAAATGTAGTGAAGATGATGCTATAGCACTTCAGAGCACTTCAGAACCTAGGCCTCAAGAGGCCTTGCTGCTTTGGTGTTTTTCCTTTCAGAGGCCATCATGAGGAAGCCTGAGCTAACTTGTTGAAGCCACGTGGAGAAGAACCTAGGCCCTCAAGCCAGCAGCCCCAGCCATCTGCCAGATTCATGAATGAGGCCATATATGTATGACCGATGAGTCTGCTGACTTGCAAACTGACTGCAATGCAGCAGTAAGCCCGGGCAAAACCATGTACAGCCAAAAAGAGCTGTCCCAGCTGAGACATGTCCAAGTTGCCAATCCACACAAATATAAGCAAAAAATTACTGTCATTTTAAATTACTCTGTTTGGGGATGATTTGTTAAGCAACAATAGAAAGTTGATATGCTGAGGTTCTTATGCAGTGCCTATGGCTCTGGTTGGAACGTAAGCTCCATTTCTCAAGTGACCTTGGGCATGTCCTGCAACCTGACTGAACCTCAGTTTCCACCTCTGTACAGTGGGATACTTTTAGTTTCTACCTCACCAGGCTGATGTGAAGATAAAATAAGATAATGAACATTCAGTGTGTAGCACAGGACAAGTACTGTGAACATTTTAACAAGGGCTGTGGCTATTGTTATTGTTTGAAGAAAGTTTAGTCTGAGAGCTGTACTATGGAGGGACAGGAGGAATTAGTATTAAAGATAACTGTCTTTGGAGGCACCATAACTACTGAACATTGGAGACAGAACTTTTTGAAGAGACCCATACCAGGCCAGCCTGGAAGGTAGCAGGGGTTGGGTCTCAGCTGTGACCCACATAGTGTGGGGGGTTGTGTGTGTGTGTCTGGGTGAGCCCTCTGAATGACATCATGCATGGAGACTGGAATTGGGTAGAATGAAGAACTGAAGCTGTGGGGGCTGCTGAGATTACTGAAAAGGTCTCCTGAGGGTTACACTCTAAGACTTACCCTTACTCTTTTCAGATGAAATTCCAGACTCCTAACCATGGCCTGAATGCCCTGGCCACCTTTCCCACCTTATTTCCTACTCTTCTTTCCTTTACTCAGAATGCTTTGGCTGCCCTGCCCTCCTTCCTCGAACTTATCAAGCCCTTTCCTGCCTTTCCTGTTCTGTCTTTCCCTCAGAGGGACCTTCTGAACCACTCAAGCTAAAGTTCTCCCCTCACACCTACCTATCTTTTTCCTTCATAGCATTTGTTTGCTTGTTTACCTGTGCGTTATTTGTTATCACTTTAGAAGGTGAGTTTTACAAGGAACTGGTATCTGTCTTGCTCATACCACATCCTCAGCATCTAACACACTGTCTGTCTCATGGCAAGTGATGAAAGGCCATGAACTGAATAAATGTGAGTAAAGATAGGGAAAAGAAACCAGAGCGTGAAAAGACACCTGAAAAGCTAAATGAAGCTTCATTTCCTGGAAGATAGCTTCACAGAAACCTAGAATCATCTTGTCTAACCTGTGAAACTAAGACTCATGAAGCAGAAGTAACTAGTGTGAACTCCAATACTTTGGCCACTTGATGCAAACCTACTCATTGGAAAAGACCCTGATGCTGGGAAAGACTGAAGACGGGAGAAGGGGATGACAGAGGATGAGATGGTTGGATGGCATCACCGACATGACGGACATAAGTTTGAGTAGGCTCCAGGAGTTGGTGACAGACAGGGAAGCCTGGTGTGCTGCACTCCATGGGTTCGCAGAGAGTCGGATATGACTGAGCAACTGAACTGAACTGAACTAGCGTGAGGGCACTGAGAGTCATTACTGTGGACTTTCAGTCCACTGAGGTCAAATGCCACAGACCTCTCTGACAGAGAAGAGGCCCAGAAAAGGTCACAGCCACCTCCCTGAGGCCACCACTGTATGTCTGCAGCTGCCATCACTCCCTCCCTGAGGGGAGGAGATTGTCTCTTTGACAGCAGAGGTGCCAGTCAGCTGAAGAGCTGTGAAAGGAGAGCTGGAGAAGGTGGGGAGGGCCATCCCCTGGGTCAAGCAGCTATTCTGAGGCAGCTCAGGGATAAAAACAGGTACCAAAATAACCCAGCCTTCTCACCCTTGTTCCAGACTTCACACCTCTGCCCCACCAAAGGTGAAGCTACCACTTGAATACCCTTCAGTAACACACACACCAGCTTTTAGCAGGGCCTGCAGGGAACAGGGTGACCATCAGACTCAGCCCTGTCCACTGGGAGGTCACAGTCTGTTGGAAGAAGCAGGCCACAGACGGTGAAGGACAGGGAGGCCTGGTGGGTTGCAGTCCATGGAGTCGCAAAGAGTCGGACACAACTTAGCAACTGAACAACAAAGGGAGGGAAGAACCCCAGAGAAAATGATCCTTGGATTGGTTCAATGGACATACTGAAGTTAGCCAGTCAAGGAGGTGGCAGCAACACAAGTAATTGCCAGTGCAAAGGGAGGGAGGCAACACAGAAAAGATCCAGGAACAGTCTGCAGTTTTAGTGACTGGGAGCCTCAGGAAATTTTAATGAGAGCAGCAGAAGAGGCGGCTTGGGGCGGAGGGTGGGGCGTCGGGCCTGGGGAGATAGGGAGAAAGGATGGTGGTCGTGTCCAAATTATGCAGAAACTCCCATGTTAAGAGCTTGCGCTCTTTTTGGTGCACAAAGGAAAGTCTTGAGAGATGTTCAACCAAGAGGACGTCGTAATCAGTTTTGCACAATAGAATGCCCTATACCTTCCTTGGGGCGGTTGACTGGGAAAGTAGGGTGGAGAGGCAGATCGAAGAGAGAAAATAATCTTATTCTGGCTAGGGCAGCTCTGGCGAGGACTCCTGTAAGAGCAGAAACTGGGTCTAAGTCTCCAGAGGGCTAGTCCCGTCACTTCTCGACTCCTGCGCCATCCCATTCCTGGGGTCCAACTTTCATTCACTTGTTCCGGAACTCAAAGTGTGAGCAGAAAAAAATGTGCTGCTGGAACCCCGAGCCTAGACGAGGGACCAGTGTAGGAGACTTCAATTCCCAAAATGCTTCGCTCTCCAGCTCTGCAGGTCGCGCATGCTTCTTTTCATGAAAGACGGACGGGCTTGCAGCCTGTAGGACTTGCCAACTGGATGAAATGCAGGAAACCTAGGGACCGCCATCTTACCTGAGGTCAAACCAATTGTGCACTTAGGGGGAGGTTAGTGTTCTCTCTCTCGTCAGCTCGTACAGGTACTGTAATAAAGTTCGCTTAATTACTGCAAGTCTCCTTATTATGATTTACGATAAGAACGCCTTCCATTTTGCGCCGCAGTTCAGAACTGAACCCCTAGGGATTCAATGAGACATCCCAGCATGGCCGCACTCTGCGAGACTCCGCTGGGGGAGGAGTCGGAAGCGGTCCCTCCTCGCCTCCCGGTCGGAGGGGGGTTTCCGCTTCCGGCAGCGACGGCTGCAGCCTCGCTCTGGTCCCTGCGGCTGGCGGCCGAGCCGTGTGTCTCCTCCTCCGCCGCCGCCATATTGTCTGTGTGAGGAGAGGGGAGAGCGGCCGCCGCCGCTGCCGCTTCCACCCCAGGTACCGTGGGAGCTGCCAGGCGAGGTCGTTGCGGGGTGCGGGTGGGCCCAGACGGGGCAGCGGGGCGCGGCCGCCTCTCACGCCTCCAGCAGATTCTGGAGCGGCCCTTCGCCTTCCCCTGCCCCCCACCCTAACCCTCTCACCATCCGAGGCCCCTGCAGNGGGGATCCTAGGGGAGGGTGTCTAGGGGACTGATGCCCTCAGTGTAGGCTGGGGTGGACCTTCCTGGGGAGCAGAGCTGCTGGAGTGGGGGCCTCCTAAGGTCCCTCTGGGCGAGGCAGGGCTTCCCACCTGCACACTGGGGTGCAAGGTGGAGGCGACCCGGGGCGAGGTCATTGAAGATAAAGGGGAAGGGAGCCTAGAAGTAGGGCAGAACGGGTGGAGTTGGAGTTAAGGGTTAGTTGGGAGCTTGGGTGGAAGAGAAGAGGTACACAGAATGAAAGATTGGTTGAGTTTACATGGTAGTTTGTGACCTTTTGAAGAGTAGGACTTTTATTTTTGTTTTTCGGTTGTGTTTTTGTTTTTGCAGCGTTGGAACATTTCTTGCCTTGGCAGGTAATAGGTGGAGCTTATGTAGTTTGTTTTTGGGAAGCAAAGTTGAGGTCAGAAGTTGCTTCTTGGCTATTGCTATTGTGAGAAGGAAAGAGTTCTGGCAACGAGGTGGCAAATTAATTGGGGAGGCCTGATTACCTTTTCAACTGCTAAATTCTATGGGAAGTGGGCGTGCGGAGAGGAAATGAAAAGAAAGCTAGAAAGGAAAGATTTTTCTAAGAGTTGGAAGAGTCCATTCCATCTAAGGAGTGGCAGTACATCTCTGGATTCCCAGTTAGAAGTGCCACTGCTGTGTCCCTGTGTGACCTAACTTCTGTAAATCTCTTTTTTTTGTCTGTAAGATGGGGATGATAATATTTCTTAGAGGATAACTTTGTGATGAGTGAATAAGATAATTTGTGTCAGGCGCTTACTACAGTGCCTGGCAGGTCGTGAGTGCTCAGTAGACCTTACGTTTCGCTTTTCTTAAAGGGCCTACTTGGTATATTTGGGGTTCCTCCAATCTCGGTAAAGTGTGTGATCAATAATCTGACAGTAGGCAAGGCTTCATAATATTATATTTGTAGTTGTTGGTTTGTTCTAAGTCACTTGGCTAAACTGTCTTGGTGGCCCTTGAGCTGAAAGACCAGGACCAATGCTAGTTCTCCCTCGTGGTTTTTTAAAAGTTCACCTGCAGTTTTGCCTAGACAGGTTTGTGTCCTTCTGTGACTTTGAAATACTTGACTTTCATTTGCTGTTGGAGGAGGGTGTGTGACTTAAGAAAGAATGAAAATATTTCAAGTTTGCTTAGATCAGTTATCAACTGATTACAAAATGAGGTCACCCTGGGGTAACTTTTTAAAAAAAGCAAAACCCAAATATGTCTAGTTATATCCTTTTATATGGAATACAGTAGAGAAGAGAAGCACACATTTAAGGGAGAGCAAAGGGTGAGTTTCTCCCTAGTGTGTTAATTGCATAATTGTTTAGGGATGAAACAGTATATTTTTAATCTCTTTTGCTTAGCCAGTCTCTTCCAGGGTGAGTCCTTGGTAGTGGGTAGAGTGACCACCACCACCACCCTTAAGATGTCCAAACTTCTAATTCCCAGATCTGTAAATATGTTACATGGTAAAAGGCCTTGCAGATGCTATTAGGGTTAAACATCTTACAACAGGGAGATTATCCTGGATTTTGTGGGTAGGCCCAATCTAATCACATGTGCCCTTAAAAGCAGAGAACTTTCTCCAGCTGGGAGTCAAGAGAGATGGGCAGAAGGGGAAATCAGAGAGAATTGAATCATGAGAGGGACTCCATTTGCTGTTGCTAGAGGGGGCCACATGGATAGCATGAGAAGGAATGCAGGGAGCCTTTAGTAACAAAGACCAGCCCTGGCTGACAGCCAAGAAGGAAATGGAGACCACAGTCCTACAACCACGAGGAACTGAAGTTGGCCAGAACCTGAATGAGCTTGAAAGTGGATTCTTCCCCAATTTCCAGCAAGGATAACACCTTGATTTTGACCTTGTGAAACCCTGAGCAGAAGACCTAGCCAAGCCCACCTAACTTCTGACCTGTAGAAACTATGAGATAATAAATTTCTGTTGGTTTAAGCCACTACGTTTGTGGTTTTGTTACGGCAGCAGTAGAACACTAGTATAAATTTTTGTACCAGGAATGGGGTACTATTACATAAAAACGTCGGAAGCGGCAGTAGAAGAGGCCAGCAGGTTTTTGAGGAGCATGAGATAGAAAAGGCCTAGAAATAGATTATTAGAAGTAATGAGGACTCGAGTGGAAGTGAGGTATACATTGGAAACTGGAGAAAAGAGGATCTTTTTACATAGTGGCAAATAAACTTAGAATTGTGTTCTGAGGTCATGTGGAAAAGAAAACTTAACAAGTGATGAACTTGGATATTTAGCTGAGATTTCCAAGTGAAGTGTTGGTTTATTTGTAGATGGTGAGCTCCTGTGAAATTCACCTGAAGCCCTCTAAGTTCTTGAGCATTTTATACTAACAGAAACAATGTCTGCTTGATTGAAAAACATAGAGTAGGAAATTAAAGGGGGCTCTCAACCACTCCCCTCCCCCAGATTTTTTTTTCCACTAGTAAGAAGCAGGCTGGTAAAACTAGAGATATGAATGTGTTTCTTTTCTTTTAAAAAAAGGGTAACTTAGAGGCTGGAACCAAGAGCCCAAAGAGGTAGAACTGAAGGTTACAGAAGAGATTTCCCTGGCTTTGAAATGTAATGGAGTTTACCCACATTTTGAAACTGCTTTGGACCAATGGATCCACTTTCCCTTATATTTTGCCTGCTTTCTTTTATAGTTATATTCCCTGTTTGAACCGGAATGTTTTTGACTATTGCCTTGTGGCTGTCTCACCGTTACAGATTGGGAGCAGATAACTAGTTGTCTTTTTTGGTGTTTTTTTAGAAATTGTGCTCCAGGGGGTTACTCTTCGTGTATTATACCCAGAGCTTCATCCACACCTGCTTTAGATGGTGAGATTTGGGAGTTTTGAATCGATGAACTTTAGATGAGATTTTTGGACTTTGAGTTGATGCTTTAATGAAATAAGACCTTATGATGAATTGGATGGTTTTTGCATTTGGGAGAGGTATGAGTCTTTGGAGGCCATTAGGGTGGACTCTATTCCAAAGATCCTTTGGAATCTGAATTTGTTACTGTTTTGTGGCAAAAGGGACTTCTCAGATATAACTGGTTTAAGAATTCTAACAAAATGGTTATCCTGGATTTTCTGGGTAGGTAGGTCCAGTCTGTTCGCAGGAAAGTGGACAACTTGATCCAGCTAGAGTTAGATTTGAAGCATGAGAGGGACTCAACCACTATTCCTGGAGGGGGCCACGTGGTAAGCCCAGGAAGGAATGCCATCAGCACCAGCTGACAACCAGCAAGGAAATAGGGAACTTAGTCCTGTGCCCACAAGGAACCTCTTTCAGCCAGCAATCTGAATGAGCTTGAAAGCAGATTCCCTACCCCAGAATTTCCACCAAGGAACATAGCCCTACAGACACCATGATTTTTGGCCTTGCAGGACCCTGAGTAGAGAATCCAGCCAACTCTACCTTCTAGCCTATAGAAACTGAGATAATAAATTGTGTTGTTTTATGTTTGTGGTAGTTTGTTCCAGCGACAATAGAAAACTAATTAGAAGAATTTTAAACGAAAACTAATTAGAAGGGTTTTGCTTACTTTATTTAAGAATCAGGGATTATTTTCTAGAGAACAAAGACAGTAGAGATTATTCTGTAAAGTGGGGATTTGGTCCTGGAGGACCTCGCAGAATAGTGGTGTTAAGTGGAACCTGGGCTTCTTCCTACATGTGTAAGCATCCTTACACATCCTTACACATTTCCTAGATTTGTAAGCATGTGTCATTAGATGAAGTTTGAAGGGCCTAGATGAACAGCTTGGTAAAACAGATTCTAGAGTTCTAGGCCATTTTGGTAGAATTTCTATAAATTGATTCTTCCATGCCTGTTATAAGCATCCTCNTCACTGCAGATGGTGACTGCAGCCATGAAATTAAAAGACGCTTACTCCTTGGAAGGAAAGTTATGACCAACTTAGACAGCATATTCAAAAGCAGAGACATTACCTTGCCAACAAAGGTCCGTCTGGTCAAGGCTATGGTTTTACCAGTGGTCATATATGTATGTGAAAGTTGGACTATGAAAGAAAGCTGAGCACCAAAGAATTGATACTTTTGAATTGTGGTGTTGGAGAAGACTCTTGAGAATCCCTTGGACTGCAAGGAAATCCAACCAGTCCATCCTAAAGGAGATCAGTCCTGAGTATTCACTGGACGGACTGATGTTGAAACTGAAACTCCAATACTTTGGCCACCTGATGCAAAGAGCTGTCTCATTGGAAAAGACTCTGAGGCTGGGAAAGACTGAGGGCAGGAGGAGAAGGGGACGACAGTGGATGAGATGGTTGGATGGCATCACTGACTCAGTGGACATGAGTTTGGGTCAACTCCGGGAGTTGGTGATGGACAGGGAGGCCTGGCCTGCTGTGGTTCACATGGTAGCAAAGAGTCAGACACGACTGAGCAACTGAACTGAACTGAAAAGCTTAAACACTATTCTACATTTAAATAAACATTATGGATGTTGAATATTTATTATCATCAGCAAGCTCATCAGAGTTCACAACATGATTGACCATGGACACACATTTTTAAAACTTATGAACTCTTTGTTCTGATTTTTTGTTATTGTAGGTTCAAAAAGAGGGCACAGTCATTGTGCAAATAATTAAAGTTAAACATATATTTATAAATAATAATACCTTAATAGTTGCAGAACAGAACATAATTTCAGAAGTTTTCCGATACTTTTTCAAATTCTAACCTCTCATCACTTGGAGATATATGAATATATAATTAAAAATTTTGTCTGCCACTCTTCAGAATTTGATAGCATTATAACTCCAGTATTTAACCTAGATAGGTTGCATTTGTTACTTTATTTTATTATATATAATAAAAAAAAAAAAACAGGGAAAACTCATTTAATAGGTTAGTGAAACAAATATACTGTTTAAACTTTATTTTTATTTTATAGTAAACCAAATTAATTACTCAAATGAATCCAAGTGCATAACGAGAATGCATGGTGTCTATGAATGTAATACAAATGCAGTAGCTTGCCATTTCCAGCTCTCATGAACTAATGAGGCATCTCACATAACTGATCTAATCTCAAAAGACCTATGAAGAAGGTCAGGATCTTTGTGATCATTGTTGGTCAAGGAAAAAGTTTAAGGGGTTTGTTCTTTTTTATCAAGTATACTTTAGATCTCCTTAGTTTCTCAGCTCTCAGCTGTGTTTTCTCTCTTCTCTAAAGCTTCTTATGTATTTCCTTGGGAAATAAATGTGACCTAGGAGTGAGTCTCAGCAATTATACCTACATGATCTTATTTTCCTGGGCAATGTTGATCTCACAGCAATGCCATTTTTGTCATTTTCCCCACAGATGTATCTTACACCAATGCCTTTCCTTATGAGACAAACTCCAGCTTGCTGTTAAGCATAGAATTTAAGAAATGGAGAACTTTTAAAGTCTGAAATAAGCTGTTATTTTCATGTATAATTAATTTTGTTAACAGCTAAAGGACATTATAGAATACTTGATAAAATGTATGCAGAACTATTCAAAGGCATGTTATCTTTTTGTTCATGTTCCAAAGATGTATAACATTTAAACAGCTTAGCAAAACACTACTTTCTAAACAAGAAATCAGTGAGCAGATCGTCTCCTCTTAATCCCTGCTTTCTTTCCTACCATAACAACCTAGGAAAATTACAGAGTCTCAAAGGTCCCTTCCTCTTCTTTTGAAGCAACAGTTGATCTAAGAGATGGAGTTTATACTTCCTCTCCTCAGTGTCCAAGTAGGACATCCTCTTGATCCTTCTTAGACCTTCAGAGTCAAAGTTAGTTTTCCATGTGACAGCAACATGATTGGATACTACATATGAAAAAAATTTTTTCACTATAAGGATAGTTTTGAAATTCATTTCAGTTTATTCAATTCTCAGTATGTTTTCTTTACCAATGCCCCCTTTTTCAGAACTGCCTCAATCCCCTGTTCCCTTTATAGCAAAACATCTGGAAAATTTGTTCTACTGTTGCTATTTCTTATTCCTCACATCATTTCCCTTATCTACTACTCTAGTTAGGTTCCACCTCCCCTTGGAAGCTGAAACTGTTCTTGTTAAGGACCACTACAATATCCACACTAAAATTCAATGTTATTTTTATGCACCATTTCACTCAGGATTGCAAGAGGAAATAGATTATATAATATAATTAGTGTAATTATATAATATAATTAGTGTAATTCAAGGAAGGTTGAACACAGGGTTTATTTACATAGTGTAGCAAGATTCTAGAATTGCACGAAGATAAAATAGAATCCAATGTCAACAGCAGAGCTGTTATTGACCCCAGTCTTGGAATGATGACAAAAGAATGCATATGCTAATCAGGAAGAAAAAGAGTCATAAAGAGGGAGTCCCCTGGAGAGGAGCTATGTCTTCCAGTAGAGGAACATAGCCAGCCCAAAGCCCAAAGCAAGCCGCCAAGAGATGAGGTAAGGAATAGACATCCTGACTTTCCTCTCTCCAGCAGATCTCATGCTAGATATCACAATTAACTGAGCTGACAAAATCCAGAGATCAAGAAAACTCTTGATTACTCTGTACATCTCAGCATTTGGGGATAGAACACAGGCAAGTGAAGGCTAGAGAGTGAATTTGGAAGATTAAGGAGAAAAGATCCTTACATCCACCACCGTATCTTACTCTCTTACCTCTCGGGAGCATTCTACAGTTGATCACTCCCTAATTCCTAAAACGCTTTTGTCACTTGTCCTCCATGCCAGCACATCCTCCTCGGTTTCCACTTAGGTAACTAACCTCTCTTCTACTACTCTAATTTCAAGTGTTGTGCTATTCCAAGGTAATTCTTAGGTCTTCTCTTTCCATATAACCTTATTTTATGAGAGCTTTAAGTACTAAAAGTACTGGTACCATGTAGTTTATAACTCCAACATTGTACATCTCATAGGCTTCTTTACATCTACAGTGGATAGACATGCAAGAGGGAAATCTCAAATTTAACATAAAAAATAGAACAATCTTCCTCTTCTCTCCCACCCCTGTCCAAATTATTATTTTCTTAATCTTACTACTATCTACAAATAGAGGGATGTTTTGCTTATTCAAAACCAAAATGTAAAATCATCCTTATTTTCTTATTTTTCCTCATATAGTCAACTGATCCATTTGTAAGTCCTATAGGCCCTATCTCCAAAAGGCATTAGTTGGATATTCTTTTCTCTCTATTTTACACCACCATTTTTTATGTAGATTTCAGAAACAGCTTCATAAAAGATCTCTTTGCTTGCTCTGTTTACCCTGCTACACCCTCTACATAGAATTCCAAAGAAGTCCAGAGTGACATTTGAAAAATATAAATTGAATAGTGTTATATCTCTGATCGCATGCCTCCATGTTCAGTTATTCAGACACGTACAGCTCTTTGCAACCCCATAGACTATAGCCCACCTGGCTACTCTGTCCACAGAATTTTCCAGGCAAGAATACCAGAGTGGGTTGTCATTTTCCTTCTCCAGGGAATCTTACTGATCCATATATTAAACCTGAGTCTCTTGCATCTCCTACATTGGCAGGCAGATTCTTTACCACTGCACCACCTGGNATTGCCTTTCTTTGGGATTGGAATGAAAACTGACCTTTTCCAGTCTTGTGGCCACTGTTGAGTTTTCCAGATTTGCTGGCATATTGAGTGCAACACTTTAACAGGACAATGTTTAAACTTAACTTATACTGTTAAGTGTGGGGTGTGTCTAGTAAAAACTGGTTTTTTGTTTAGTTGCTAGGTCATGTCCTACTCCTGTGACCCCATGGACTGTAGCTCACTTGCCTCCTTTGTCCATGGAATTTTCCAGGCAAGAATGCTGGAGTGAGTTGCCATTTCCTTCTCCAGGGGATCTTCCTGACCCAGAGATCAAACCCATGTCTCCTGCATTGGCAGATAACTTCTTTACCATTGACCCACCAGGGAAACCCTCTAGTAGAAATTAGACAGCTATAAATTTATCAGAGGGCACCAAATTCTGATAAATTCATCAGAGTTACACAATAAAAGTTCTGTTGCATATTTAATTTAAAAATAAGCTGGAAGAGAATAACTCATTCACTTCAACTTTGTCTCACCAATGCTTCCATAATTTAAATATCTTTTGTAAAGGCAGTCATGGATATTTGATGAAAATACATTTGAATGAGTGAGAGACAGAAACAAAAAAGACTATGAAGGATCTGTTCTTTATTTGTCTACCATGGGTCATGGCCTTCTTCCCTTGGATGTCAAATGCTCTGAGTCAATATAGTATTTATATAGAAAATCAATAGCATTTTCTAATAAGAGGCTATTATCAGTTCACTTCAGTCGCTCAGTCATGGCCGACTCTTTGCGATCCCATGAGTCACAGCACGCCAGGCCTCCCTGTCCATCACCAGCTTCCGGAGTTCACTCAGACTCATGTCCGTTGAGTCAGTAATGCCATCCAGACATTTCATCCTCTGTCGTCCCTTTCTCCTCCTGCCCCCAATCTCTCCCAGCATCAGGGTCTTTTCCAATGAGTCAACTCTTCACATGAGATGGCCAAAGTATTGGAGTTTCATCTTCAGCATCAGTCCTTCCAATGAACACTCAGGACTGATCTCCTTTAGGATGGACTGGTTGGATCTCNAGTGGATAGACATGCAAGAGGGAAATCTCAAATTTAACATAAAAAATAGAACAATCTTCCTCTTCTCTCCCACCCCTGTCCAAATTATTATTTTCTTAATCTTACTACTATCTACAAATAGAGGGATGTTTTGCTTATTCAAAACCAAAATGTAAAATCATCCTTATTTTCTTATTTTTCCTCATATAGTCAACTGATCCATTTGTAAGTCCTATAGGCCCTATCTCCAAAAGGCATTAGTTGGATATTCTTTTCTCTCTATTTTACACCACCATTTTTTATGTAGATTTCAGAAACAGCTTCATAAAAGATCTCTTTGCTTGCTCTGTTTACCCTGCTACACCCTCTACATAGAATTCCAAAGAAGTCCAGAGTGACATTTGAAAAATATAAATTGAATAGTGTTATATCTCTGATCGCATGCCTCCATGTTCAGTTATTCAGACACATACAGCTCTTTGCAACCCCATAGACTATAGCCCACCTGGCTACTCTGTCCACAGAATTTTCCAGGCAAGAATACCAGAGTGGGTTGTCATTTTCCTTCTCCAGGGAATCTTACTGATCCATATATTAAACCTGAGTCTCTTGCATCTCCTACATTGGCAGGCAGATTCTTTACCACTGCACCACCTGAGAAGCTCCACATCTCTGCTTGGAATCTTCCTAAACTCTCCCTTCGCAAATGGATTGAAATCTAAATGCTTCATCATGGTAAAAACTTCTCCATGACTTGCTGCCTACTGAACTCTTTGACCTAATCTATTCTTCCAGTGGTTCTTTATTCTCTTGCTTTGTGGGTCTTCTATTTCTTAATGACTTTTTTAAAGAGCACTTTTGCCTTCACTGTTATCTCACTTGAATGGTCTGTCCTGTCATCCTTGCAGATCTCTCTCAGTTACTCTTATATTAATTTCTCTGCTTAAATGTACCTCCTCAGTAAGATCTATTCTAACCACCCAACCTAACTAAGTTATCAACCAAGTCATACTGTTTTATTGTCTAGTGTTAGTTACTCAGTTGTGTCTGACTCTTTGTGACCCCATGGACTGCAGCCCACCAGGCCCTCTGTCCATGGAATTCTCCAAGCAAGAATACTGGAGTGGATTGCCATTCCATTCTCCAGGACATATTCTTGACCCAGGGAGTGAACCTGGGTCTCCTGCATTGCAAGCAGATTCTTTACCATATGAGCCATCAGGGAAGTCCATTTTACTGTATAACATTGATCAATTTTCTTTTCTGTATACTTTTTGCTTTTTCTGTTTCTCCTCACTAAAATATAAGTTCCATGAGATCGGCAATCTTGTCTAACTTGTTCAGTATCTAGAACAAAGTGTGGTTCATAGTAGATACTGATTTTTCTTGATGTAGAATGAATTAATTCTTTAGTTTCAATATTCAATTATAGTCTGAAATAAGCAGAAAAAAATGTGGGGTATTTTGAAAAGGAAAACCACAGGACATAGGGGAATTTTCTTCCAAGCAGGAAGTAGCAATTAAATGATCTAAGGGAGAATCAGAAGGAAGAAAACTGGAACTGAGAAATGTGTCCTAGATTCCTTGTCTGGGAAGAAACTCTGAAGCCAGCAGAATCTAGAAATAGCCAGGTACATTTAGGCACTGTTTACCAATTACAAGTATACAAAATTGGGAAAATTTTCACTGATTTTAGAGACATGCAGAGTCCTCTGTTGCATCCCAGATGTCACCAGGCAAAGAAAGGAATTCCCAGTAGAACAACAGTGCTATTAAATGCACCACATGATGGATCTTGCAGCTCTGAATCCAATAGATGAAAGCCATACCAGGTAGTTCACTGAGAACCGGAGCCAAAAGAAAACAAACCGTGAATTTGATCAATTACAGACTTAAGCAATGGATATCAACATCTTGTCCAAGAGAAGATAGGGATTAGTCATGATTAGATGCTCTACTGTAAGAGAAGACAGCCCTTCCTTTTCAGAGTAAGGCACTAAAACAACACACAACTTTGAGACTCCTTTTAACTATTTCCATAAGAATACATTGTTTTTTTTTTCAAAGTTTTAATGTCTTTATTTTTATTTTGGGGCTGTGCTATACAGCATGCATGCAGCATCTTAGTTCTCTGAACCTGAATTCATGGCCCTTGCATTGGGGCACAGTGTCTTAATCACAGGACCATCAGGGAAGTCCTGAGAGGAAACATGATTCTTAACATCAAAGAACACTCCATTTTTAATCCTGGGTTCAGATTTTCAACCAAATTTACCAGACACAGTAACTTCTTCCTGCAGTAAATTTACTTAGCCTTAAGAAATTAAACAAGCAAAAATGTATACTATAAGAAAAAGCACATAAATAAGTCCAGCATCTGAATATCTTGAAATCATTTTATTCTTGAGATGTGTCTGATCACAGTGATGATGATAAAATATGCTCAGTCTCAGCTTAGAGAAGTCATCAAGATCTAGGCTTCTTTCAGCTTTTACTCCTAATCAGGACTCAGGAATATATGGCTAGTTCCCATTCTGTGGTGTAGGTGCATCCCATCAATACCAGTTAGTCATGACTTATTAGTTAATATTGATACTAAAGTATGGGTGTTTTCTCCAGTACTCAATTGTTGGTCAGATTCTCATCCTGAATCCTCCTATATACTAATATATCTTAAGTCAGTGTTATAAGAGGTAATTGACCAAAGGTCTTTTGGTATTTCAAAATGTAGATAAGAGAAAAAAAATGTATCATCTATTTACCCTTCCATTCCCCAAGTACATCTCATGATCATGGTCAATATCCCTTGTTAATATTTCTGAAAATTCTCTTAAAATTGTATTAAAGCAGCTACTATAACATTTTATGCATAATTATAGATATACAAAAATATGATCAATCATCATTTGTATCAATGAATGAAAAAAATGTTTATTATGATCATATATGCTTACTTTTTAAAATATTTTGCTACCAGTTAGACTATTCTCCCATCTCTCTTTTATTCTACTTACACATTTTATAGGTATTAGTAAGAGGCATGCCACACTCTGAAAATACATTTTTTTCTTTTTTTTAATTAATTTATTTTTTATTGAAGGATAACTGCTTTACAGAATTTTGTTGTTTTCTGTCAAACCTCAACATGAATCAGCCATAGGTATATATATGTCCCCTCCCTTTAGAACCTCCCTCCCATCTCCCTCCCCATCCCACCCCTCTAGGTTAATATAGAGCCCATGTTTGAGTTTCCTGAGCCATACAGCAAATTACCATTGGCTGTTTCACATATGGTAGTGTAAGTTTCCATGTTACTCTCTGTACATCTCACCCTCTCTTCCCCTCTCCCCATGTCCATTAGTCTATGCTCTATGTCTGTTTCTCCATTGTTGCCCTGAAAATAAATTCTTTAGCACCATTTTTCTAGATTCTGTATATGTGTTAGAATACAGTATTTATCTTTCTCTTTCTGACTAACTTCACTCTGTATAATAGGTTCTATGTTCATCCACATCATTAGAACTGACTCAAATGTGTTCTTTTTTACAGCTGAGTAATATTCTATTGTGTGTATGCAACACCACTTCTTTATCCATTCATCTGTTGATGGACATCTAGGATGCTTCCCTGTTCTAGCTATTGTAAATAGTGCTGCAATGAACAACGGGATACATGTATCTTCTTCAGTTTTGCTTTCCTCAAGGTATATGCCTAAGAGTGAGATTGCTGGGTTATATGATGATTTTATTCCTAGTTTTTTAAGGAATCTCCATACCATCTTCCATAGCCGGGGTATCAATTTACATTCTCACCAACAGATCAAGAGCATTCACTTTTCTCCACACCCTCTCCAGCATTTATTGTTTGTAGAATTTTTGATGAGGGCCATTCTGACCAGTGTGAGGTGACATCTCATTGTAGATTTTCATTTCTTTAATAATGAGCAGTGTTGAGCATCTTTTCACATGTTTGTTATTCATCTGCATGTCTTCTTTGGAGTAATGTCTGTTTAGGTCTTTTTACCACTTTTTGATTGAGTTGTTTGCTTTTCTGGTATTGAGTTGTATGAGCTGCTTGTATATTTTGGAAACTAACCCTTTGTCAGTTGTTTCATTTGCTATTATTTTCTCCCATTCTGAGGGTGGTCTTCTCACCTTGCTTATAGTTTCCTTTGCTGTGTAAAATCTTTTAGTTTAATCAGGTTCCACTTGTTTACTTTTGTTTTTATTTATATCACTGTGGGAGATGGGCCATAGAGGATCTTGTTTTGCTTCATGTCATCTAGTTGTCTGCCTATGTTTTCCTCTAAGAGTTCTATAGTTTCTGGTCTTACATTTAGGTCTTTAATCCATTTTGAGTTTATCTTTGTGTATAGTGTTAGGAAGTGTTCGAATGTTACTCTTTTACTTGTACAAGCTCTTTACTTGTGTTTTCCCAGCACCATTTATTGAAGAAGCTGTCTTTGTCCCATTTTATATTCTTACCTCTTTTGTCAAAAATAAGATACCCATAGGTGCATGGGTTTATTTCAGGGCTTTCTATCNGAATGTTACTCTTTTACTTGTACAAGCTCTTTACTTGTGTTTTCCCAGCACCATTTATTGAAGAAGCTGTCTTTGTCCCATTTTATATTCTTACCTCTTTTGTCAAAAATAAGATACCCATAGGTGCATGGGTTTATTTCAGGGCTTTCTATCTTGTTCCATTGGTCCGTATTTCTGTTTTTGTGCCAGTAACATACTGTCTTGATGGCTGTAGCTTTGTAGTATAATCTGAAGTCAGAAAGGTTGATTCCTCTAGCTCGTCTTCTTTCTCAAGACTACTTTGGCTATTCATGGTCTGTCGTATTTCCATATGAATTGTGAAAATTTTGTTCTAGTTCTGTGAAAAATGCTGTTGGTAATTTGATAGGGATTGCATTAAATCTGTCAGAGAAGGCAATGGCACCCCACTCCAGTACTCTTGTCTGGAAAATCCCATGGATGGAGGAGCCTTGTAGGCTGCAGTTCATGGGGTCACTAAGTCAGACACAACTGAGCAACTTCCCTTTCACTTTTCACTTTCATGCATTGGAGAAGGAAATGGCAGCCCACTCCAGTGTTCTTGTCTGGAGAGTCCCAGGGATGCGGGAGCCCGGTGGGCTGCCATCTATGGGGTTGCACAGAGTTGGACATGACTGAAGTGACTNAATGGTACTGTATCATTTAGTTGTTCCTTAATAGAGATCTAAGCCATCTAGCTTTTCAAAGGAAAAAATTCCTCTAGAATTATTAAGAAAAAGGAACTGCTGTCATTGTAGTAAATATTTACATTGGGTTATAGGCAATTGGTAGTTTCTCCAAGGTAGAATTCAGCTGACCTACTTGTTGACCAAACTTTTTTCTCCTTCACATTATAGAAATCAAGTGTTACCTTTTTAAAAGTTTAAGGTGAAAGAATTAATAGTATCATACTAGGAGTGACTTTTCACTGATTTCTACAGAGTGTGTGTCTTTCAGCCTTAGACATTAGAAATGTACTTAGCAACAGTTACTA
The DNA here is from genome assembly GCA_006410875.1 of Neotragus pygmaeus. Classification (NCBI taxonomy): domain Eukaryota; kingdom Metazoa; phylum Chordata; class Mammalia; order Artiodactyla; family Bovidae; genus Neotragus; species Neotragus pygmaeus. Next base: position 1,082,190 of record SJYV01054924.1, read on the forward strand.
TGGTGGGCAAGCTTTTATTACATTAGTGATGATAGAAAGTATGTGTTATCTGATGAGGGTTTTAGGGTTAAATACCAGGGTATACTTAGAATAATGTTCTATAATTTTATATGTGTCATGTCTTAAATGCCTTTATATTGGCCACTTTTTTCTTTTCACAGTTTCTGGTCTTGTGGATTTTTCTGACAGATTTTTATTAGTTGAAACATTCTAATCTGCTTGATTAGAGTGAACACTTGAAATTTTTCTGAAGTTATGACTAATGCCCTAGTGGGCATTTCTCAATTTAGCTATCTCATTAATGTTCTATAATTTTTAAGAAAGCAACCTTGTTAAAATGAATGGATAAATTATTTTCCTAAAAATTTAATCATGTCATATCAGAAAGTACAAAATAGCCATTTGACCTTATTAGATTTATAACCAGTGAAACGACGTTAAGTCTTTAAACAAGCCGTGAGTGCCTGGTGTATTTCAGGTAGGTGCTGTGCCTACCTGATCTCTAGATGGTCCTTGACATCAAACTTGAAATTGAGTGTCATTTTGTCGTAATGTATGTATCATTCCGTAACTTGGCAGCTTTCTGCACTTGATCTTAGCCAAAAGGCAGAGAAGCCACAACAGCAGCTTTCTGGAGTGTTTTCTTATGAGAACTCTTACTGGCTTTGTATCTTAGTATAGTTTCTGAAACAGCTGCAGAAATTTGGTGAGCAGTGGATTCAGGATTTCTGATTCTTGATGAAATTCTTTAACCAAGGTTACTGGGGCTCAGCCATAAAAAGGAACACATTTGAGTCAGTTTTGATGAGGTGGATAAACCTAGAACCTATTATACAGAGCGAAGTGAGTCAGAGAAAAATAAGTATCGTATTCTAATGCACGTATATGGAGTCTAGAAAAATGGTACTGAAGAATTTATTTACAGGGCAGCAATGGAGAAACAGAATAGACTTATGGACATGGGGAGAGGGGAGGAGAGAGTGAGATGTATGGAAAGAATAATATGGAAACTTAACATTACCATATGTAAAATAAATAGCCAACAGGAGTTTGCTGTATGGCTCAGGAGACTGAAACAGGGTATCTGTGTCAACCTGGAGGGGTGGGATGGAAAGGGAGGTTCATAATGGAGGGGATATATGTATACCTGTGTCTGATTCATGCTGAGGTTTGACAGAAGACAACAAAATTCTGTAAAGAAATTGCCCTTCAATAAAAAAGAAAAAGAAAAAAAAGATTACTGGCGGAACTAAGGGAGGGAGCCAGCAGGATAGTTGGAAAAAGCTTCAGCTTTGGAATGAGACCAAGTTTGGGTTTAGTAACCAAGTTTACTTAACTCTTAAGCCTGGATTTTGTCATCTCTGCAATTGGGATAACAACTACCTTGGGCAACTTACTTATTAGCCTTTTGTTCCTTCATCTATAAAATGGGCGTCAGTACTTACCTCAGAATATTCTTGTGAGGATTAATAACTAAAGCAGCAGCTAGTTATCATAGCTCAGTTGGTAAAGAATCCGCCTGCAATACAGGAGACCCTGGTTTGATTCCTGGATCAGGAAGATCTGCTGAAGAAAGGATGGGCTACCCACTCCAGTATTCTTGGCATCCCTGTGGCTCAAGCTGGTAAAGAATCTGCCTGCAATGCGGGAGACCTGGGTTCAATCCCTGGATTGGGAAGATCCCCTGGAGAAGGGAATGGCTACCCACTCCAGTATTCTGGCCTGGAGAATTTGGGTCACAAAGAGTTGGACACGACTGAGCAACTTTAATTTCACAACTGAAAATTAAAGGAGATAATTTATAAAATGCCAGGTACCTTTTCCTTCCCTGTCAGTGAAAACTGTATGTTCATTGCCAGTGCCGATACTCTTGATTCTCATTTTCTGCTGCCAGGAGTTATTTTTCAGTGAGGCCTTTCGACCTATACTTCCTGTTTCTGATGTGGCCTGTTGGATGGGTGAGGTACTGAATTGCTGCTTAGGGGTGGGTCAGTATGTAACTCATGCCCAGTGTAGATTGCCTCACTCATCTACAGTGAACATGGTCAGGGTGTTATCTAGTCTTGGTGAATCTAGGGTTCTGTTGCTTCTAGATAGAAAAGTGACTCTTTCCATCTCAGACTTGGGGAAAGTTCAAAGTTTGCTCACCTATGGACTTGTGAACCTGACATCAGAGATCTTATTCCTGATGGTTCTTTGATCACAGTTTGGGAATTAACTTGTGTATTGTGTGTTAGGGTTATGTTTGGAGGAAACTTTTCCCTGCATTAACATCTTCTGTGTGTCTTGCTCACTCAGGTAATCCACTAACTTGCTTTCTTTGCTCTGTATTCTTAAATCATACACACACACCTTTAGACATAGCACAAACCTGCTTCCTCAGTACTTACAGTCCTCTGTATATTAATGACTCTGTATAGAACGAATACAAATAGCCATCTGCCTTGGGAGTTGTCCCATCTTTTCAAATCTGATTTTTTATACCACTGTGACATTGTGGCCAGCCCGTTCAGGTAAGAGAGTAACAGACTCCAGATTGTCGAAACTCAAATCTCTCACTCCTCACCTTGCCTCCAAATTTAAAGAAATCCATTTCATTTTAATATTACAAATGATAGGTTGTTGTTGAGTCAGTATACAGAATTGGGGAAATAGTGTTAAATTAGTAAAGAATAATCCCTGTTTAGGCTTTGAAACATAATATTTGACTTGGGTTCAGATCTGGCCTCAGTTACTTAGTCCTGTGATATTTGACAGGTTATTTATCCTCTGAATCCATGTTTATTTCTAAAATAGGGATCTACATCTAATACCATGTCTGGCTTATAAGAGACATTCAAATGATAGTTATTACATACATATATGGGTTATATTTTAGATTACTGTAGGTCACAACGAATCTTCTGGTTCCGGAGGGTGGTGGCAGGTGGAATAGAGTAGCAGATTGTGACTATTTCACTGTGTTGCCTGGTAAAAAGACACAAGTGATAGCTTCTTTGCCCACCATTTATTGTATTTTATATTATTGGAAACAGTTTTGTACTTCATACTTATGTCGAGTGTTTGAGGTAGAACTGTGTTAATTCAGATCAAACTGCTTGGGGATGTTTGATTTAGTATAGTGTTAGTTGCTCAGTCATGTCTGATTCTGTGATCTTATGGACTGTAGCCCACCAGGTTCCTCTGCCCGTGGGATTCTCCAGGCCAGAATACTAGAGTGGGTAGCCTTTCCCTTCCACAGGAGATCTTTCCAACACAGGGATCAAACCCTGGTCTCCCACACTGCAGACAGATTCTTTTACCAGCTGAGCCACAGGAAAGCCCAAGAACACTGACTTGGGTAGCCTATCCCTTCTCCAGTGGATCTTCCCAACCCAGGAATCAAATCGAGGTCTCCTGCATTGCAGGCGGATCCTTTACCAACTGAGCTATCAGGGAAGCCCTTGTTAGGATTATATCAGGTGTTATTGTGAAATTTATATTCCAAATTCAGACCCTGAACAGGATCTAAAAAAATTTACACTGTTAGCTTTGAACCAGGTAGTTTTCTTGCTTTTCAGTGTGCTCTTGGGATCTTGGAATTTGAGGGTTGGAGTGGGTATGGCGAACTGTCAAGGAGCTAAATTGTTGACTTTTTTACCTCTGTATTTTTCCCCAATTGAAAAAATAAAACACCATTACTTATGGCATTAGTTTGATAGATAAGGGAGAATCATTTTAAAAAAGAGGAAAGAAGATTGCTTCATTTAATCTTCATTTATTTCCACCATTGACCTATTTTCTTTTGGGTTATACTTTCAAGCTATAGGGTTAGGAGGTTTAGGTTGTGCTTATTGTTTTGGTTTTCTTGTGCCAGTGACCTGTGAATGGATGACCTCCTAGAAGAAATGGTAGTATATTAGTGAACTGTACTTGAAAGCTGCGAAAGATGAATTGTGTATCTCTTAAAGGAGCACTATGAAAATAGTTTTCTCAGCCTACTGCATGGATTTTGACAATTCAGCTCATGATCTCTTTAGTTAAATCAGAATGTTTCAGCCAATGGATTATGTCAGGGAGAGTTACAGATAAGCTGAGATTCTGGTCCCCTGAGACTTCAGGCCATTTGGGCAGAGTACAGGGCCTCCAAACCGGTGACCTTAAGTCCAAAAGTCTTGATCATTTATCCATTATTACAAATACTATTTTCTCTTTGTGTTTTGAGTTTTTAAAAGGCTGCGTGTAAGCGCTATTTGAGAAAGTTCAGTAATTGAGTGTCTTAACAGTTTTAAGGTTCGAGGGGATGCCGATCTGAAAATAGTCTTGATTTTAAGTTTAGAAAAGACCATTTTAAAGTATCTTTCTGATCCTCAAGCTCCTTTCCACGTATAATTCAGGTGTTATACTTTAAAATGTGAGACTAAACGATTAGAGTTTGGGGACTTGTGAAGAAATTTGAGTTCTTATTTGTTTAAGCAATAATGTGAAGCAAAACAAGTTCCCTTGTATAAAACTGGTGTCCTCATCTGACTCTGAATGCCACTGTATCTTTTCTGGGAGCTGACACTTTGTTAATCATTCATCAGGCATGGGTCTCCTGCTTTAACATAAATTGAAACCTAGGATACATTGTCTTCCCCTCTTCCTTTCGAAAATAATGGGATATACTTAACTTAAAATTTTTAATTGTCGAATATTTATGTAAATTATGAAGTTAGCTCTCCCCCTCCCACCTTTTTTGACCATCCTGTGCAGCCTGCAGCCTCTTCCCAACCAGGGATCAAACCTGTACCCTCTGCAGTAGAAACATGGAGTCCTAACCACTGGACCAGGGAATTACCTTCAAGTTAACTTTTAAAAATTGATATTTTGCAGTGTTAAAAATATACCTCTCCTTTTGTCTAACTTAGCAATTCTTAATGCTGCTGGGGTTTACAGATTTATCTGAGCCTGTAGTGAAAGCTACAGATCTGTATTTCAAAAAATGTACTGTACATGCTACTTTGTATTACTTTAGGGAATTCATGGACCTCCAATTTCATTGATGAATTCCAGTTTGAAATAATCTGTTTCATCCAAATAACAGTTTCCCCTTTTTATTATTTTTAATACAGTAACGTTTGTATATTATCATCTTTCACAGTATTTTTTAAATTGAAGTATAGTTAATTTACAGTGTTGTGCCAATCTCTGTGCACAGCAGAGTGACTCAGTTTTACATAAGTGTGCATTCTTTTTTTTTTTTTAATATTCTTTTCCATTATGGTTTATCCCAGGAGATTGGATATGGTTGCCTGTGCTATACAGTAGGAGCTTGTTTATCCATTCTAAATGTTGTAGGTTGCATCTACCAACCCCAGATTCCCAGCCCATCCCTCTTCCTTCCCCTCTCCTCCTTGGCAACCACAAGTCTGATCTCTGTATCTATGAGTCTTTCTCTGTTTTGTAGATAAGTTCAGTTGTGCCTGTTTTCGATTCCACATACAACTGATGTCATACGATATTTCTCTTTCTGACTTACTTCACTTAGTTTTAATAATCTTGGATCCATGTGGCTGTATATGTCGTTTTTATGGCTGAATAGTATTCCATTGTATATATATGTACTACATCTTCTTTATCCCTTCATCTGTTGATTGACATTTAGGTTGTTTCCATGTTTTGGCTATTTTGAATAGTGCTGGTATGAATATAGAGTTGCATATATCTTTTTGAATTACAGTTTCGTCCAGGCATATACCGAGGAGTAGGATTGCTAGATCATTCTATTTTTAGTTTTCTGAGAAACCTCCATACTGTTTTCCATAATGAAAGTATCAAACCTACCTTTGATACTTATGTTTCCACCTATAGGGTAGGAGGGTTTCCTTTTCTTCACACCCCCTCCAGCATTTGTTATTTGTAGACTTTTTAATGATGGCCATTCTGACCAGTGTGAGGTGGTACCTCACTGTAGTTTTGATTTGCATTTCTCTATTAATTAGTGATGTTGAGCATCTTTTCATTTGTCTACTGGCCATCTGTAGGGCTTCCCACCTGCTAATGCAGGAGACATAAAGATATAAGTGCGATCCCTGGGTTGGGAAAATTCCTTGGAGGAGGGCATGGAACCCACTCCAGTATTCTTTTCTGGAGAATCCCATGGACAGAGGAGCCTGGTGGATTACAGTTTATAGGGTCGCAAAGAGTCAGACACAACTAAATCGACTTAGCATGCACACACGCTCTAGCCATTGATGTGTCTTCTTTGGAGAAATGGCTGTTAAGGTCTGTTTGTTTTTGCTGTTGCTGAGTTGTATGAACTGTTTGTATATTTCGGAGATTAAGCCCACATCGGTTTGCATCATTTGCAAATATTTTCTCCCATTCCTTAAATTGTCTTTTCGTGTTTTGTTTTGGTTTTTCAGTTTCTTTTGTTTTTGTTTTCCTTTGCTATGCAAAGTCATACATTTGATTAGATCCCATTTTTGTTTTTATTTCTTTTGCGTTGGGAGACTGACCTAAGAAAATACTGGTACAATTCATGTCAGAGTATATTTTGCCTTTATTTTCTTCTAGGAGTTTTATAGAGTTCTGTCTTCTGTTTAAGTCTATAAAGCATTTTGAATTTATTTTTGTGCATAGTGTGAGGTGTGGTCTAACTTCATTGATTTACTTTCCCAGCACCATTTGCTGAAGAGACCATCTTTTTTCTATTTTATATTCTTGCCAGCTTTGTCAAGGATTAATTGGCTGTAGGTGTGTGGCTTTATCTTGGGGCCCTAGTCTGTTACATTGATCCATATGTCTGGTTTTGTATCAGTACCACACTGTTTTGATTATTGTAGCTTTGTAGTATTGTCTGCTTCCCTGTGGCTCAGACTGCAAAGAATCTACCTGCAAAGCAGGAGACCCGAGTTCAGTCTCTGGGTTGGGAAGATCCCCTAGAGAAGGGAATGGCAAGCCACTCCAGTATTCTTGCCTGGAGAATCCGGTGGACAGAGGCAAGCTACAGTCCATGAGGTCACAAAGAGTTGGACACAACTGAGTGATTAACACATACATACATATGTACATACATAGTATTGTCTGCAGTCTGGGAGAATCATACCTCTTGCTTTTGTTTTTTATTGCTTAGGTGTCACAGTATCCAACAAATATTTTCTGCATGGTATTCTGTATGTCAGCTTCTGTGATAGACTCCTGCGGATGCAAAGGCAATATTCTCTGCCTCTGAAGCTTTGTTTAGCTAGGGCGACAGAGGTGTGAACAGCACAGTGACAGTGCTGAATGGAAGAGAGAAGCAAAGCACGCTGTTGGAGTACAGAGGAAGGAGGGTCTTGATCATTGAAATTTTTCTATAAATCTAGTCAGTTCTGTATTTTCTAATTGGCCGAAAACATACTGTGACTACTCCCATGATTTTGGTTTTTTAAGCTCTAATTGAACTAGTAATGGAAACTAAATCATGGAGCAAATGGTCTTAAATTGAAAGCTTAAATGGGCTTATTACTGTTGCATCTGATTATGCTGAACATTTTCTTTGCCCGTATTTTTCCCTAGTTATCTTTTTAAAATAGTTTTAAATTTATTTATAAATTTATATGTTTAGTATAGTTCAGGGGTTGCTAATCGAAATACCCACAGGAGTCAGGCCAGCAAGATAGATGTGTAGAATTGTCCAGGTTTACCTATGGTATCTTTGACTGCATGATCACAGTCAGCAGATCCAAAGTGATGTGGTCAATGCAGGAATGCAGAATCATTGTTACTGAAAAGACAGACCTGCCTACCTTTTCTCATTTCTTATAAGAAACTGAACATTAGTTTGGTTTTTAGTGTTGGCAACCAAGTCACACTTAAAAATACTAATTATTTATCACAAAAATCTTTAACATATAAGTCAACTTAATAGCTGATTCACTTTTTAAAAACACTGTGGAAAATTTGCATAGAATGTTCATAGCCGCATTAGTCATAATGTCCGTAAAGTGAAAACATGTCCATCAACTGATGACTGAATGAACAAAATGTGGTATATCCTTACAGTGGATTCAGCCGTAAAAAGGGATGAACTGTTGTAACGCTACATCATGAATGAACCTTGAAAACATGCTAAATGGAAGAAGCCAGGCACTTAGGTTATGTATTGTGTGATTCTGCTTTTATGAACTGTCCAGTATAGGCAAATCTATAAAGACAGAAAGCGGATGAATAGTTGTTAAGACGTGGGGGGCGGGGTGGGGAGTTATTAGGAGTGACTACTATGGGATGTTTGTTTTCTTTGGAGGTGAAGGTAATCATATGGCAGTGACGGTTGCATGTTAAAAACATTAGAAAGACCACTGAATTGTGCACTTTTAAATGATAGATGTGATGTGTGGATTTTATCTCAGCTTTAAAAACTGGACAAAAAGAGACTGCATGAGCTAAATAGAGTATATATGTTTGCTGTAAAGCAGAATGAATAGGTTTTGAATCTAGACAGAATATTTTAAAATCACTTGCCCTCTGTGACATTGTAGAAGTTGTTCAGATTCACCTGCTGTAACATGGGAAAGGTATTACATAGGTCTTGGCTTCCCTGGTGGCTCATCTGGTAAAAAATCAGTCTGCAGTGCAGGAGACCTGGATTTGATCCCTGGGTTGGGAAGAACTCCTGGAGAAGGGAATGGCTACCCACTCCAGTATCCTTGCTTGGAGAAATCCATGGACAGGAGCTTGGCAGGCTACAGCCCATGGGGTCACAAAGTTGGACACGACTGAGTGACTTTCACTTTCACTGGGCTTGTCATGTTTAAAATCCCATGAAACAGTATCATTTTAAATCCCAAGAAACAGTATAGGTATAGGCATTCACATTTCTTTAGATTTAGAAGCTGGATAGATAAAGTTTGCTGTCCTGTTTTCAACCTGTTTGTTTTTGGCAAGTCTAGGACAACCCACCCTATTTTTGATTGCTTATTGATCATCTGCAAGAAGTATGATTGTCTCTTAGGTAACCTACCTCCATGATAGTAAAGGAGGGAGAGGGAGAGACTACTACTCTTTATATCCTGCAGTTTCCTCAGTGAAGTCAGATAGGTTAAATGACAGTCCCAGAGCCATATTTGGTCTTGATGGCTCAACTGTTCCTGTTCTTTCTACCACCTCATGAAGCCTTATAAATCCAAGGTTTATGTTTTTCAGTAACAGAGTACTATATTGTTTCTGTAGTTCTATCAAGGATGCTCATCACCTGGGTAAATAAATGGCCTCATAAAAGCTCATGGGTCTAAAGAAACATCTCCCACACATTGACTAAATTCATATCTCATTGGGAAGTGATAATATGACTGTTTTACTTCTGATGGTAGTGATGTGTGTGATAAAATTTACATGTAAGACTGAAGAGCAACTTTAAAATCAGCTATAGATCAAATATCCACTGATAGCCAGACTACTTTTCTCAGTGTTGAAGAGGAGCAGATCCATATGCAAACAGGTTTGATTTTTGTCAATATATTGTCTGTTACTGTCTTAATATTTAATCAAATATTCATGAAACGTATTCAGCATGGCTTAGGCACAGTGATAAATAAAAAGTGTTATAGAAATATTAAGCTATGCAGTAGGGAAACATTAGGATAGAAAGGAGGTTCAAAACTGATAGCCAGTTATCATACTGATTGAAATAGAAATGGCTAGTCGGGATTTTCATTTCTTCTTGTATCAGCTTTGCTAAGTCTTTTCCTCTCAATATTTCAAATTTGTCCCTCATGTTACCCTGTGTTTTAGGATATGGCATATGATAGGATTTTCCCTCTTTTTAAAATTTTATTTTTTTAATATACAGTAAAACTGATTTTCTTTCTGTGTGTTAGTCACTCAGTCGTGTCCGACTCTTTGCAACTCCGTGGACTGTAGCCTGCCAGGCTCCTCTGTCCGTGGAATTCTCCAGGCAAGAATACTGTAGTGGGTGGCCATTCCCTTCTCCAGGGAATCTTCCCAACCCAGCGAGCAAACCCAGGTCTCCTGCCTTGCAGGCAGATTCTTTACTGTCTGAGCCACCAGGGAAGTAACCACCATCACAACCAAGACACAGAACAATTATATCACCTCTGTATATTACCCAGCCTCCCACCCCTATTCTCTGGCAACCACTATTCTATTCTCAGTTATTATAGTTTTATCTTTTTGAGAATGTTAGATAAATTAAATCAGGCAATATATAATATTTTGAAAACTGGCTTCTTTACTGCTTTTGAGATTCTTTGAAATTGTGTATATCAATGGTCAGTTCCTTTTTATCGTTAAGTAGAATGCCACTGTACAGGTGGACAACAGTTTGCTTATCCATTTAAGATATTTTTTTGGTGATTATGAGTTGAGCTGCTGTAAATGCACTTGTATAGGCTTTACGGTAGGGTTGCCAGGTTATATGAAAATTTGTAACTTTCTAAGAAACTGCCAAACTGTTTCCAGAAGGGCTTTGCTATACTAGTTTGCATTCCCACTAGCAGTGTGAGGAGTATTCAGTTGTTCCCTATCTCTCTAGCACCTAGTATTGTCTATATTTAACTTGTAATTGGAAATAATTTTAGACTTACAAGTGTTGCAAAGATAGAATCCTCACATACCCTTCACCCAGCTTCCCCTAATGTTAACATATCAAATAATCATGACACTTTATTAAACTAAGAAATTAACACTGATACAATAGTGTTAATTAAATAGTGGACTGTATTTCGATTTTTTACCAGTTATGTCCTTTTTCTTATATTTTCTCTGACTCAATCCTAGAATCAGCCATTTCTCTAAAAAGCCCTCATTCCTTTTTATTGGAAAAAGGTATTGAGAAACCAAGGTTTGGATGCTACTTATTCTTGTTGCTACTCGTTAGCACAGCTTCTATAGCACAGCTTCTAGGTACTCTCAGTGGACAGAGCTAGGAATTTGCAACCAGTAATGTCTACTCTTTGTTGTGAACAGTTCTGTGGGTTTTGAGAATACTTAAGAGTAGCAAATTAATAGTAAACACAACAGTAGCATTTCCACGTGTCGGTCATTCCTGTTCTTTTTCAGTATGTCTTATTGGAAACATATAATATCTAGCTTTTTGGATCTGGCTCTTTTACTTAACAAAATATATTTAATATTATCCATGTTGTACAAATCAATAACTTATTTTCCATTGTGTGATTATACACATACTATTTGTTTATCCATTCACCTCCTAGACATCTTGGTTGTTTCCCCCCCCCTTTTTTGGGGGGCAATTATGAATAAACCTGCTGTCTACATTGTATACAGGTTTTTGTATGAACATACATTCACTTGAGTAAATACCTGGGGGGCATTGCTGAGTTTATGGTGTTTATGTAACTTTGTAATCAGTGACCAAATTTCTCCAAGGTTCCTATACCATGTTGCAGTCTCATCAGAAGTCAGTTTCTGTTGCTCTAATTTAGTTTCTGTTACATCCTCACCAGCTTTTGGTGCTTTCATTTTTTTTTTTTAATTTGACTATTTTAATATATAGTGTATCGTACTGTTTTGTGTGGTTGCACTGGGTTTTCATTGCTACACGCTGGCTTTCTCTAGTTGTGTCGAGGGGGCTGCTCCTCATTGCCGGGCACAGGGTTCTCCTTGCATAGGCTGCTCTTGTTGCAGCGCACAGGCTCTAGGTGCATGGGCTGCAGCAGCTGCAGCACGTGAGCTCAGCAGTTGTGGCATTTGGGCTTCGGTGTTCCACAGCATATGGGATTTTCCCGGAGCGGAGATCGAACCCGTGTCCCCTGCATTGGCAGGTGGATTCTTAACCACTTGACCATCAGGGAAGCCCTGAAATTGGCTATTTTTAAAATATTCTGTTCCCTGCAGACAGTCTGAGGTTTATTTCATTTCTGAAAGGGTAGTCAACGTAGTTTTGATCTTGGGTCTGTAGGGTTTTTTTGTTATCTGTTCTTTTTCTGCTAGTTCTTACTCTGTTACAAGCTGGATGTTGTATTTGAAAAATTATTTATAAGATTCATTTGAAGCCCATAGCAAGGTTCTTTTCTCCACAGAGAACTTGCTCGTGTTGGATATCTGTGGACACAGGTGATCTATAGGTCACCTTAAAACAGGCTTCACCGAAGATATTCCCTCTGTAGACAGGACTGTAACTCTTCCCTGGATTTTTTACTTCCTGTTCACTTCACCCTAAGATTGTGACTCTCAAGTCTCAGCTTATTGTGACAAGCGTCTTTATCCTTCTCCTTCCCTCCTCCCTCCCATTTATTTATTTACCTGTTTACTAATTATGAATAAATTTTTGATAATAAATATCTATTCATTATTTATTATGACTCCTTACCTTGTCAGAATCCTGGGGCTTTGCTTTCTGTCAGAACAGCATTTTAATTTTAGGGGATCAAAGACCCTTTGGGCTTCCTTGTTGGCGTTCTTCTCTGAGTTCTCATTTTCTCTTCACTTTTGGCTTTTTGCTTGTTTGTCAGATGTAAAGAACAGACTTGTGGACACAGTGGGGGAAAGGAGGAGTGGAGTGAACTGGGAGAATAGCATGGAAACACGCACATTACCTTGTGTAAAATAGAGAGCAAGTGGGAATTTGCTGTCTGACACAGGGGGCTTAACCCAGTGCTGTGTGACAGCCTTGAAGGTGAGGGAGGTGAGGGCGTTGTTCAGGAGGGAGGGGACATATGTATACCCATGGCTGATTCACATTGATGTATGACAGAAACCAACACATTATTATAAAGCAATTATTCTCTAATTTAAAAAAATTTTTTTTAAGTGAGACAGATGAGCAAAGGAAGAGGGAAGTGGCGGGGGGAAGGGGGTGTTAAAGCCATTCTCTTCAGTTCTCAGTAGGAAACTTCGCCTAGTCTGCTATTACTGAAAACAGGAGTTACCTGCAAAAACCTTGATTTCTTATTTTTAAAACTGAGAAGCAATCACACTTTTAAGGATCATCTACATACCCTTTCTAGGCATTTTCCTTTCTGACCTTGGCACCTCTACAGTAGAACTGATTTGTTTGAGGAGTAGAAAAGGAAAGAGAATGAGATCTCAAGTGCAATGGTTGTGAATTAATCATTGTTTCAGGACAGAGGAGAGAGGCACACACAGTAACAGTGGAGTAGAGTGCACTAGTTCAGATATGAAAAGATTGTTGATCTGATGATATGCTTCTTATAGAGGACTACAGGGTGTGCCAGCTTTTGGTCATTTGGGAATACAAATTACAGTCTTTAAAATTTCTAACTTGCTTAAAGAAGGGCTTTGTGATTTCTTGTTTTGGTGTTTTTTGTCTGAATAATTCCTGTGCATCCTTCAAACCTGAGTATAGGTGTTATTTCTTCCCTGACTGCCTTTCCCAAACATTGAGGTACTCCACAGATGTTTATTGAATGCACGGTAATGGGTTGGTGGGTGACTTGAGTTCCCTTCAATTCCTGCAAGAGCACCCTGACTTTATTCTTTCAAGTACTGATTGCTTGTGATTGTAATGGTTTGTTTGGACAGACTATTACAATGGTTGGAGGGCAGAGTTAATTTCTCTTTATTCTCTAGGGCCTAGAGAAAAGATCCCTTCCTGGCAATCAGGCATGTTTCCTGGTACATAGTAAGTATTAGATAAATGCTTAATGAGTGAACATTCTGCTCTTGATGTGAAAGGAGTAGGTAATTGGAAATTAAGAGCAACTGTGGACATTTGAAACAAGTAATTTTGTGTAGTATTAACTACTTCAGACTTTTTTGGTGTTCATTTGGCCTTCTAAACAGTGCTACTTTGAAAGAGGAAAGGACAAGTTTGTACGACTAAATGTTTGCTTTTGCTTCTACAACAAGGCAAAAACATTCATAGTTTGTTCCGTAAATCCTCTTACTAGTTTATGCTGCCTGGTGGCTGAGAAGAGGTCATTCTCTGCCACTGCTTCAAAAGTGTTTTTTCCTCATAGAACTGCTTTTCCTTTAAACGAGAAGTCCTAAATCATGTAGTCAATGCAGTATAAGCACATTCCTCATTCTTTACGGTAGAACTCATCTTTGTCCTGTCTGGATGAGTATGAGCTGTTGTTTGTTCACCATGGTTGATCTAGGGATGGAAGGGGCAATTTTAATTTTTTTTAAGATGGAGACCATCAGTAAATATTAGGGTTAAAAGACCTAGAACTGTTTCACGGCTTGAAAATTGTTGAAAGTTTCAGAATAATCTTTTCCAGTTCTCATGCTAGAAAATTGATCCATAAAAATATATTTAGCACAAATAACTAATTAGACTTATGCAATTGTCTGATATTGGACCATTTACTAAGCCTATAATTTTCTTTTTTAGTTACCAGATTGAAAAACAGAAATCACATGGAGTAAAAGAGATTAGAGGGAGAGACTGGCTGAAGAGGGCAAAAGGAATGTTTATTGAAATTAATTAGTTCTGTTACATTTATGTCAATAAACTTATGATTTTGACAGTACATATTTTAGCCTGATGATTTAATGATGTTTTCATTTCCTTGCATTTTATTAAAGAATAGGTCAATCAGAGCCATGTAATTGGCCTTGGTTGCAAGTGTAGTCTGACTTTAGTAGGGAAACTTGTTGACAGGATAACTTTTCATAGTTGATTATTTGGCTTTTATTAGGCTAAACTTTAAACAGACAAAACTTAGCCATGTCTTTAGTCAGTCTGAGGGCTTTTAAAATAGAAGTGATTTGAAATTATTAACCACAAAAGTTGCATGTATTATGCGTTACATGACTAAGTAAGGTCATTTAAAATAGAAATTAAAAGGAGAGGTGATGCTTCTTCTGTAAGTTACATATTTTTTAAGGTACACTTGATTGTGAGTGGTAGATAGGAGAATTGACCTTCAGAACTCAAGCAGTTTCCCTGACTTTTCAGATAAGCCATTGTAAAAATTGCTAAACTAAATTTCTCAGTATTCTTTTAATTCTAATTGTTGTGTAAGAAAAAGACAGATTTTAACTGTGGACATGTTATTTGATAGAAAAAGCTGTATTGGGAAGGGGGAGAGAGTGGAAGGAAGAATTACTCAAGAACCTTTGAGTTAATCTTTTAGTTTTCCTAGCTATGTACCAGATGACCTGAAGTGTTTAAGGGTACACTGCCTTTTGGAGGCAACTTCATTTATGTTTCAGTTTTTGGATAAAAAACCAACATTGATTTAATTGATGAATAATATTTACTGAACATCCTACAAAATGCAATGCCTTGGGCTGGGTACTGTAATGTAAAAAGATGGATTAGATAATGAATCTTGACTTCAAGGAGTTAAAGGTCTAATAAGGAAATTAGAGTTTGAAGACTACCATATGATGTAGGAAGTGGTAAGTTCGATAGGAATGTAAAGACACCTTGAAGGCCAGTCATCTGGGCTTTGAATCCCAGCTCCGTCTCTACTGGATGGTCTTGATAAAGCTGCTGAATTTACTTAGGCTGTTTTCTTATCTGTAGATTAGGAAAAGAAATGCCTGCCACATAGAATTCTAGGGGAAAGGTTGGGAGTAGATATTTTAAAGCTGGAAAACTTTTAGCTCCAGACTGGTAATACCTAATTGCCTGTTCAGTTCTCTTTTTAACATGTCAAAGAACCATTTTATCCTCACGATCCTTACATTCAAAACCTGACTTGTGAGCTCTCTTCCAGAATGTTTTCTATCTCCCTGAATGGCATCAACAGTCTCTTTAGGCAGACATCTGAAAGTCACTTCCACTCCTTATACCATTAATCCAGTCCACCCAGAGCTGTTGATTTTACACCATAAATTTTGTTCATATTAATTAGTTCTTTTATCTCCATTGCTGCCACCATAGGTCAGGCTTTCATCATCTCTCTCACATAGGCTACTGTTGATAACTTTTCTGTTTCCCCAGATGTATTCTCTCTGCCTGTCTCACACCAGCCAGAATAAACTTACTCAAAATGTACATACAGATCACTTGTCTGCGTAAAACTCTTCAATGAATTTCCATTGTCCTTAATCTGTAGGTAAAATCTTAAAGGCATATTCATCTCACCCTGTTCTGCCTTGCTTGTTATTATATTCCCACAGGCTAGCACAGTACTTTTTCATAGTAGATGCTCATGTAGTTAAAGGGGTGAACAAAGGAAGGAATGTCTGAAAGAACCAAATCAATAGTTGAGAGATTTAGCTCATCCCTGTATTTCCTTCTTGTTAGGCTGCATGTAAATGTTGTTCAGTTGCTAAATCATGTCTGATTCTTTGCAACCTCATGAACTGGAGCACGCCAGGCGTCCCTGCCCTTCACTATCTCCTAGTTTGCTCATACATAGAGTTAGTGATGCCATCCAACCATCTCATCCTCTGTCTCCTCTTCTCCTTTTGCCCTCAATTTTTTCCAGTATCAAGGTCTTTTTCAATGAATCCCAGCGTCAGGTGGCCAAAGTATTGGAACTTCAGTATCAGTCCTCCCAGTGAATAATCAGAGTTGATGTCCTTTAGGATTGACTGGTGGTTTTGTTTGAACCCTAAATTAGTTATTTTTATTTATTTTATTTTTGGCTCTGCTGGGTCTGTGGTATGGCACACAGGGTTAGTTGCCCCACAGAATGTGGGATCTTCCCAGACTAGGGATGGAACCTACATCCACTGCATTGGAAGGCAGATTCTTAACTCCTGTATCACCAGGGAAGTCTTAGGATTGACTGGCTGGATCTCCTTGCTGTACAGGGGACTCTCAAGAGTCCTCTCCACCACCACAGTTCAAAAGCATCACTTCTTCAGTGCTCATACTTCTCTGTGGCCCAACTCTCACATCCATACATGACTACTGGAAAAACCATAGCGTTGACTAGACAGACCTTTGTCAGCAAAGTGGTATCTCTGCTTTATGCTATCTAGGTTTGCCAGAGCTTTTCTTCCAAGGAACAAGGGTCTTTTAATTTCTGCAGTCACCATCCCCAGTGATTTTGGAGCCGAAGAAAGTAAAATCTGTAAACAGTTTCCAGTTTTTCCCCATCTATTGGCTGTGAAGTGTTAGGACTGGATGCCATAATCTTAGTTTTTTGTATGTTAAGCCAGCTTTTTCACTCTCTCTTCTTTCACCTTCATCAAGAAGCTCTTTAGTTCTCTTCACTTTCTGCCATTAGAGTGATATTTTCTGCATATCTGAGGATGCTACTTCTGGCAATCTTGATTCCAGCTTGGAATTTATTGAGCCCAGCATTTTGCATAATGTACTCTGCATATAAGTTAAATAAGCACTGTGACAGTATATAGCTTGACATACTCCTTTTCAAGTTTTGAACCAGTCCGTGGTTCCATGTCTGGTTCTAACCATTGCTTCTTGACCTACATACAGGTTTCTCAGGAGACAAGTAAGGTGGTCTGGTATTCCCATCTCTTGTTGAAGAATTTTTCACACAGTCAAAGGCCTTATTGTAGTCAATGAAGCAGAAGTAGATGTTTATCTGGAATTCCCTTGCTTTTTCTGTGATCCAACAGATATTGGCAATTTGATCTCTTGTTCCTCTGCCCTTTCTAAATCTAGGTTCTACATCTGGAAGTTTTTGGTTCGTGTACTGCTGAAGCCTAGCATGAAGGATTTTGAGCATTACCTTACTAGCACGTGAAATGGACCACAGTTGTACAGTAGTTTGAACATTCTTTGGCATTCCCTTTCTTTGGGATTGGAATAAACACTAACCGTTTGCAGGCCTGTGGCCACTGCTGAGTTTTCCAAGTTTGCTGACATATAAAGTGCAGTACTGTAACAGCAGCATCTTTTAGGGTTTGAAATAGCTCAGCTGGAATTCCATCACTTACACTAGCTTTATTCATAATAATGCTTTATAAGGCTCACTTGACTTCACTCTCCAAGATGCTCGGCTCTGATGAGTAACCACATCATTGTGGTTATCCAGGTCGTTAAGACTTTTTGTGTAGTTCTTCTGTGTATTTTTGCATGAAATGTTCCCTTGGTGTCTCTGATTTTCTTGAAGAGATCTCTAGTATTTCCCATTCTGTGTTTTCCTCTAATTCTTTGCACTGTTCACTTAAGAAGGCTCTTTTATCTCTCCTTGCTCTTCTTTGAAACTCTGCATTCAGTTAGATACATCTTTCCATTTCTCCTTTGCCTTTCACTTCTTTTCTCAGCTATTTGTAAGGCCTCCTCAGACAACCATTTTGCCTTTTTACATTTCTTTTTCTTTGGGATGGTTTTGGTCACCGCCCCCTGTACAGTATTATGGATATCTGTCCATAGGTCTTCAGGCACTCTGTCTACCAGTTCTAATCTCTTGAATCTGTTCATCCCCTCCACTGTATAATCATAAGAGATTTGACGTAGGTCATAGCTGAATGGCTTAGTGGTTTTCCCTGCTTTCTTCAATTTATGCCTGAATTTTGCGATAAGGAGTTCATGATATGAGCTACAGTCAGCTCCCGGTCTTGTTTGGCTGGCTGTATAGAGCATGTGAATATCCATACATATTTACAGAGGTGCAAGTGAAGTAGTATTTCTGAGTAGAATAATATTCATCATCTTTTTTCCATCTTCACATCCCCTCTTTACTCCATTCCATCACCCTTCCTCACCCCTCCTTGTACCATTTTACTTATCTGAAGTTGCTGGGCTGTGTAGTTCAAAAATATACACATGCACACACAAAAATATACACTTGCGCACACACCCATTCTCTTCTCCCCACAGAAGGCCTTCTCCCCACGAAGGCCAGCTATTTGAAATTCATGTGAATGACTCTTACTCTAAGCAGATTACTTGGTATGCATGACAATAAAGTAAAGTACCACTTTGGGTTGCTGCAAAACAACCATTTGTCCTCCCAGTGGAGGATCAAATTCCCCTGTTCATAAATTAGGTCCCTGATGATTAGGCACAAAGCTGCAAATGTCAGTTAAACAGGTATTTGAGGATCTCAGGAGTTTATTAGTGAATGGTCTTCCTCTGCTCTTCCCAGAGAATACGAAGGCTATATGAGAGCCGAAGACTTGGTGGTAAGAGCGTGATTGATATTTGGTCTATTAAAGGAGTTGGGGAATATTTTCCACGTGAGTCAGATGATTTCCATGGAGAAATGAGTCTCATTTTGTAATGGCGTGTCCACCCATAAATTGGCCCTCAGAGGCTGGGAGTTAACCTCAACTCCTATAATTTTTGTAAATGAAGAGAAGAAAACTAAAATTGAAGACCACAGCCTTTTAAGGCCAGGCTTCTGCTTATTAGTTTTCACAACAATGATAGAGTAATCATTTAATGTTAATTTACATTGTATTTGGTGTTTCTGAGCCCTTTTTAGAAGAACATCTCACTTGAGCGAGTGCAATTAGACAAGTTTAATAAGTGATGAATCAAAGCTGGAAGAAGCCCAGTAGAGGTCCTGCAGCCAATTAGGGATTTGAACCTAGGACTTGACTGCTGGTTTCATCACCCTATTGCATCTAATTCCAGTTATTAAATTTGTGCTGGTTTTGTAAACTTGTTAAGTTCATAGGGGAAGAGCTTTGAGATCCACAGTTAAAGGTCATCTTATAGGTATAGAATATCAACAGAAACAATAAAATTTTAAAGGAATATAGAGACTGAAGAGGAAGATACTGTTGCAGAGAAGAAGGTAAGAATTTAAAAGTATCTAGTATCATTATAATTTATTAATTCCCGGGACAGTATTTCTTCTGGCTTAATGCTGCTGTCTCTCATGGCTGTTTGTGCACATACACACACCTTTACTCATCTCCCTAGTGTCTTTTGCTGTTTTTAGTGCTGGGATAATAGTCACCAAGAAGCCAACAGCCCTAAAGCACAAATGACCTTGTTTCTTTGGGAAAAAGGAAAGTTAAAAGTGTCTGCTTTCTGGTTTTTTTCTTGTTTAGGGTATGTGTGTCTGTTTATAATTAATCGATATTAGATAAAGATAAATTAGGTTAGATAAATTAGGTTATTATGACTCAGGTTTTATAAAACCAAAGAAATAGTTTGGAAATATTTTAAAGGCAGTTTTGGTCCACTTTTTAATTATCTGAACCATGTTGTTGTTTTCTGGCCATATAAATTGTACACTTAAGGGACACCAGAGGTCAGCAGAGGTGGTTATGTTGGGTTTTATGAATGGGGGAATCCATCAGTAGACAAATGGATCTTTTGGCCTCCTGTATTCTGGGGGCAGTGGGAGTATCACTGTTGTTATACTTCTGGAGTATATCGTTAACCCTTGCTCTGGTCTCTTCCTCTAAAGCTTTAAGTCACCGAAACTAGGTATAAGGAGACAACACTGGTTTATCTTTTGGTATAATAGCTAAGCTCCAACTTAAATACAAATTGGAGAGAATGTGCAGATTGCTGTAAATGAGTTCTCAAGTAGGCAGAATTCTACACACTTTATTAACTTATTGGATCCTCACCACAAACCTGAGAGGTAAATAGTTATCTCTTGATTTGTAGTCTGGTTGAACATTGTCAGCTCCTTCTAACTATGTGTCCTTTGGCAAGTTACTTAATTTTTCTTAACTATTTTCCTCATCCTGTAAATTGGAAATAATATTAACCTTTCCTTACCATTTCCTGATGTGGTAAAGATTATGAAATATTCACGCAAAGCACATAATGAATGCCTGTAGACATTAGCTTTTGTTATCTAACTAGATGATGATTCCCTTTCAGGAAAAAGGTGTCACGAGAAACAGAAGTTCGGTTTCTGGTCCTTATTCTGCTGTTAAGTAGCCATGTGATTGTAGGCAAATTTTCCTCTGAGGTAAATGAGCCTCAGTTTTCTAATACTCGTTTTTTTTAAACTTTTTATTTGGAAGTAACTTCAAATTTATATGAGACCAAAATAAAAACAGTAAAGCACAGACGAGACAGAAGAGACAGATTAGACTTCATCAAAATTTGAAAGTTTTGTGCATCAAAGGATACAGTCAGCAGCTTACAAAGACAAACCACAGGGCTTCTCTGATGGCTCAGCGGTAAAGAACCCACCTGCAACCCAGGAGATGCAGGTTCGATCCCTGGTCTGGGAAGATCCCACTGGCCACGGAGCCACTGAGCCCATGCGCCACAGCCACTGAGCCTGTGCTCTGGAGCCGATGCTCCACAGCAAGAGAAGCCACTGCACTGAGAAATGCATGGACTGCAGCCAGAGAGGAGCCCCTGCTCTCCGCAGCTGTAGGAAAGCCCACACAGCAGCCGAAACCCATCACCGCCAAAAAATAAGTAAATAAAATTAATTAAAAAAAAAAAGACAAATCACAAAATGTGAGGAAATATTTGCAAATAATATATCTGATAAGGGATTAATGTCCAAAATATATAAGGAACTTCTGCAGCTTAACCCCCCCCAAAGAAAAAACAGTTAAATAAAATACTTGCATAGTCATCTCTGAATAAGATAAATGGCCAATAAACACTTGAAAAAGTGCTCAGTATCACTAGTCATTAGGAAAGTACCAGTCAAAATTACAATGAGATACCACTTTATACCTGTTAAGATGGCTGCTATTTTTTTTTTTTTTAAGCTGTTACATGGAGAGGATGTGGAGAAATTGGAATCTTTGTGCAATGCTGTTGGGAATATAAAATGATGCAGCCACTGTGGAAAAGAGTGTGCTGGTTCCTCAAGAAATTAAAGATAGCATTGCCATATGATCCACAATTCCATCCAGAAGAATCGAAAGCAGAAAATCCAAAAGATATTTGTACATGACTTTTTCTAGCAGCATTATTCACAATAGCCTAAAAGTAGAAACAACTCAGGTGTCTATTGATGAATGAATGGATAGACACAATATTTACTTAACAATGGAGATACTCAGCCTTAAAGAGGAAGGAAATTCTGGCATATGCTACAACATGCATGATCCTTGAAGACATGCTAAATGAAAAAAATGAGCCAAATGTAAAAGGACAAGTAGTCTACAATTCCAGTTGTACAAGTCACCTAGATTAGTCAGACTGAGAGACAGAGAATAGAATGGTGGTTATTAGGAGCTCGGGGATGAGGGGGTCGGTGTTTGATGAGTATGGAGTTTCGTTTTGGCATGGTGAGAATTTCTGAGGGTGGATGGATGTGATGATTGGACAAGAATGTGAAAGTACTTAATACCTTTTAACTGTATGCTTAAAAATGTTTAAGTTGGTAAATTTTATATATATTTTACAATAGTTTTTAAAAATAAGATGTTTCAGCAAAATAAAAATAGTACAAAAAACATGTTACCCCATTTGCTTTATCATGTGTAAGTATACTCTTGTACATACCTACTGTCTAAATTCCAGTTATGTTATTTGACCTGATAGTATTGTTTTTTATAGCATTTCTCCCCCTCTAATACAGGATACAGTCTAGTCTAGGGTAGGACATTGTATATAGTTGCCATGTCTCTTTCAGTTCAGTTCAGTCCAGTCGCTCAGTCGTGTCCGACTCTTTGCGACCCCATGAATCGCAGCACGCCAGGTCACCCTGTCCATCACCAACTCCCAGAGTTCACTCAAACTCACGTCCATCGAGTCAGTGATGCCATCCAGCCATCTCATCCTCTGTTGTCCCCTTCTCCTCCTGCCCCCAATCCCTCCCAGCATCAGAGACTTTTCCAGTGAGTCAACTCTTCGCATGAGGTGGCCAAAGTACTGGAGCTTCAGCCCCAGCATCATTCCTTCCAAAGAACACCCAGGACCAATCTCCTTCAGAATGGACTGATTGGATCTCCTTGCAGTCCAAGGGACTCTCAAGAGTCTTCTCCAACACCACAGTTCAAAAGCATCAATTCTTCGGCGCTCAGCCTTCTTCACAGTCCAACTCTCACATCCATACATGACCACTGGAAAAACCATAGCCGTGACTAGATGGACCTTTGTTGGCAAAGTAATGTCTGCTTTTGAATATGCTATCTAGGTTCCTTTATCTTTGATNTGACACCACCCTTATGGCAGAAAGTGAAGAGGAACTACAAAGCCTCTTGATGAAAGTGAAAGAGGAGAACGAAAAAGCTGGCTTAAAAGTTAGCATTCAATAAACAAAAATCATGGCATCTAGTTCCATTACTTCATAGCAGATAGATGGGGAAACAATGGAAACAGTGACAGACTTTATTTTGGGGCTCAGAAATCACTGCAGATGGTGACTGCAGCCATGAAATTAAAAGACACTTGATTCTTGGAAGAAAAGTTATGACAAACTTGGAGAGTGTATACAAAAGCAGAGACATTACTTTGCCAACAAAGGTCCATCTAGTCAAGGCTATGGTTTTTCCAGTAGTCACGTATGGATGTGAGTTGGACCATAAAGAAAGCTGAGTGCCAAAGAATTGATGCTTTTGAACTGTGGTGTTGGAAAAGACTCTTGAGAGTCCCTTGGACTGCAAGGAGATCCAATCAGTCAATCGTAAAGGAAATCAGTCCTGAATATTCATTGGAAGTACTAACGCTGAAGCTGAAGCTCCAATACTGTGGCCACCTGATGTGCAGAACTGACTCATTGGAAAAGACCCTGATGCTGGGAAAGATTGAAGGCAGAAGGGGACAACAGAGGACAAGATGGTTACATGGCAGCACCGTCTCAATCGACATGAGTTTGAGCGAGCTTCAGGAGATGGTGAAGGACAGGGAATCTCGGTATGCTGCAGTCCATGGGGTCGCAGAGAGTCCGATACGAATGAGCAACTGAACAACAACATATGTAAAATAGTAATTCATTATTAAAATAGTACATAAAATATATATTACATATTATATTATAGAAATGTTTATTGTATAATATAAATATTATTTTATATATTAATATAACACCTATTATATATTATTCATTAAATATAAGGTATACATATTTTATATATAATTTGTATATATAAATGTAGTATTATATATACCATTATGAGTGTGTTAGTCGCTCAGTCAT
This sequence comes from Neotragus pygmaeus, assembly GCA_006410875.1. NCBI lineage: Eukaryota > Metazoa > Chordata > Mammalia > Artiodactyla > Bovidae > Neotragus > Neotragus pygmaeus. Next base: position 1,106,030 of record SJYV01054924.1, read on the forward strand.
GTCCGACTCTTTGTGACCCCATGGATTGAGGCCTGCCAGGCTCCTCTGTCCATGGGATTTTCCAGGCAAGAATAGTGAAGTGGGTTGCCATTCCCTTCTCCAGGGGATCTTCCTGGACCAGGGATCAAACCCAGGTCTGCATTGTGGGAAGACTCTGCCATCTGAGCCACTACAGTTCAGTTCAGTCGCTCAGCCGTGTCCCACTCTGCTACCCCATGAACCACAGCACACCAGGCCTCCCTGTCCATCACCATCTCCTGGAGTCCACCCAAAGCCATGTCCATTGAGTCGGTGATGCCATCCAACCATCTCATCCTCTGTCGTCCCCTTCTCTTCCTGCCCTCAATCTTTCCCAGCGTCAGGGTCTTTTCAAATGAGTCAGCTCTTCGCATCAGGTGGCCAAAATATTGGAATTTCAGCTTCAACATCAGGCCTTCCAATGAGCCACAATTGCTGCTAATAACCATTATACCCTGTATATATAAGTGTTTATATATAATTTATATTTTTATATATAATATAATACAAAAGATACAATAAATCTAGGTCTCAATAGCTTATTCCTGGAAAAGCTGACTAAAGACCAAATTTAAAAAAAAGATAAACTACTGAGATGACTTCTGTAGCTAGTAAACTCTGCTAATGCCCCAAACTGTAGCCTCAGTCTCCACCTTTTGTGACAAAGTCGTGGACAGATGAAGCCGCTCTCCCCCACCAGACCCAAACCCACAGCAGCTGAGCCAATTTAGCAGCATAGGAAGAGACAGACCCATGTGCAAGTGGACTCTGAGAGTCAATTGGATTACACAGTGGAGACTTTTGTGATAAAGGGGACTTAGTTTTACAGCTTAGC
>SJYV01054924.1:1107765-1132365 GCA_006410875.1 Neotragus pygmaeus
TGAATTTTGTTTAATTCACTTCACCAGTTTGATTGAATTCATAGATGGGTTAGTGGGGCTGGGTGGAGACAGCCACAAGTTGAATTCATGATGAAACACCATAAATGTCCATTTAACAGAGCCAGTGGAGAAAATCTAGTGGTAAGTGCTGTTGTCTGAAAGGCAGCTCAACGGGGCGGTAACTACAGAGATTTGTGATGCCTTTTTCGCTCCCCCAGACCAGGGAGCAATGTCTTCCTCCACTGGAATCTCCCAACCTTTCCGATAATACTGTTTGGTGAGTCAGCTGTTACCCATGTATAAGTACGTAGGGTTATTTTGCCTTCCCTATTAATTTATAATTATTTGGAAGAAAGGGACTGTGATGCATTCTTGTATTACATTCAGCAAAATGTCATCCACAGACTAGCTCCTCTAGAAATAGGTAACAAATGAATTTTAGAAATCAGTAACTGATAGGCCAAGCATCTCAGTTTCCTGGCCTCCACTGTTGCTATTCAGTCATTCCACACATGCTCAGAATAGATATATCCTGTGTTTCAGGCATGGTCTCTGTCACTGAGGGAACACAAATGCAGTAAGACATACTCCCTGCCCCCAAGTAGGTAGGGGAAACCTACTGTGAGAACAAGTATTTTAATACAATACAGAATATACAGAATACAGTATTAATGTATCCTGTTGAGTTCAGTTCAGTTCAGTCGCTCAGGCGTGTCCAACTCTTTGCAACCCCATGAACCACAGCACGCCAGACCTCCCGGTCCATCACCAACTCCCGGAGTTCGCCCAAACTCATATGCACAGAGCTGGTAATGCCATCCAGCCATCTCATCCTCTGGGGTCCCCTTCTCCTCCTGCCCCCAATCCCTCCCAGCATCAAAGTCTTTTCCAATGAGTCAGCTCTTCGCATGAGGTGGTCAACGTATTGGAGTTTCAGCCTCTGCATCAGTCCTTCCAATGTACACCCAGGACTGGTCTCCTTTAGGATGGACTGGTTGGATCTCCTTGCAGTCCAAGGGACTCACAAAAGTCTTCTCCAGCACCACAGTTCAAAAGCATCAATTCTTCGGTGCTCAGCTTTCTTCACAGTCCAACTCTCACATCCATACATGAATGCTGGAAAAACCATAGCCTTGACTAGATGTACCTTTGGTGGCAAAGTAATATCTCAGCTTTTTAATGTGCTATCTAGGTTGGTCATAACTTTTCTTTCAAGGAGTAAGCATCTTTTAATTTCATGGCTGCAATCACGATATGCAGTGATTTTTGGAGCCCCCCAAAATAAAGTCTAACACTGTTTCCACGGTTTCCCCAGATATTTCCTATGAAGTGATGGGATCAGATGCCATAATCTTCGTTTTCGGAATGTTGAGCTTTAGGCCAACTTTTTCGCTCTCCTCTTTCACTTTCATCAAGAGGCTTTTTAGTTCCTCTTCACTTTCTGCCATAAGGGTGGTGTCATTGGCATATCTGAGATTATTGATATTTCCCCCGGCAATCTTGATTCTAGCTTGTGCTTCTTCCAGCCCAGCGTTTCTCATGATGTACTCTGCATATAAGTTAAATAAGCAGGGTGACAATATACAGCCTTGACGTACTCCTTTTCCTATTTGGAACCAGTCTGTTGTTCCATGTCCAGTTCTAACTGTTGCTTCCTGACCTGCATACANTCTTCCAGCCCAGCGTTTCTCATGATGTACTCTGCATATAAGTTAAATAAGCAGGGTAACAATATACAGCCTTGACGTACTCCTTTTCCTATTTGGAACCAGTCTGTTGTTCCATGTCCAGTTCTAACTGTTGCTTTCTGACCTGCATATAGGATTAGACTTGTTTAATTCACTTTCACATTTAATTGTTTAATAGACCTTTGTTTTTATGAGTGGTGTTACAAAGAGTCTAACAAAACAGAAGTCAAGTAGTTCACTATGGTTTTCATGATGGTTATTAGGTTACACCCACAATCATATAATTTGTTAGGTCAAGTCCACAATCATTATATAGTTTAGTAGGTCAAGTCCACATTCATTATATATGACTTGAAATCTATTCTGACTATTCGTGCGAATTATCTTTTCCATATGAACTCTAGAATTAGCTTGTCCAGATCATGATAATTACTGCTGTGGTTTTAATTAGGATGCTGTGAATCTATAAACTAATCTTTGGAGAAATGACTTTGTGAAATATTGAATCTTTCTATTCAAGTCCATGATAAATAACTTATTTTTTTCAGGACTTCTTGGAGATTCTCCAAAAGCTTAGTAGCTCCAGAGGTGTGATAATTGCACATGGTTTCTAGCTTTAGGATTACCATTTTATAATTTTGCTACTCTTATGAATGCAATCTTTTTATTATATTGTCTTTTAATTTTTTTTCTACTAAATTGTTTTTAACAATGAAGTACCTCACATTGGTGAAGAGGGTGAAATGTGCAGTTCCTGAACCAAGTGGAACAATACAAATACAGCAGGCTCATTTGCCCTAGGGCAGTTAGACAAACTCCTTTCCCAGGGAGCAAGGTGGGAGGTTTACTCTCTGCATGAATAGCTTTCCTTGTATGTCAGATACTCTAATATCACAATTCAGTGAGCCAGCTAACCAGCAATTTTCTATTCCTGTCTATCGACCTGGCCTCTCAGTCAGCTCTGGTGCAGGAAGAGCCTTGGTTTAACATCTGTTACAAAAGTATAAACATGATTGCACTGACAGCCTGCATACTTGGACTCCACACACAATCCCAGCAGGTGTGTTTTCAGCCCAGAGCTGAGTGTGGGTTGGGCCCCAGATCCTTGGGGGTCACACTCTGTGGGGCTGCAGCAACNCAAAAGTATAAACATGATTGCACTGACAGCCTGCATACTTGGACTCCACACACAATCCCAGCAGGTGTGTTTTCAGCCCAGAGCTGAGTGTGGGTTGGGCCCCAGATCCTTGGGGGTCACACTCTGTGGGGCTGCAGCAACAGGGAAAGGATGGGACATCCGCCTGTGGGATATTTTCCTCCCATCTGTCTTCCAGTGCCTGTTTCCCTTTGAAATGTTCCCTCTTAAATTGTTCGGGGGGTGTGTGTGTGTGTGTGTGTGTGTGTGTGTGTGTGTGTAAACATAAGCTCAGTCCTGCTGGCAGTGGGTAAAGGCACTTAATTCTCAAAACCAATTGTCAACATAAACTCTCATTTGTTCTTGTTGTTGTTCAGTTGCTCATCGTGTCTAGCTCTTTGCGACCCCAAGGACTGCAGCCGTCCAGGCTTCCCTGTCCTTCATTATCTCCCAGTTCAGTTCAGTTCGGTTCAGTTGCTCAGTCATGTCCTACTGTTTGTGACCCCATGAATCGCAGCACTCCAGGCCTCCCTGTCCATCACCAACTCCCAGAGTTCACTCAGACTCATGTCCATTGAGTCGGTGATGCCATCCAGCCATCTCATCCTCTGTCGTCCCCTTCTCCTCCTGCCCCCCAGCCCTCCCAGCATCAGAGTCTTTTCCAATGAGTCAACTCTTCCCATGAGGTGGTCAAAGTATTGGAGCTTCAGCTTCAGCATCATTCCTTCCAAAGAATACCCAGGACCAATCTCCTTCAGAATGGACTGATTGGATCTCCTTGCAGTCCAAGAGACTCTCAAGAGCCTTCTCCAACACCACAGTTCAAAAGCATCAATTCTTTGGCGCTCAGCCTTCTTCACAGTCCAACTCTCACATCCATATGTGACTTCTGGAAAAACCATAGCTTTGNCCCTGTCCATCACCAACTCCCAGAGTTCACTCAAACTCACGTCCATCGAGTCAGTGATGCCATCCAGCCATCTCATCCTCTGTTGTCCCCTTCTCCTCCTGCCCCCAATCCCTCCCAGCATCAGAGACTTTTCCAGTGAGTCAACTCTTCGCATGAGGTGGCCAAAGTACTGGAGCTTCAGCCCCAGCATCATTCCTTCCAAAGAACACCCAGGACCAATCTCCTTCAGAATGGACTGATTGGATCTCCTTGCAGTCCAAGGGACTCTCAAGAGTCTTCTCCAACACCACAGTTCAAAAGCATCAATTCTTCGGCGCTCAGCCTTCTTCACAGTCCAACTCTCACATCCATACATGACCACTGGAAAAACCATAGCCGTGACTAGATGGACCTTTGTTGGCAAAGTAATGTCTGCTTTTGAATATGCTATCTAGGTTCCTTTATCTTTGATAATATTTACATTTTTGGAGAGCACAGTATATTATTCCCCACTCCTGACTTTTTTTAATAGAAGCTTCCTCATTTTCTATTTGTGTTTTCCTTGTAATTAGATTGAGGTTACACAATCTAGGCTGATATATGCACGGCCTAGAGATTCATTACTTTTTAAAAAAATATGATTGTGTTTATTCAGATTTATGCATTGGACAGTGTCCCATCAAACAAACAGGGGGGGTTCCCTCAATACATTTGTAATTAAATGCAGAGTTAAGGGAATCAAGAAATGCTATAGGACTCTTAGAGAATGGAGATAACTAGATTGGAGTGATTGGTGATGAAGGAGACTTCATTTTTTACTGGTTTGGTAGAAAGCACGTTTCTGAAATTTCACCAGCTTCTCCTGGGTATAAAATTTTGCATTAGTTCAGCCAATATATATTGCGGTCTTCTACCAATTTGTATTAAACTTGCTCATATATTGGAGAAAATTCATGTTTTTTTTTAATGAAGTGTATTTCTCAAATGATGATCACCAGCTTGTCGATTATTACATAATGTTCCCCAAATAATAAAATAACATTGAACTTTGATGTATGAGAACAAGTGTTTATTCCCTTCCTGGTTTCATCAAATATTAGAGTAAAGATTTGTACTCTACTTTGCCATCATTCTAGAGCCGTTTAGCACCCCTCCTTGCGCTGTAGAAAACTGTTGAAAGCTTTCTGTAGAATGTGTAAATAATAGTAATGCTGATGGGTGTAACCTCAATGCCATTCTTCACTTTCAGACTGCAAGAGCATCCAAGCTTTTGATGAGGCAGTAACAGGCTACTTTGTAGGATCAGGGCCAGTATAGGCTTAGATATGTTTCTTGGAGTTCTGTTGTCTTACTTTTTCCCCATGTTTTAGGAAATACTGATTGGCACAGTTGGGATACATTCACTGGTTAACCAGTAAAGAGCCTGAGGTATGCTTGAGACCATTGCTGTAAGATGACTTTTTTCCTTCCCATATGCTTTTCAAAAATGGTTCCTTGGCCTTTATGTGTTTTGTTTCTGCAGTTTGAAGAAAACAGGTCTGAAACAAGGTCTTACTCCCCAGCTGCCTCTCAACACACTGACTGCCAGCTCTCCAGATACCAAGTCCAGCTTTGTCCGCCAACCTGTCTGACATGTCGGGACCCGTGCCAAGCAGAGCCAGAGTTTACACAGATGTTAATACACACAGACCCCGAGAGTACTGGGATTACGAGTCACATGTGGTGGAATGGGGGTAATAATTTCCATTCACTTCACTGTACTCATCCAAAGGGCTGACTGTGGTGGATTTGTTGAGCAATTTACGTCAGAAATTCCGTGACTGCATTTATAAACCTCAAGATTGAACCCAGTTTTTGTTTTCTTCTACAATAAAAATACAGGTTATTGGCTTTGGCAAATTAACAGTTTCGATGGGTTATCATTTAAAAATCATTTCAATCTCTTATTATTTTTTTCTCTGATGTATATAAAGCTGGTAACAAAGAGTTACCTATTTGCTTGCTCAGCTAAAGGCTTTGCAGTTAGATGAGAATTAATACTTGAGAGAGTTTGAAAATACTAGACTCTTACATAAAAGAATTTTTGAGGTCAGAGAATGTTGTCCCATGATGATACTGATGGATAAAACAATTCTCCAGAACTGAGGACACCCAGAAAGGTGTCCTCTTTCTGATGAGATGCAAAATTAAAACCTTAAAACATTTGCCCTTATCATGAGACTAGCCATGTGTAACATGGAATTCAGCCCCTTTTCCATTCTGAACAGTTGCAGTCTGCCTGAATAGCTATATTTGCCCTTCTAATCCTCTGTGCAGTCTCATCTGGATTTTTGCATATCCTGTCCCAACATAGTATGTATTTACTACTGATCGGGTTGTACGTTTTGTGATAAAATTATTTTGGTATTCAAATACAAAAGATAGCCATTTGAAAACTCAATAAAGCTGCAGCTCCTATATGTTACATTTTATGTTTGTCCACATGTGATTTTCATAGCATGTGAGTGTTTAGAGACAGTCTTCAAAAATTATCATAGGGTGTGTTTTAATCCTGATGATTAATATGTTGATGGCCGTAATTGTTAACAGTAAGTATATTATCTCTGCACAAGGAAGCACAGTGTGCTTCAAAGATGCCATCAACAACTGTGGTACAGTGCCAATAAGTGTTATTGATAATCTTAATTTTCCTCTACATCATGTGCTCTGGACTCTAGGAATATCTGAGTTTTACTGCAGAAATTTCAGCCACTGTTTTCAAATTAAGTGCATTATGCTTAGTTCTGCTCAAATGACACTAAACAACCCTCTTGAGTTTTTGGCTTAGTGCTGTGTGCTTGCTTGCGTTTATCTTTTAGGCCCTCCCACAGGAAAAGAACTCAACCAGAACTAAGAGCTTCCTTCCCTAGACCTGTGATGATTATTATATTGTCCATTGTCCGTAGTACCTGTTGCCTTCTCTGTTCATTCACTTTCTTTATAGCTGCTTGAGGAAAATGAACGGTGGATTTTTTACATGTTGGATTTTCAAGGGTTCTCAGCAGGAGTAAATAGCATTTAGGCCTTATTGAAAAGGCTGTCATTCTTTAGAGCAAACTCCTCTAAGTTGTAAGCAGAGGCAAAGAAAAAGTGTTGGCATTTTCCCTTATTCCTTTTCACCTCAGATGTTGCTTAGTGGTCTTGGAATGTGGGTGAAAGTAGCGGGAGGAACACCAGACTATGACTCATGTTCTGTAGTGTGGTTTGGAAACTCCAGTGCATGGACTGTCCTCAGAGCCTTGGAGAACAAGTTGGCGGTCAAACCTATATGTTTGAAAGCCGCTTATCTGCAAAGAGACCCATTAAAAATCAACAACTCGCAAAGTGTGGCTGAATTGAAATATTCTTACAGCACGTATTGACTTCTTGCTAGATGCCACCAGTGGGCAAAGCTGTGGGGGGCAGGAATATAATAAAAATTATTTTCCAAGGGAAAGCTGTCTGTTGTTGGAAATAAACATACATAACAAACCCCAATACAAGCTATCTATGTGTGGTATGTCAGTAGAAATATAAACAACTTGGGATTTGAAAGAATAACTGAAAGACTTAAATTTTTTAATTCTGGGATTTGGAAGACACTTTTAATTCCCCAACTTAAAAATACAAAGAAACCAATTAAGGAATTATTTGAAATAGTCTTATTTCTTTTACTCTACTGGGTTGTATGGAGTCTGGTGGCTCAAATGATAAAGAATCTGCCTGCGATGCAGCAGGCCGGGGTTTGATCCCTGGGTGGAGAAGATCCCCTGGAGAAGGGAAGGGCTACCCACTTCAGTATTCTTGTCTGGAAAATCCCATGGAAAGAGGAGCCTATAATCCATGTGGCTGTAATCCATGGGGTCGAAAAGAGTCATGCTCAGCTGAGCGACTGACACTTGACAGTTTTGTCAATTGAATTAGTACTTGATATTGAACTTTGTAAATTACTCTGACTTTGATTCTTTTTGTTGCCAGAAATCAAGATGACTACCAGCTGGTTAGAAAATTAGGTCGGGGTAAATACAGTGAAGTATTTGAAGCCATCAACATCACAAATAATGAAAAAGTTGTTGTTAAAATTCTTAAGGTAAGTACAAAAAGATTGTAATTCAGAGATTTTAAGTAACATTTGAAGGTATTTTTCTAGTGCTTTTAATGCCTTTATTTTATTGTTCCTTTGAAGTTGATAGAAGAGATTATCTTCATTTGACAAATCAGAAAACTGAAGCGAGCAGTTTTTTGACTCAAGTCATATAGAAGAGCACTCTACAGGCCACATTGGCCCATGGGCTACTGGTGTGCAGATTGTTTTAGTTATAACTGTGCTGTGCACTGCCACGTACCAGGAACACAGCATACAGTCCCTTACCACAGAAGCTCCTCCGTATTTGACACGAGAAGCAGAGGGCCCCAGACATTCTCATTTTATAGCACCCATATTGCTTCAATAACTTTGATGATGCCCCTAAGCCAAATGAAACAGTTTTGTTTATTAAGTGAAATCCAAATAACTAAAAATAGTATTTCTGTTTCAATTTGGTAGCCTTTTAAAAAATCATACATATGAAGTTAAAGAGAAAAGTAATTTTGTTTTATTCTTCTGTCACCATAACTAATTACTATTGTGATGTATATAACTATTCAGCTTCTCATATGGCGGAATCACACCGGACATCAGTAGCCTCATTTCCTGTTCCACACTGATTTTTGCATAATACTTGCTTTTTGTCACAGCAACTGCTCAAAACCCAGCTTCACAAAGATATGCCATCAAATAGAATGTAGTGCTGTGTAATTTTAAAACTGAACTACCTCAAGCTGGTAGGGTACTCAGTGACTGGCAGATTGCAAGTAGTAACTGGTGCTTCCCTCAAAAATTAAAAAGCCCACAGAGCACCTGTGAATTTTCTGGGGGTGTTTTTGTATACCTTTCCAGAACCAGAGAGTTTAAGTATTTATATCTTATTGTGTGTACAAAGAGAACTAGGCTGAAATCCAGACTTTTAGATTCTAATCTCACTTTAAAAGTGATTAGCCATGGTAGCTGTTTTTTTAAAACATGTTTATCTGTGAAAATGAGATAGTCTGGCTTTACCTGTCTTTCTCAGAGTTATTAGGATCAAGAACAAAATTGTATATAGATAAATACTTTGGAGACTGAAGTTCTATGTAATTATAAAATGATATTCCTACAGAAAAGTATATGTTAGACTGAGGTAATGAATCATTTAGAGTCATATGAAAGACACAAATAGTGAGTCTTACAGTGTAGAAGACAGTGGTGGTGCTTGGGGAAAGGTCCCTGAAACTGTTTTCAGGGCCTGAGTGAGGAAGATTTGGATTGGTGTGCGTGGGAGAAGGGGAGGGAAGCATAATCTAGAATGCACAAGAAAAGAGAGGAAGAAATAAGTGAGAGAAATGTTTCATATGGAAGTTTACATAGGAAGTAAACTTGGAAAGAGAGAATAAATTAGTGATGACCTGGAAAAGATAACCTCTGCATTCCCTTCCAGCCTAGAAATTACAATTTTTGTCTCTTCTAGGTTGTTGGGAGCCATTAATGGTCTTTAGTGATGGGTGGTTTGGAAAGATTTTTTTTTTTAATCTCCTTCCATTTATTAAGACAAAATTTGCATTGATCGCATTAAATTAGGGTTTAAGTGACTTGCCTGGTTTATCACAAACTAGCTTTTGTAAGTTTATAGATTTTAAAGGATTCTGTAGGAAAAAACATTTGTAAACCAGGAGGTATTTGCCACCAACCAGCAGTAGGGATATAGCAATTAGTAGAAAACAGAAGAGAGATTAATGGATTAGTTTCTGGAGAGAGGGGATTCCCTGGTGGCTCAGATGGTACACATTCTGCTTGCAATGCAGGATACCCTGATTCAGTCCCTGAGTCAAGAAGGTCCCCTGGAGAAGGGGGTGGCAACCCACTCTAGTTTTCTTGCCTGGAAAATTCCATGGACAGAGGAGCCTAGCAGGCTACATTCTGTGGGGTTGCAAAGAGTCAGATACAACTGAGCAACTAACACTTTGACTTCCCTGGAGAGGAGAAACATCTCATAGATACTCTAGCAGATGAGAAAGATATAGTTGAAGCAAAAAGAAAACTTAAAATTAACTAAGCTTCCCACCCAGTGTACTGAATTCTAATAGAAGCAAGGCTGAGGCCATGGATTGAATTTAAAATGGGATTCACTGTTAGTATAATAAAGTAGCTTTCATTTATTGAACGCCTACTTTGCGTTGGACTTTTCTTTTTTTTTTTTTTGGTCCACCCTAGGTCCTCATTGGTGTGCATGGACTTTGTCTAATTATGGCAACCGGCGTTACTCTCTAGTTGTAGCACAGTGGCTTATCTTGTTGCGGAGCATGGGCTCTAGGGCACACGGGTTTTAGGGGCTGTGGCATGCATGCTCGGTAGCTCTGCAGGATATGGAATCTCCTCAGGCAAGGGATTGAACCTGTGTCCCCTGCATTGGCAGGCAACTTCTCTGCCACTGAACTACCAGAGAAGTCCCCACGTTGGGCCCTTTCCTAGCTGTGGTGTTTACATCACAATTCTGCAAGACCAGTGTAAAGTTCAGAAATACTTAAGTATTTTTCCCGAAGCTGCACAGCTACAAAGCCAGGTTCTGGGGACAGTCTGTTGGTAAAACTTTCTCCTTTCTGCTGTACCATGTGCTTAGGACTCAAGGTTTAAAAAGTCTGCAGTATTGTTTAGTAGTTCCTAGACCTAAATCATCAACCTGGAAAATGTCTAAAAATAGATCTCCAGCTCTGTTCTCAAGATTCTGATTCAGTGGGTCTGTACAGTTTGTATGTTAAAAACTCCAGGTTGATCATGAAAGTTTAGTAACCAGTAGACTTGTTAAAGAAGATATATTATATGCTTACAATAATTTCCAAGAAGTGTGTACTTGTGTGTCAGTAGTCTGAAGTGACCAAAACTGATAGGAAAGATTCACATGGTCCATTGTGGCAGACATAGGTCACACTGAGTATTTGAAATATGGCTGATCCAAATTGAGATATGCTGTAAGGATAAAATACAGCAATTTTAAAGGCTTAGTACCAAAGAAAGAATATAAAATGGTTCATTAGTAATTTTTTTATTGGTTTACATATTGACATGATAAGATTTTGGATATTTTTTTTTGTTAGCCCTAAAATATTAAATGTGGATGCTAGAATATTTTAAATACACACGTGGGGAAATCCCTGGCAGTCCATTGGTTCAGACTTGTCCTTTCACTGCCATGACCTCTGAGTTCATTCCCTGGTCAGGAAACTAAGATCCTACAAGTCTTGTGGAATGGCCAAAATAGATTGAAAAATTAAAATAAAATACACATGTGGCTTGCATTGTATTTCTTTGGACCAGCACTGTTTTAACTGTTTAGAAAGAAGACTTTGTAGAGGAGGTGCATTTGGACCACAGTCCTTCTCAGAAAAATGAAAGCAATTTCTGTACAAAACAGATGGGGAAATGATAGGTGAAGACAAAGGAATATGAAAGATAACATTGGTTATAAGGCTAAACAGATATTCTGTCTCAGCCATATTCTGAGATCTTTTTAGATACCTCATTTGAGTCTTTCAATAATTTTATAAGTATTCTTATTGATTGTTTTACCTGTAATGAAAGGTTTAGAAAGGATATAACTTGCTCATAAGCACACAGCTAGCAAGTAATAAAAGTGATCTGACTCCCAGGCCCACATTTAACCGAAAAGGTTATATGCTGCACAAAGATAGTTTGGCCCTCTTTGCTACTGGTCCTGATTTCCTTCATTTCTATAGGGTATTTAATAAGACTTAGAGGAAGGAATGGGAAGAGCCACATGTTTCATTCTAATGTTAACACGTTCAGAATGATCATCAGAATTAGATGCTAATTCTGCAGAGTTCTGGTGTTTGGAGTACAAATCTTTATTTTCTTTCAATTCAGTATTGCTAAGTAGCTGCAGAGTACCTGGCACAGGACTAGGAGAGGGGGATTCAGAGATGAGTCTGACACATTTCCTTCCTTCAAGGAGTTCATAAGCAAGCCATTTGTGTATTATACTACCCATTGAACTATCCTGAAATAATTGTTTTTAATGATGTACTTTTATCCTTTCAGCCAGTAAAGAAGAAGAAAATCAAGCGTGAAATAAAGATTTTGGAGAATTTGCGAGGCGGTCCCAACATCATCACACTGGCAGACATTGTAAAAGACCCTGTGGTGAGTATAGTAGGCACTAGTAAGGCCCACAAGGGCTGAGGTGATGTTTGACCTTGAGCACAACTGACCTCTTTTTGTTCTTCCCTCTGCCATTAAGTCCTGCTATAAAAGTGCTTAATCAGTTATACCATTTGACTAGTTCAGGTCTTTCTTTCAAAGAGACCTCCACCCACAGACTATTTCTTATTCTTCTAGGCTAAGAGACTGATAGCACTGGAAACTGAAATGTGTTAATCCATTTTGCAAACTCAGGTCCGATGCCGATGGGCGATGGGCGCATTGTCGGGCTGCCTAGAGCCTGGTGAGACTTCAGCTCCATATCTTCTGTTTGAAATCCATCCCCAAAGTGACCTAAGTGTGGTGATAATCAGAGTGGGGAGGGCTTGTAGCAATAGAGGGTTTCCTACTGCTGAGGCGAGGACTGCCAAATTCACCACATAGTGTCCACAAACATTGTGCCCACTAAAGCCAGGGCTGTTAGCTGCCAGGTCTGTTGCTAATGTGTGTTTTCTTTTTCTTTCCCCTAGTCACGAACTCCTGCCTTGGTTTTTGAACACGTAAACAACACAGACTTCAAGGTATAATGTATAACCAACCATTTCAAGCTGGGTTTTAGGCCACATAAAAAACCTTTTAGAGATGTTACTGTTAAAACAGTGTCCTTCTAACTTGCTTTAAAAGAGCTTTTCATCCTGATAGTATTAATTTAAAGATAGACATACTCTTGTACAATGCCCACTTTCCACAGCTTGTATTTTGCTCTTCTATTTGTTTAATGCTCTTTAATGACCAGTGTGTAGGTTTGTCACCATCTTACAGTTTACCATTCATTTGACAGTTCCCACTGATGTCAAACTTAATGAAAGCAACAGCTCATGTTTAATCAGGATCTGGCCTTACAGCATTTTGCTTTAAAAATGACAAAGTTCAAGAAGGAATATATTGTATATATAAAAGCAAGGACTGCTTGCTTATACCTTAGAATTCCTCAGAAGCTTTGGGCTCTTGATCTTAAAAAGAGATAGATGGGAAAGAAAGGGTGGTAGTAAATTCTGCTAAAACACAAAACTCCTGCAATAGGTATCTCTGCCTTCTAGCCAGTTTCAAACAATTCTCAATTCCAGTACAGTAGAAGAATGCGGGCACTCTCTTGGATTTTAACTTGCAGAAATATTGGATTTGCCTTTGCACAAGTCCAGTATCAAGAATGTTGGGTGTCAATAAATGATTGAACTGGGGCAGAAATATTCTGTTAAATTGTCCTGATGTGTTTGGCAACAAGCCATCTGTATACCCACTGGTGATCTGCAGTGGCTATGACTGTAGGCCAAAGGTGGGTTAATTCCCTACCAAGGAGGTTATGTATTTGTCCACATTCCTTTTATGAGAAGATCTGGAAGTAAATGAAAAACAAAACTGAGCTGAAAATGTGTATCAGCGCATGTTGCAAATATCAATTGGTATGTTTCCAAAAGTAGATTATAGTTTGAACATTATGAGCTTAAGTAGTTCTTCACTTTTACATATAGAGTTGAAACCCCAAAGTACATCTTTAAAGTTAATGTTATGTTGGAGGAGTAGAGACTGGTAAACAGACAGGTCTTAGAACAGTGAAACATGAGCCAAGTCTTGATTTGAATTACTACAAATGAGGGTGAGAAGTTGCCTTCCTTTCAGTACTATTTCATGGCTCAAATGTTGCATTTGTCTTTAACAGCAATTGTACCAGACGTTAACAGACTATGATATTCGATTTTACATGTATGAGATTCTAAAGGTAAGGAATTCTTGAATACTAAATATCTTTGGATTGATCTCCCCTTTGTTAAATAATCCAAATGACTGTAGAAAAGCCAGTGGGTTGACTTTGTAAAACATGTTGTGGTGGGGGAGTCTGTTTCTATAACTACTTAATAAACTAATAGCATCAGAACTCTTATGCTGATTGAAAGGTAGGGTCTAATAGGAATATAATTTATAATGCTTTGGTTTTTAGAAGAGTGGTTAAAAGACTCCTTAACAAATATTTGTAATCTCTATCAAAAATAATTCCTGATGTACTGGCTTCTGATATACTTTATTTCACTTAAAATTGGTCAGATAAAACAGTAAACTTTGACTTAACCCTCAAAGAGCCGTTGTCCTAGGATTATGTGAATCTCTGCTTAGAAGTTGCTGATTTAGAATGAGCTTTGATTTCTAAAGTGGGATCACCAAATATGATGCTTCCAGTACTCAAAAGATCAGCTTTATAGGTAAGAAAATTGCCAAGAGTTGACTAGTGCCTTACTAAATGAGGGTTGACGTAAAGCCTACATTTGAACTATAGAATTACCCCAGAGAAACTATGCCAGCAGAAGTATTTTATCTTTCCTTAGCCTCGTGCAGTCTTGTGCCACGCAGGACTTCACAAAGTTAAGGATATGCTTGCCTATGCCTGGGTATCATAGGAACCCAAATTGCCCTTCAGAAAGGACAAAAACTTGGCCAGGGACTTCAGCTGGCTTAAAGGCCTGGATTAGCAAACTCGAGAAGTTATGCCACTCACTAGTTTGAAATTGGACTTGGTTTTCAAATCGTATTTGATGTCCTAAATCAAGAGTTTGCAAACTTCTTTACAAGGCCAAATGGTTTAAAAAATTTTGGCTTTGTGGGTCATAGGGTCTTGGTCACACAACTCAGCTCTGCTGTTGTAGCATGAAAGCAGCCACAGACAACATGCAAGCAAATAGTTACGGCCACTAAACAATAGAACAATTTATAAAAACCTTCCAACAAAACATTCACAGAAACAAACAGCAGGTCATATTTGGCCCGTGGGAGCATCATGGTTTGCCGACCTCTGTTGTAGACTCTTAGCTGCTAGAGATTTACTAATCTTTGAATAAGAGGTTTGTAGTACAGGTCAGGTTTCTTCCTTTGAGGGGCTCATGTTTATGAAAATAATCCAGGCTCTTGGTAAGAGGGAGAAATTAGAAGTGATGTAGTTGCTATATACTTTGAGTCTTTAACAAAAAAGATGTTGAAATACCTCTGCTGGAACAGGTCTTCGGAATTTAGAGTCCATGGGTTTGCACAAGTCTCTGAAAAATACCTGTGGAAGTGATTGTCCTAACTTTGACTCTCAGGAGTGTTGTGAGGCTTGAAGGAAAGCTGGAAGAGAAAGTAAAAGACTTCAACTAAAAAAAATCTCTTATACAAGCTAACTCTTCCCTTTTTTACATGTTCCTCCCACAGGCCCTTGATTACTGCCATAGCATGGGGATTATGCACAGAGATGTCAAGCCCCATAATGTCATGATTGATCATGAGCACAGAAAGGTAAAGTGATAGAAGGACAAGTCTTATTTATCAGCACAAGAGAGTTGACAGCCCATTTTTCAACATTTTATCCGTAGCATCTGTCATAGTCTGTGGTACCTATTAGACACTTGCTAAATGTTTGACAACTGAATGAATGAACAAATCAGTGTGGAATCTAAAATATGGCACAAATGAACTTATCTGTGAAACAGTCTCACAGACTGGATGCCAAAGTGAAGGTGGGTGGGGGAGGGGTGGGCTGGGAGTATGGAATCAGCAGATGCAAAACTATTATATATAGGATGGATGAACAACAGGGTCCTATTTTAGAGCTCAGGGAACTATATTCAATATCCTGTGATAAACCATATGGAGAAGAATATGGAAAAGAATGTATATATATGTATAACTGAATCACTTTTCTGTATAGCAGAAATTAACACAACATTGTAAATCAACTATAATAAAACAAATTTTTTTAAAATCACAATGTTTAAAACTTCATTCATATTCCTATCAAAAATAGATTAGTGTTGTGGGTAAAACATTAGTTTGGGTTTTAGTCTTATTTATTGAAGAACTACTCTGTTGGGGAAATGCATTTTCTCATCTGCCTTTTTTTTTTTTTTTAATAAGGCGTATTCAAGTAATATTTGTTGTATGTGCCACTAGGTTATTATGAGGATTAAGTGTGTACAGTTGTAAAATGGATGAAATATTCAGAAACTGCTGATGCAGGTGTCATGAGTATTAGTTGCAGTATAACATTTCTGTTTTTTAAGGTGACCCAAGCCCACCTTTTGTATGCAGTGATGGCTCTCTGTTGCAGGCTTTGGAGATAATAGGTGATTTATTCATTCAGTTAATATCCTGTTACACATTTACACACTGTGTGTAATGGGTACTATTTTAGAGGCTGAGATGTATGTGTAAAACAAAAAATTCTTGTCCATAGAAGCTTGCATTTGAGGGAGACTGGTGGGATACAGTTAAAAGTGGTATGGAAGAAAAATAAAACAGGAATGGGGAGTGTCAGAGGGTGTTGCAATTTTAAACAGGGTGACAAGGAAAAGATTTTGTTAGGAAGGTGACATTTTGTAGAACTTTTGAAGGGAATTAGCTGTGCGGTTTTGAGAAGAGGGTATAGCAGATGAAAAACCCTGAGACAAGAATGTGCCTGGCATATTGAAAGAGCACAAGGGTAGAGCTGGAATAGAATGAACTCAGGGAAGAGAAGAAGAAAAAGAGACTGAGAGAGAGAAATAGAACCATATCTTGTAAAACCTTGAAGATCACCGTCAGGCCTTTTCTCTGAAGATACAGAGGTTTTTGCAGGGTTTGAACAGAGGGTTGATAAGTTCTCCATTCTGTATTTAAAAGTTCACTATACATCTATTAGTATAGCTAAAATTTTTTAAAAAGGAATTCCAAATATAGACAGAAATGCGAAGTAACTCAATCTCATACATTGCTGGTGGGAATGTTAGATGGCACACTCATTTTGGAGAATGTCAAGTCTATATTGTAGTTTTATAGTTCGTCAGTTTCTTTAAAAGCTAAACATATGCTTACCAGACAACTCAGTAGTGACATTTATCCCAGAAAAACAGACTGAGATCTATACAGAAACTTTCAGTTGGGTAAATGATTCATTACACTCTGATATATCTATACCATTGTAGTATCATTACTGATGAGTAAGAACTCTTGGATAAGTCTCATGCTGAGTGAAAAAAGCAATCTCAAAAATTTAAAGTGATGGTTCCATTTCTATAATTTTCATGATGACAGAGTTAGAGAACAGAAGGGTTGCCAGGGGTTAGAAAGCAAGAGGAAGGAGTAGCTGTAAAGGATAACTGTTGTGATGCTCTTTATCTAATCATGGACTGGATATGAATCTAGCTGTATGAGTATGCATATGTGATAAAATTGTGTGGAACTATGCACATTTGTAAAACTGTCTCTGAATTTTGTCGGTTTCCTGGCTTTAATATTGTACTATAGTGATGTAAGATGTTACCATCAGGGGAAACTGGTTGAAGGGTACACAGAACATCTCCAGATTCATATGAATTTATAATCATTTAAAAATATTTTTTAAGAGGATCATTTTGGTTCCTGTGTGGAGAATCGAGGGTAAAAGTGAAAGATAGACCAGTTAAGAAAAGCAGCTATTGCAGTAAATCAGAGATTGGTGATACCATGGACCAGGGCAGTGGCAGTGGTTGTGATGATAGGGCCAGAATCTGAGCCATCAGGATATATTGACAGATTAGATGTGGGAGAGAAGGGAGAGAAGAGTGCAGGGTGAAAAGTTTTTAACCTGAATGACAGGATAAATGGAATTACATTTAAGGTAACGGAGGAGGAGGATTCCATGGGAAAATAGGTTTTTCAGTGAACAATCAGAGTTTTAGTTCTGAGATGTCTTTCAGGTGATCAAAGAGAGATGGCTGGTCAGAGGTGTGGGCTAAATATAGGTGGGAATATCAGAGATGCTGTGTGTGAAGCCACAGACCAGAAATAGTCATCTGGGAATACTTACTGATAAGACAGGAAGCTCAGGAATAGCTCTGGAGCACTGATACTAAGATGTTACCGAGAAAGACTATAAAAAAGCTACATTTTCATAGTTTTTGTTATATTTCGCTTTGTTTACTAAAAGAAAACACTGAACCTAATTAACTGAAGTTTTGGAGACAGTGCTGGAACAAACAGTCAGGCCCTTCTGCTCACACTACAAGTTATGGTCATGCTTTGCATGAAGGTCAAGTAAGGTTGCCTCTTGTCCTTGCTACTATTGGGGTGGCCAAAAAGTTTGTTTATTTCTCCATACGATGACTCTAGTAGCACTTAGTTGTCTTTAACTTCATTGGAAATAATTTTGTTGGATTATATTGTTATCAGTGTGTGTTTTTTTAAAAACTTAGCCAAATTGGTGAATTTTTGTGAAGCCATTTTAATGTTGAAGATGGAAGAAAAAAACAACATTTTCAGCATATTATGTTTTATTGTTTCAAGAGAGGTGAAAATGCAACTGAAATGCAAAAAGAGATTTGTGCAGTGTGTAGAGAAGGTACTGTGACTGATTGTTTCAGAAGTGGTTTGCAAACTTTTGTACTGGAGACTTCCCACTGGATGATGCTGTTTGGTCAGGTAGACCAATTGAAGTTAATAGCGATCAAATCGAGACATTGATTGAAAAAAAATCAGTGTTATATACCACGCAAGAGATAGTCAACATACTCAAAATATCCAGATCAAGCGTTGAAAATCCTTTGCACCAGCTTGGTTATGTTAACCACTTTGATGTTTGGGTTCCACATAAGTTAAGTGTAAAAAAACCTTCTTGACCATATTTCCGTATGTGATTCTCTATACTTAAACGTAACAAAATTGTTCATTTTTAAAACAAATTGTGACGGATGATGAAAGTGGATACTTTACGGTAATGTGGAATAGAAGAGATCTTGGGACAAGTGAAATGAACCACCCATCAACCACACCAAAAGCCGATCTTCATCCAAAGCTGGTGATGTTGTATATGTAGTGGGGTTGAAAGAGAGTCCTCTATAGTGAGTTCCTTCTGAAAAACTAAACAATTAATCCCAACAAGTACAACTCCCAGTTGGACCAGCTGAAAGCAGCACTCCAGAATTAGTCAACAGAAAATGGATAATCCTCCAACAGGCTAACACAAGACCTCATGTTTCTTTGATGACCAGGCAAAAACTGGTTTTTAACACCTTGGCTGGGAAGTTCTGATTCATCTGCCAAATTCACCAGACATTGTACCTTCGGATATCTGTTTATTTTGGTCTTTATGGAATTATCTTAGTGAAAAAAAACTTCAGTTTCCTCTAAGACTGTAAAGGCACCTGGAACAGTTCTTTACTCAGAAAAAAAAAGTGTTGAGAAAATGGAATTGTGAAATTGCCTGGAAAATGGCAGGATGTAGTAGAACAAAACAGTAATACGTTGTTCAATAAAGATCTTGGTGAAAATGAAAAATGTGTCTTTTATTTTTACTTGAAAACCGAAGGAACTTTTTGACCAACCCAATACTATTTTGGTAAGAGCTGTATTTCTGTTTTTCTCCTGATTGCATTGAATTCTAAAAATTAGCAAAGGCGAATAAAACAGTCCCTATCCTCAAGGACCTTACAGTCCATATTTTGTAAAAAAAAAAAAAAAAAAAAGTAAGAAGCAAATATTCAGTAAAGAGTTGTAGGTTCTATTAAAGAAAATTGTCTGAGGTTGGTGGGTGAGGCAGTTCAAAGACAGTAGTTGCTTCTGTTTACCTAATTAGAAAAGATTTCATTGAAGGAGTTAACTCAGGAGTCTTGATTGAATAGTAGAGACATTTTAGTCAGAGGAGGAGTAGAAATTTGCAGAAACACAAAATAATTGTATGTTAAAAAGAGTGATTTTGGAAATTCTAAGGACCCAAGTTCAATCCCTGGTTGGGGAACTAAAAATCCCACAACCACACAATGTGGCCAAAAAAAAAAAAAGAGTACTCTAATGGCACTGTGGAGGGTATCTTAAATAAGATATACTTATTTATTATCTTTTTTTCCCCTTCAGCTACGGCTAATAGACTGGGGTTTGGCTGAGTTTTATCATCCTGGCCAAGAGTATAATGTCCGAGTTGCTTCCCGATATTTCAAAGGTCCTGAGCTACTTGTAGACTATCAGGTAAGAAGAGAAGGGCAGATAGAATTTTTGTCCTACGTTTGTTTGGCATGTAATTTTCTAAAAATGTTATTTTGCGTTATGAATGGGCCATTTTTGCACATCCGTGACTGTCCCTTTTATAAGAGGGTCAAATATGAATCTCTTCAGTGCATCTACCACAACTTTTGTGTGTATTGTCACAATGTCAATAGAATATAAATAAATCTGCATTTGATCCTAACTGAAGAGAAGGACACTTCTAATTAGAAATTCCGGAGCTTGTTTTAGAATTGAAAGAAGTTCAGACTGTATCCTAGAAATTTCTTTTCTGGTATAGCACTGAATTCAAAGAACATTTTATACATAAAAATGTCCTTTAGAGCATTATTTATAATGGTGAAAAACACTGTCCTGCCGTAGGGTACACTAAAGATTAAATTCTGAAACAGTCATGCCATAAAATAATGGTACACATTAAAAGATTTCCATAAACTTTTTGTTCATGGGTGTTCTTATGTAAGTGAAGAAAGTAACTCAAAATAGTACGTGTGGTTTCAAATGAGAGGGTTAGGGAGTATAAGTGGAAATGCATAGAAGAAAAGACTGAAAAGAAATATATAAAGATACTGGTATTTGGACCTTAAAGTCAATGGAGTGGGATTTGTTTATTTGTTTTTCTATTTTTAAAAAAGGAGCTTTTTTAATTTAAAGTGACATGATTCATCTTGTCATTTCATGTGTGATGACAACATTTTCTTTAATGCAGATGTACGATTATAGTTTGGATATGTGGAGCTTAGGTTGTATGCTGGCAAGTATGATCTTCCGGAAGGAGCCATTTTTCCATGGACATGACAATTATGATCAGGTAATATATGTTGTTCCTATTGGGAAATTTATTGATGTACCCTAGCAATGGCCAGTTCTGCTTACTCCTTAGAAACTGCAATGGATTTTGCTAAAATACAAATGCCTAACCCCTACCTGAGAGCTATTAATAAATGAGACTCTCTGAGTGTAAACCCCCAGAATAATTTTCAATTAATGGCTTGTTCAGTTAATGATTCCAGGGCCTTGTGGAGGTACTGTTGCCTTGTTTGAGCACAGTGATTTAATTTGAGATAATGTAAATTGTTGTGAAAGTCACTCAGTTGTGTCCGACTCTTTGTGACCACCTGGACTATACAGTCCATGGAATTCTCCAGCCCAGAATACTGCAGCAGGTAGCCTTTTACTTCTCCAGGGGATCTTCCCAGGTCTTCCACATTGCAGGTGGATTCTTTACCAGCTGAGCCACCAGGGAAACAAATTCACGTGAAGTTGCCGTAACTAATACAGAGAGATATAGTATTTTTTACCCAGTTTCCCCCAAATAGAACTTTTTGCCAGCTATGTACAGGATCACAACCAGGATATTAATACAAACAGAGATCAGGAATCCTTTATATGCCCTTTTGTAGTCAACACCAGCTTCCCCCCTGCCTTCACGCTACTATGTTGTAATCTCATTTCTTCAATTTTATCATTCCAAGAATGTTATGTAAATATGACTATATGAAGTCATATTTACCGATGACTAACATATTACAACTCATATGAAAATGACTACTCTTCATATCAGTTGAAGAATACCGGGTAAATTCAGTTAAAATCAGCAACTTTTTGTTAGAGGCCACACAGGTTTGAGGAATATAGAAAAAAATAGCCCTCTGCCCCGCAAAAGGTTTTTCACAGTCTTACCTAGTAAGAGAACCAAATGTATAAGAAAATAAATTATAGTCATAAATGTTGGTAAAAGTGTAAATAAGATACTCAAAAGTGGTTATAATGCGAGTGAGTGGTCTGATGAAGTGGAGAACTTTCCAAAGGAAGTAACATCTTCACCTAGGCTATTGTGGTGTGGCGGGGCAGGGGGGTGGGGGATGAGACTTCACCAGAGGAAAGTTAGTTCAGTTTAGTCGCTCAGTCATGGCCAACTCTTTGCGACCCCATGAACTGCAGCACGCCAGGCCTCCCTGTCCATCACCAACTCCTAGAGTCCACCCAAACCCATGTCCATTGAGTCAGTGATGCTATCCAACCATCTCATCCTCTGTCATCCCCTTCTCCTGCCTTCAATTTTTCCCAGCATCAGGGTCTTTTCTAATGAGTCACCTCTTCGAATCAGATGGCCAAAGTATTGGAGTTTCAGCTTCAACATCAGTCCTTCCAGTGAACACCCAGGACTGGTCTCCTTTAGGATGGACTGGTTGGATCTCCTTGGAGTCCAAGGGACTCTCAGGACTCTTCGCCGACACCACAGTTCAAAAGCATCAATTCTTCAGCACTCAGCTTTCTTTATACTCCAGCTCTCACATCCAAACATGACTACTGGAAAAACCATAGCCTTGACTAGACAGACCTTTGTTGACAAAGTAGTGTCTCTGCTTTTTAATATGCTCTCTAGGTTGGTCACAACTTTCCTTCTAAGGAGTAAGTGTATTTTAATTTCATGGCTACAGTCACCATCTGCAGTGATTTTGGAGCCCAGAAACAACAAAGTCAGCCACTGTTTCCACTGTTTCCCCATCTATTTGCCATGAAGTGATGGGACTGGATGCCATGATCTTAGTTTTCTGAATGTTGAGCTTTAAGCCAACTTTTTCACTCTCTTCTTTCNCTCTGATGCTGGGAGGGATTGGGGGCAGGAGGAGAAGGGGATGACCGAGGATGTGATGGCTGGATGGCATCACAGACTCAATGGACATGAGTCTGAGTGAACTCCGAGAGATGGTGATGAACTGGGAGGCCTGGCGTGCTGCAATTCATGGGGTCGCAAAGAGTCAGACACAACTGAGTGACTGAACTGAACTGATACTTTCTTGAGGGAAGATTGTTTTAATCAGAGACAATAGTGTGTCCCAGGGTGATGGTTCTGGGTCATGTTGGAAGGTACCTAGAGAAAACCGAGTGGAAAGGAGACGCATAGGAGAAAAAGTCACTAGGGAAGCAGGGGCTTTCAGATCCTGGTGAGGAGCTCCAGCCCACCCGGAGGAATCTGGGTTATGTTCCAGTCACTGCTGGAGAAGAGACTGTTGAGGGGCCCTGAGGGGCAAGGCTGTCTGTGCAAAAAGCATGGAGCCTGAACTACGATGGGAGCACTGGGGCTGGTAAGCGTCCGTGGCATTCTGAAAGTAATTTTATTATTTTAGAGAAAAGTTGATGTATTTAACAGTGGTAAGAAGAAAAAAAAACTTCTATTCATCAAAAGACAATTTTTAAAGATTGAAGCATAGTTGATCTATAATGTTGGGCTTGTTTTTGGTGTATAGCAAAGCGATTCAGAGGTATGTCTGTGTGGGTGTCTGTAAATATATATCCACATATATTCTTTCTCTGGTTCTTTTATATTTTTTATTTTATTTGTACTCAGCATAGTTGATAACAATGTTGTGTTATTTTAAAATATGGCCAATAGGACAGTTGATGGTTTAGACAGAAAATGAAAGAAAATAGGAAACATAATGACTTCAACTTATTGGCCAAGGCAACAGGAAAAAGTATCATTCCAGGACATTAAGTTTAGGGGAAGGGGAGCGCTTTTTGGTGGGAAGGTACAATCAAGATTTTGCTTCTGAGTATTGAATCAGGTACACCTACTAGACACCTAGAATAAGGCATTCAGTAAGTAGTTGTACATGAGTCTAGAGTTCAAAGGAGAGGGCTGGACTAGAGATACAGTTTATAAAGTGAAATTCTCAGTTTATAGATTTATAATTCTAAACCTGATAGGCTCACCGAAGGAGCCTGTTGGATGGAAATGAGGGCTGTTTTAAAGGGACCCTTAGAAGACTAGGGAGGCAGCAGAGAAGATGGCAAGGTGGTGAGACAGGAAAAGGTGCTCCTTGATTTTAAAGGGAATGGATTGTTTCCACAGACAACAAGGTCCTGTTCCCTGCGCACCAGGAGCCCCAGGTGATGGCAGGCAGAGATGCTATAGAGAACTGGCTATTGAATGGGAGAAAGGAGAGCATGACCTTCAAGCGCAGAGTCCTCAACACAGAAGATAATTGACTAGCAATCAAGAGAGGTCTTCAGTTAAAAGCCTACCCTTAGCATTCTCCGTGGCCTCTAGCAACTCCTGAAACTCCCTTAAGTCATGAGCTTCCGCACTGACAAAATGAATAAGCTGAATCAGATACTCTTTAAAATTCTCTCCTGAGAGCTAGAAGTCTATAATTACTAGGTATCCTTTTTTGTACTATTGAACTCACTTGTTACAAAATCCAGCAGTAAAATAAAATTCCAAAATGATTTAACAAATCAAAAGAGTTGCTGATTTGCTGAAAATTAATTAACTAGATTCTTGGGATCCGACAAAGCAAAGCCTTTCCAGATAGGTCTTGAGTTATCTTTGCCAGAGCTCCTGTTCACATTTCCTCTTGGAGGTGACACAGCTATACTTCTGTGATAAGCCACGACAGAGCAAGAAAATGTCCAGCAAATTTGGAAAACTCAGCAGTGGCCACAGGACTGGAAGAGGTCAGTTTTCATTCCAATCCCAAAGAAAGGCAATGCCAAAGAATGTTCCAGTGAAAGTGAAAGTTGCTCAGGCATGTCCAACTCTTTGCGACCCCATGGACTGTATTCCCCAGGCCAGAATCCTGGAGTGGGTAGC
>SJYV01054924.1:1133489-1154462 GCA_006410875.1 Neotragus pygmaeus
ATGTATGGATGTGAGATTTGGACTGTGAAGGAAGCTGAGTGCTGAAGAATTGATGCTTTTGAACTGTGGTGTTGGAGAAGACTCTTGAGAGTCCCTTGGACTGCAAGGAGATCCAACCAGTCCATTCTGAAGGAGATCAGCCCTGGGATTTCTTTGGAAGGAATGATGCTAAAGCTGAAACTCCAGTACTTTGGCCATCTCATGCGAAGAGTTGACTCATTGGAAAAGGCTCTGATGCTGGGAGGGATTGGGGGCAGGAAGAGAAGGGGATGACCGAGGATGAGATGGCTGGATGGCATCACTGACCCGATGGACGTGAGTCTGAGTGAACTCTGGGAATTGGTGATGGACAGGGAGGCCTGGCGTGCTGAGATTCATGGGGTCTCGAAGAGTCGGACTCGACTGAGCGACTGAACTCAACTGAATGGGGTAACATTTCCTGAGGCAGACCATTGAGTACAAACAGTATCCTTTTAGTGAACTTTGCTTTGGGAAGTGAAGTTAAAGTAAAAGAAACAGATCTAACATGGAGTCGAATTGGCCATTCCCTGTAACAATTACACAGCCCAGAGAATGACCCTGTTTTCCATCTTTGTCATTTCAAGAATGTTCTATAAATGGAGTCATTTATATACTCATTTATTTACAGTATATACCCATTGTGGATCAGCTTTTATCATCCAGCTTAATTCTCTGGAGATTCATCCAGGTTGTTGGGTGAAGCAGTAGTTTGTTCCTTCTTACTGCTGAATAGGGTTTCATGGTATGGATAGATCACTGTTTGTAGAACCATTCACACATTGAAATGCATCTGGGTTATGTCCAGTTTGGGACTATGATGAATAATGCTCCTAGAAACTGTTGTGTAAAGGTATTTATGTGATTGTGGCTTTCATTTCTTTGGGGTAAATTCTTGGGAGTGCAACTGTTGAGTTCCTGGCCTACTTCTGTTTTTAAGAAATTGCCAAACTGTCTTCCAAAGTGGCTGGACTATTCTATGTATTCCAGTGTAGGAGTGATCCACTTTCTCTGCATCTTTGAATGGTATTTGGTGTTGTCACTTTATTTTTCCATTGTGGCTTTGATTTGCATTTCCCTGATGGCTATTGATGCAAATCTTTTCATGTGTTTATTTGCTATCTACATATCCTCTTTGAAATGTCTGCTCATGTCTTTGTCCAGATTCTAACTGGATTTTTGGTTTTTGCTATTGAGTTTTGAGAGTTCTTTATAAACTCTAGACTGTAGTCCTTTGTTGAATTTGTATTGCAAATATTTTCTTCTAGTCTGAAGCTTGTCTTTTTGTCCCTTTAACAGAGATTTTCACAAAATGAAAGTTTCTAATTTTGATGAAATTCAACTTACCAATTTATCCTTTCATGGGTTATGAATTTGATGTCAAATCTCTTTGCCCTAGATTCTAAGAATTTCTCCTACTTTCTAAACTTTTATTTTCCTCCCAGTTTTATTGAGGTAAATTGAAATATAACACTATAGAAATTTAAGGTGTACAGCATAGTGATTTGACTTACATACATCATGATATGATGACCACAATAAGTTTAGTGAACATCTATTATCTCATATAGATATAAAATTTAAAGGTTTGTGTGTGTGTGTGTATGTGTGATGAGAACTCTTGGAATTTACTCTGTTAATTTTCTTATATAATATACAATGTGCATGCCTGCAAAGTTGCTTCAGTCATGTCCAACTCTTTGTGACCCTCTGGACTGTAGCTGGCCAGGCTCCTCTGACCATGGGATTTTTCCAGGCAAGAATACTGGAGTTGGTTGCCATTTCCTCCTCCAAGGGATCTTCCCAGCCCAGGGATGGAACCCAAGTCTCAGGTCTCCTTTATTAGTAGGTGGGTTCTTTACCACTAACACCACCTGGGAACCCCATAATATACAGCAGTGTTTATTATGTTAGTCATGCTGTACATCACATCCCTACTGCTGATTTATAAAGTCTGTACCTTTTGACCACCTTCACCCAATGCCTCCTCTCCTCACCCCTGCCTCTGGCAACCACAAGTCTGATCTCTTCTTCTATGATTTTGTTTGTTTTTGAAGCATAGTTGACCTATAACTGTATGTTAATTTCTGGTACACGACATAGTAATTCAGTATTTCTAAACAGTACAAAATGATCACAATAAGTCTAGTTACCATCTGTTACCTTACACAGATATTATGTTATTATTGACTATGTTAAAACATTATTATATTTTCTTTATTAAAAGTTTCATAGTTTCATATTTTACATTTAAGCTGGTGATCCATTTTGAATTAATTTTTTTTTTTTTTTTTTGGCCTCACTGTGTGGCATGTGGAACTTTCCCAACCAGGAGGATCAAACCTGTGCCCCCTGCACTGGAAGCATGGGGTCTAACCACTGGACCACCAGGGTAGTCCCTGAATTAATCTTATGTAACATGTGGGAGTTAGGCCAAGGGTGCTCACCCCCTGCTTTGAATATTCACTTCCTTTAGCATGTTTGTTAAAAAAATGATGTGATTTCCTCCACTGAATGGCTTTTGCATCTTATCAAAAAATCAATTGGGCATATTTGTGAGAGTAAGCCTATTTCTGGATTCTCTGTTCCATCAATCTATGTGTTATCTTTTTCTTGTCTTCATATGGGCAATTGACTGTGTGCCAATATCCAATTTTGATTAATTGCAACTAATTACAATTAGTTTTGAAATTAGGTAGAGACTAATTCCTCTAGCTTTATGCTTTGCCCCTCAAATTGTTTATCTATTATAGTTCCTTTGCCTTTCCATATAATTTTAGAATTTGAGAATAATCTTGTCTATACCTACAAAAAAAACTTTGCTAAAATAATATGAATTATTTTAAACCTATATATCCATCTGGACAGACTTGACATTTTTACTGTGCTGAATATTCCAGTTATGAACATATGTCTCTCCATTTATTTAGATATCCTTTGATTGCTTTTATCTGTTAACTACACTAACTATTGTATAGTTTTCAGCATGAAAGCTCTGAACATGAATTGTTAGATTTTATCTAATATTTTGTTTTGAATGATTGTACAATAGTATTGTATATTTTAACTTTGTTCATGTGTTCCTTACAAGTATAAGAAATATAACTGACTTGTGTGTGTAGATCTTGTATCTTGTGATTGATAAACACTAGTCTAAGAGTTTTGGGCAGATTTCTTGGAATTTTCTGTATAGACAATCGTCATCTGCAGATAGAGACCATTTTATCTCCNGCCTCACTGTGTGGCATGTGGAACTTTCCCAACCAGGAGGATCAAACCTGTGCCCCCTGCACTGGAAGCATGGGGTCTAACCACTGGACCACCAGGGTAGTCCCTGAATTAATCTTATGTAACATGTGGGAGTTAGGCCAAGGGTGCTCACCCCCTGCTTTGAATATTCACTTCCTTTAGCATGTTTGTTAAAAAAATGATGTGATTTCCTCCACTGAATGGCTTTTGCATCTTATCAAAAAATCAATTGGGCATATTTGTGAGAGTAAGCCTATTTCTGGATTCTCTGTTCCATCAATCTATGTGTTATCTTTTTCTTGTCTTCATATGGGCAATTGACTGTGTGCCAATATCCAATTTTGATTAATTGCAACTAATTACAATTAGTTTTGAAATTAGGTAGAGACTAATTCCTCTAGCTTTATGCTTTGCCCCTCAAATTGTTTATCTATTATAGTTCCTTTGCCTTTCCATATAATTTTAGAATTTGAGAATAATCTTGTCTATACCTACAAAAAAAACTTTGCTAAAATAATATGAATTATTTTAAACCTATATATCCATCTGGACAGACTTGACATTTTTACTGTGCTGAATATTCCAGTTATGAACATATGTCTCTCCATTTATTTAGATATCCTTTGATTGCTTTTATCTGTTAACTACACTAACTATTGTATAGTTTTCAGCATGAAAGCTCTGAACATGAATTGTTAGATTTTATCTAATATTTTGTTTTGAATGATTGTACAATAGTATTGTATATTTTAACTTTGTTCATGTGTTCCTTACAAGTATAAGAAATATAACTGACTTGTGTGTGTAGATCTTGTATCTTGTGATTGATAAACACTAGTCTAAGAGTTTTGGGCAGATTTCTTGGAATTTTCTGTATAGACAATCGTCATCTGCAGATAGAGACCATTTTATCTCCTCTTATCTGAATGCTTTTTATTCTTTGTATAACATTGAAATTTATTCTTCTCTAAATATTTGGTGTAATTCTCAAGCAAAACCGTCTGGACCTGGGAATCTCTTTCTTCAGGAGTTTTTGCATTATGAATCAATTTCCTTAATAGCTACAGCATTATTCAAATTACCTTTTTCATATTGGGTGAGTCGTTATAATTTGTGTTTTTAAATGAAGCGAATCAGTTTCTTGAAGTTGTCAACTTTATGTGTATACAGTTGTCCCTTATGAACCTTTTGATCCCCATCTCATCCCTGATACTGTTTTTATTTTCTTCTTTGTCTGTCTTGCTGGAAGTTTATCAATTCTGTCCATCTTTTCTAAGGACAGCATGTTTGTTGCATCGGTTTTCCATCTGCTTTTCCCTTCGGCTTCATTGGTTTCTGCTCCTTGGTGTCTCCTTCCTCTGCTTTTGTTCTTGGCTTAGCTGGCTCCTCTTCTTCTAGGTTCTTGAGCTGGGAGCTTAGATCACTGGCTATAAACTCTTCTTCTTTTCCAATGTATGTATTTAGTGCTATACATTTCCCTCTCAGTGATAGCTGTGTCCCAGAAACCTTGATGGGTTGTATTTTCATTTTCATTCAATTTAATGTATTTTTGATTTGTCCTGAGACTTACTCCTTGAGCCATGAGTTATTTAGAAATGGTGCTGCATAATTTCCAAGTCCTTGGAATTCTGTTATCTCCTATCACTGATTTCTGGTTTGAATCCATTTGGTCAGAGAATACACAACATATGATTTCAGTTCTCTTACATGTGTTGAGGTTTATTTTTTTTTCAGTTTTATTGACATATAACATTGTATTAGTTTTAGGTATACAACATGATTATATCTGTATGATATTTATTTATTTATATATGGCTGCACTGTGTGGCTTGTGGGATCTTAATTCCTTGACCAGGGATTGAACCCAGGCTGTAGCCGTGCACCAGGGAATTCCTTATGTATATTTATATGGGGCTTTCCTGGTGGCTCAGAGGGTAAAGAATCTGTCTGCAGTGCAAGAGACCTGGGTTCAATCCCTGGGTCAGGAAGATCCCCTGGAGAGGGAAATGGCAACCCATGTCAGTATTCTAGCCTGGAGAATCCCATGGACAGAGGAACCTGGCAGGCTACAGTTCATGGGGTCACAAAGAGTTGGACCACTGAGCAACTAACACTTTCACTTTCATACACACACAAATATTTGGCCTTCTCAACTGGCACTAGCGGTAAAGAATCTACCTGCCAATGCAAGAGAGGTAAGAGACATGGGTTATTTGGAAATATATACATATATTTGGAGGGGCTTCCCAAGTGGCACAAGTGGTAAAGAACTTGCCTGCCAGTGCAGGAGACATAGTAGATGGGGGTTCGATCCCTGAGTCGGGAAGATCCCCTGCAGGAGGGCATGGTGACACACTCCAGTATTCTTGCCTGGAGAATCCCATGAACAGTGGAGGCTGGTGGGCTACATTCCATAGGGTTGCACATAGTCAGACTCGACTGAAGTGACTTAGCATGCACGCATATATATTTGGAAAATATATATATTGCAAAATGGTTACCACAATCAATTTAGTTAACGTTATCACCTCACATAATGATAAAAAAAAAAAAAACCTTGTGATGAGAACTTTGATTTGTTTTCTCAGCAGCTTTCAACATGATATAGTATTATCAACAGTATTATCAGCTGTAGTCACCACAGTGTACATTATATACGGCAAACTTATATATCTTATAACCAGAGGTTTTTTTAATCTTTTAACTACCTTCACCTGGTGGCTCAGATGGTAAAGTGTCTGCCTACAATGCAGGAGACCCAGGTTGGATCCCTGGGTCAGGAAGATTCCTGGAGAAGGAAGTGGCAACTCACTCCAGTACTCTTGCCTGGAGAATCCCATGGATGGAGGAGCCTGGTGGTTATAGTCCATGGGGTTGCAAAGACTCGGACACGACTGAGCGACTTCACTTTTACGTTCACTCTCACCCATTTTGCTCACCCCTCACCTCTGGCACCATCAGTCTGTTCTCTGTGTCTGTGATTTCACGTTTTTCAGATTTTACATGTAACTGCAATCATATAGTTGGCTTAAAACTCAACATTCAGAAAACGAAGATCATGGCATCCAATCCCATCACTTCATGGCAAATAGATGGGGAAACAATGGAAACAGTGACAGACTTTATTCTGAGGGGCTCCAAAATCACTGCAGATGGTGACTGCAGCCAGGAAATTAAATGACGCTTGCTCCTTGGTAGAAAAGCTATGACCAACCTAGACAGCATATTAAAAAGCAGTGACATCACTTTGCCAACAAAAGTGCATCTAGTCAAACCTATGGTTTTTCCAGTAGTCATGTATGGATGTGAGAGTTGGACCATAAAGAAAGCTGAGTACTCAAGAATTGATGCTTTTGAACTGTGGTGTTGGAGGAGACTCTTGAGAGTCCCTTGGATTGCACGGAGATCCAACCAGTCAATCTTAAATGAAATCAGTCCTGAATATTCATTGAAAGAACTGATGCTGAAGATGAAACTCCAGTACTTTGGCCACCTGATGTGAAGAACTGACTCACTGGAAAAGACCCTGATGCTGGGAAAGACTGAAGGTGGGTGGAGAAGGGGATGACAGAGGATGAGATGGTTGGATGGCATCACTGACTCGATGGACGCGAGTTTGAGCAGGTTCCAGGAGCTGGTGATGGACAGGAAAGCCTGGTGTGCTGCAGTCCACGGGGTCACAAGGAGTTGGACACACTGAGTGACTGAACTGATTCTAACAGGCATGAGGTAATATCTCCTCGTGGTTTTGATTTACATTTTCCTGATGAGTAGTGGTTTGAGCACCTCTTCACGTACCTGATGCTTGATCCTGTATCAAGTTACTCGATGCTGTTCTGATTTTTAATACCTGTTTCTTGTTTTCAGAATTTTATCTGATCTTTATCCCTAATATTCAGAAATGGCAGAGTGCTTCTATGCCTGGCTCCCCTTTTCCTTTGTTTACCTGGTGGGTACTCTGTTGGGAGCTCGAAACTTTCCTTTTTTTTTTTTTTAAGATTTTTTTTTTTGATATGGACTCGTTTTATTAAAATCTTCATTGAATGTCTTACAATATCACTTCTGTTGCTAATGTTCTGATTTTCTGGCCTTGAGGCATGTGAGATCTTAGCTCCCTGACCAGGGACTGAACCCACACCCCCTGCATTGGACGGCAAAATCTTACCCACTGGACCACCAGAGAAGTCCTGAAAGTTTCCTATTAAAAAAATTATTTAAAAATTATAAAAACATTTTTTTCCTCTTTCCAGAACTTCTGTTGTTTTAACGTTTAGCTCCTGGATTAAATGTCTAGTTTTCTTTTTATGAAAAATGTTGATCTTGATTCTCCTATATTTTCCATTACTTTATTAGTACTGCTGCTCACCTGTTTGTTTTCAACTTCAGTCACTTCAAATTCTTAAGAGCTCTACACTTTTTCTGTTCCTCTGCATAAGTACCCCATAATTTCATGGGTACAAAATCATCTCTAACCTTTTTTTGCATAACACATTGACTTTCTACAGAACTGCTGTCTTAAGTTTATTTAGACATTATGTAGTTCTTTCATATTCCGGGCACTGTTCCAAATAGTTGTACAAGTGTTCTCTTCCTGAATCCTCCACCCAGGAGGTAGGTATTGTGAAGTGACCTAAAAGTTGTTGTCTAAGTCTCACAGCTGACAAGGGGCCAGGCTGGGATTCGAACTCAGGCCTTTGGCTCCAGAGCCCACTGTGGTTGGGGACTAGAGTCCTGCCTCAAGAATCAGCAGGTTCTGAGCAGTCTTGTCATAATCAGGTGATGCTCTCCAGCTGGCTGGAAGCTCTGCGTGCATAGGGGGACCTCTGTCTACTTGTTGGCCTTTCACAGTTTTTGGAAGGCGTTCTGCAGGGACTCTGGAGTGCTTCTGTCTGTAGGTTTTCCCTTTGTGATGACTAGTTTTCTGAGGAGAATCCCAGGAAGAGGATGTGTCAGGGTGATCACATTGCCAGCATTGAGAGCTGAGTGGAGAGATACCACATGCAGATTTATTTATTTAAATGTTTATTAATTTATATTTATCTATTTGGCTGCAGCAGGTCTTAGTTGTGGCCTGTGGGATCTTTTAGTTGTG
The DNA here is from genome assembly GCA_006410875.1 of Neotragus pygmaeus. Classification (NCBI taxonomy): domain Eukaryota; kingdom Metazoa; phylum Chordata; class Mammalia; order Artiodactyla; family Bovidae; genus Neotragus; species Neotragus pygmaeus. The sequence goes on from SJYV01054924.1 coordinate 1,141,849, forward strand.
GCACATCTGTCTAGTCAAAGCTATGGTTTTTTCCAGTAGTCATGTATGGATGTGAGAGCTGGACCATAAAGAAAGCTGAGCACTCAAGAATTGATGCTTTTGAACTGTGGTGTTGGAGAAAACTCTCTGAGAGTCCCCTAGACTGCAAGGAGATCAAACCAGTCAATCCTAAAGGAAATCAGTCCTGAATGTTCATTGAAAGGACTGATACTGAAGCTGAAAATCCAATACTTTGGCCACCTGATGTGAAGAACTGACTCATTGGAAAAGACCCTGATGCTGAGAAAGATTGAAGGCAGGAAGACAAGGGGATGACAGAGGATGAGATGGTTGGATGGCCTCACCGACTCAATGGCCATGAGTTTGAGTAAGCTCTGGGAGTTGGTGACAGATAGGGAGGCCTGGCGTGCTGCAGTCCATGGGATCGCAGAGTTGGACACCAGTGAATGAACTGAACTGTCTGTAGGATCTAGTTCCCTAATCAGGGATGGAACCCAGGCCCTATGCATTGGGAACATGGAGTCTGAGCCACTGGACCACTGCAAAGTCCCCTTGTACAGACTTTCTCTTAACCTCCCTGTTTTCATTACAGTCTTTGTTCTCACCCTTAGCTGTGATTAATGTTCATGAGTCCAGGGACTTTGTGGTTAAACTACTCCTGGGAGTGTACTTGACATTTTCTGCTGCATAACAGAAAGGAATGAGGGCAATCAAAGTGTTTCTTACAGACTTCCAGCCCAGCTTCCTGTTTCCCAGCCCTCCTTTCAGAGAAACCTTGTACCTCTAGTACCTGAGGCTTTCTGGATTTCCATGGCCTGGACTGTAACCTACACTGCAGGCTACACTCCTGCCCACTACCTGCACTGCAGGCACCCATTTTCAGCTTTCCCTGCCTTAAGGCAGATAATTATCTTTATACATCATTCTTCTTGCTTCTGAAGTGTGATGTTTTTTGCCTTCTATCACATCCCTCTTCTGCCCCTGTGGATTTCTACATCAAAACTAAATCACTTTATAATTCTATTGGAGTTTTGGGAAGGAACCAACATAAATGCGTATTTAATCTCTCACGTTTAAACTACTACTTTAACCAGAAGGAAACACCTCATCCTTACAATTCCAAACTAAGCAAATAAGTGAAGATGTCTTGAAAAAGAAGAAATGACAGGCATTTAGAAAACAGCTTTGCACAGTGTCTGGTAGCAAGTCACGTGTCACCTCTATGGAGAAGGCACCACTCTATGTTAGAGGAAGAGTGAAAAGTTCTGATCTGGGAGAAATAAAAGATGAGGCAGGGATGGATTAGGGAATTCTACCTCTTCTAGGTTTTGCTTTTTCCAGCCAGATCCCTGGGAACTTGTTTCTAGCAAAGGATGCAATGGGTGTCTGGAGTTCTTTTCACATGTGAGATCGGTTTTTACACCCTGTAGTTTATAAACATACGTTCAATCCAGAGACACATGGAGGAAATAGCACCTCTCAGTTCTTGGAGCCTATGTTGTTGTTCAGTCGCTAAATCATGTCTGACTCTTTTCAGCCCCATAGAGTGCAGCACACCGGGCTCTGTCCTCCACTCTCTTCTGGAGTTTGCTCTGATTCATGTCTATTGAGTCGGTGATGCTGTCTAACCATCTCATCCTCTGTCGTTCCCTTCTCCTTCGGCTGTCTTCCTTTTCCTAACATCAGGGTCTTTTCCAGTGAGTCTGTTCTTCACATCAGGTGACCAAAGTATTGGAGCTTCAGCAGCAGTCCTTCCAATAAATATTCAGGCTTGATTTCCTTTAAGATTTGTCTCCTTGCAGTCCAAGAGACTCTCGAGAGTCTTCTCCAGCACCACAGTTCAAAAGCATCAGTTCTTTGGGCTCAGCCTTCTTTATGGTCCAATTCTCACATCCGTACATGACTACTGGAAAAACCATAGCTTTGAATAGATGGACCTTTGTCGGCAAAGTGATGTCGCTACCTTTTATTAGTCTGTCTAGGTTTGTCATAGCTTTCCTTCCAAGGAGCAAGCATGTTTGGTTTTCATGGCTGCAGTTACCATCCACAGTAAAATGATGGCTTCACAGTCTTTCAGACAGTGGATCTTCATGGTGTGGAGTAGAACCAAGCATGTTTTCTAGCTCAGCATCCATTTCCCCTCTGATGATGTCTTGATGCTCTGAGGGCACATCTTCCCCACCTGAGTGGTTTAGTGAGGACGGGTTGAGTCAATTGTCTGCATAATGTTTAGTCGCTGATGGGGACCCAAGCTTTGCCCGTCAGATACCCTTGTCTGAGACTTTGAATTCTGAGAGAATGAAAAAAGCACCAGGAAAAAAATGGTTGGCAGTCATACATCTCAGCTGGTGTTCCTTGAGCAGACACTTGGGCCTTGAGAAGGCTCTCCCAGGTTTTGCTTCCAGGTCCCTGCAGATGTCTTATATGTTTTTGTACCAATTAGAGTTTTGGCTGCAAGACAGCTCTTGGAATAATAAGGCACCTTACTTTGATGGGAGGCTGGAGAACCAGACTTGGAACATGGGCATGGACCAAGGCTGTTTGTAGGGTTAAGGAAGAAGAAGCATGAAAATAATGCTTCAGTAGAAACAGTCCACCAGAGCATATTGGCAGCTACTGAGTAAGATATGCCGCTGTGTCATCAGGTTACCCATCCCTCTTTCCCATCCCCCTCCTCCTATTTGTTGTTTAATCATTAAGTTGTGTCCGACTCTGCAACCCATGAGCTGTAGCCCACCAGGTTCCTCTGTCCATGGGATTCTCCAGGCAAGAATACTGGAGTGGGTTGCCATTCCCTTTTCCAGGGGATCTTCCAGACCCAGGGATGGAATCTGCATCTCTTGCATTGGCAGGCAGATTCTTTACCACTGAGCTTCCTCAGAAAGCCTCATAAGAAAAAATAGAATGCTCTTAAAATGCTCACAAAACTTTTCAAAAGCTACATTTAAAGCAGTAAACAAAATATTTAAGAAACATTAAAAAAAATTTTTTTTTAAACCTAACAACTTCTAGAAAGTTCTGGGTATGGAGACGCCCAGAATTCACAGTTTCACTGGGGCTTCTGTCACTTCTTCCACAATTAAGACCTCTTCCTTGTTTCATGTGTAAATGTCTCCCAGAGGATCTCGTGGTTGATTTGATGGTTATTGTTCAATTTGTCTTTGATCTGTGGAACCAGCAGGAATAACCTGTGTATCCCTAGGAACCTTTGGAAAAGGCAGTGAGGTTCAGGCCACAGACAAGAGTTCCCAGGACAACCAGTGCATAAACATGCACCCAGCTGGATTCTGGTTCTTCAGAGCTGAACTCAGTGGGCTGGCTCCAGGCACCCCAGTGGATTTTCTGGGCATCTGCCGCCCTTATCTTCACAGTAAGTTTTGGTTTGAACCCTGGTTTCAGGAAGTTGTATCTATTTCCCAAGTCACAATCAGTTGATTTCTACTGCTGCTGGTATCATGCTGTCTCTGAATGTCCAGCTGGTGCCAGAATTCCCTATTGGACGGTGTCTGTCGCGTCCTGGGCTTTTCCCACCAGCTGAGGCAGTGTGATTCATTGCAATGGATAATGATATTGTCAGGTGGGTTGTACTGCTCTATTTCCTGTAACAACAGAACTGAATCAGAAAATTGGATTCTTGTTTCTTGGCTGGTACCATTAACCAGGAAGTAACTGTACAAAATTAATTCTGAGAGGTCTCAGAGTTGACATCCCACGTGAGTCCCTGAGTCTTTCAGGTAATGAGGACATTTTCTTTTGATTTTTTTTTTCTTTGAGTCTCGTGTATACAAGAAATATTGGACATCATCGGGGCCTGCCTGGCTTCTGACCCAGGTGCATTTCATGAAATCCACATTGTAGATAAGACAGGAGAACTTTTGGGCAGCTGTGCCTCTCCAACTGCGTTAGTGCAGACCAGGATTTCTGAAAGCTATCTTTGGTTGATATTTGCTTCAACAGGGAGTGTGACTCACCTGTGGAGAGAACAGTCTGGAAAGGTGCACTGATATTCCTTGTCTTTGAGTTTTTCTTCTTAATTTTCCCCTTCTTGTAAATCAACACATATTCTCCATAGGTAGCATTTTTCTTGTAGTCCCAAATTAGCTTTATTGTCTTTGGGTCAAACTTCACATTTAGACTGCAGTTCATTTCCAGGGTTGAAAGATTCTGGTGCTCCTGGGTCAGTAGGAGTGCAGGGTCCAGCAGCATGGACCCAGGGGACCTGCGGGCTGCCCAGAAGTCATGAAAGTGCTTTAGATCCTGACACCTGCCTGGGAGACGGAGAGGCAAGACTTAGTCTGATGCTGGATGGTGACTCTATGGGACCCTCATGGGAAAGGCTGTGCTACCTTTGAGCTGCCCCCCAGGAGACATTCGTGGCTCCAGTCATCCCTCCCCAGTCTGGGTCTCCCGGGTGTTAGACCGCACCCTCCCCCAGGCTCATATCTCTGCCTCCTCTCTCCCCCCACCCACACTACCTACTTCAGCTTTCAGTTTCCCTCCCCCTATAGCTTCTCTGGAATTATTCTTAATTGTCTCTTTGTCTCTACTACTCTCTCCAGCTTCAGTCTCTGTTGGGAGTGTGGGGTTTGCCAGCCTTGGATCACTTTCCTGCCTTCTGATTGCCAGGGACTGAGGGAGAAAAAGAAAGAGCCTCCTTTGGGCTTCTGTAGTTCAAGACTGAGACAATAATACTACATATGATGGAAATTCCCCCAGATATAGTCAGCCAACATGGGGCAAGCCCACCACGCTGCTGATTTCCATTCCAGGTCTCCCCACCTTTGAATGAGTTCTGCAAATTCCCAGGTTCTTTCCAATAAATTCTCTTTGTTTACCAGCCAGAATGTGTGGCAGGCTCTGTGTCTGGTACTTAAAGATCCATAGATGAAATCTGTCTCATGGCTCCCAAGGGAATTCTGTTTACTGCATCCTAAAAGTTTGAGAATCTTGGAGTCTAGACTCCCAGCTTGCTCCTGTACTACTGGCTCAACTGTGTCAGGGGAGTAAATAACCTGCATGTCTTTGGCTGATAGCAGTTTAGTGAGGATGGCCATGGAGAATATTTTTTATGTTCTTGACCCAAGAGCAGTCTGTTGACGTTGAAGCCAGAGCCCTGGAGCTTAAATGTGGGGCTGGAGGGGGTCCGTGGCCAGTTCATTCTAAGGTGGCCCATTCAAGTCTGAGTACTCTTCTTCAAGGAGGTCCTTATTGTGGGAGTGGAGAGGCAATGTCACCTGAAAATGAACAAGACACCACTTTGCCCATTATAGGGACACCTACCTTTATTGAGCTTCACTTTATTGTGCTTTGCAGATTTTTTTTTTTTTTCCTAAACAAAGGGAAGGTTTGTGGCAACCCTGCACTGAGCTTTGTGGGCATCATTTTCTCAACACTACTTGCTCGCTTTGAGTCTCTATGTCACATTTTNTGTTGTTGGAAGAAGGTGTTTGCTATGACCAGTGCATTCTCTTGGCAGAACTCTATTAGCCTTTGCCCTGCTTCATTCTGTACTCCAAGGCCAAATTTGCCTGTTACTCCAGGTGTTTCTTGACTTCCTACTTTTGCATTCCAGAGGGAAGGAACCAGGTTATAAAATAGTTTGTTTTTTATTATTGATATGGTCACATTTGGTAGTAATTTAGGGAATGTTGTATGGAAATCCATTTATGGATTATGCAAGAAAATTTGAAGTAAATTGGTGTAGCATTCATACCTGTAGCCATGATGGTCCCATTTTGTTAACTTGATCGTGGTTAATTGTTGATTTAATCATGCAATTTGCTTTTGGTATGGGTTTTGTCTTCTTTCAATCCTAGTTGGTGAGGATAGCCAAGGTTCTGGGGACAGAAGATTTATATGACTATATTGACAAATACAACATTGAATTAGATCCACGTTTCAATGATATCTTGGGCAGGTAAGTCATAAAACAAAATTATGCATCTGCACCGTAAGCACTTTGGGTGTAAAATGATACTTTGGATTCCCAAAATAGTTAATGTTAATAGTTAATGTTCTCTTTGCCTGCAAAGTGTCTGTGTTCCACTGCTACAGGATGCTGCATAGGCAAGCCTGTGATGAAAGCTTTGGATTGAATGGCTATTTTCCCAGATTCACTAACAGGAGTCTTGAGTGTGGAGGTTGTAGGCAGAGGATCCCTGACCTTGTAGAGGCTAATGGAAGGGTTGTAGTTGAGTCAGAAATCAAAATCTAGATTTATCTTGTTTCTGTAGACAAAACTCTGTCTAAGAGAAAGAAATAATCATAGAAAGGGCATGTTTCAGACTGATTTACAGACAATAGACTCTAAAAGTAGTGACTAGACCCAATACTAACTCATTCAACACTTAATGGGAAGAGGTAGGCTTTCTTGTTACAAAGGCTTTTGGGGGCCAAGCAGTAGAGATGCCAGGAATATGGGTGGGGGTTGGGAGGAGGCCAACCAGCCCAGCCTTCTGTAATCTGAATTATGTTTGTTTCATAAAATTGTTTGGACCCAGATTTCCCTTTTCTGCAACACTGCCATTTCCAGTCTCTCCAGTTAGCTCTTGAGTTTTGACCTCTCTGTGATTGGCTGGAATGCTAGCCACTAAGGAAAATGTAGGACTGAAATATTGGGCTTCTCTCCTGCTGGGTCCATTTCTCATTCTCCCTTTTGGCTCTGCAGACATTCCCGTAAGCGATGGGAACGGTTTGTCCACAGTGAAAACCAGCACCTTGTCAGTCCTGAGGCCTTGGATTTCCTGGACAAGCTGCTGCGATACGACCACCAATCACGGCTCACTGCAAGAGAGGCCATGGAGCACCCTTATTTCTGTGAGTCCAGCTGTTCAGTCCACAGAGCCTTGCAGGCCTGCCCAGCAGACTGTACAGAGCAAAGGAGAATATACGCTATGAAGAAAACTCTGGGCCCACAGAACACAGTTGGAATCCCAGCCTTCCTTACTTAGCTTGCTGCAAAATTACTTCTCCCACAGTGGGCCTTGGTCTCTTCAATGCAGATAGTGATGGCAGTTGTCTTGCAGAATTATTGAGAGGATTCTTGTTTAACAGTACCTGACACATGATCATCCCTAAATAAATTTCTTTTCTTACCATGTGGGTGACAGTTCTCGTTGCTAGTTTGGAGTTGTTGGATTAGAACATACAGCCCTATGTCTGTCCTATTAATCATTCATTGGAGAGAGCCAGAGAGGCTTGAAAATCTAATCATATGAACACCTTGATCTAGGTTTGTGACTGTAGCTAACTGCTGTCTTGAGTGAAAATGCCACTTAGCTAGCTCCACTGCATCCTCACTGATGTTAGCTTTACTATCGGGTTGTTCCTTGGGGAGTGGTGGGATGGTGTTTTAGTGAACCAATTATATTCTTGCTCAGTCTCTTGTACTTGAAGCAGACTGAGAGGCTAATCGAGGTGGAGTGTGAAGTCTGTGGTCTTAGCAGTAACTTGATCAAACCTGTAGTTTTGGCCCTTTTGGCACCATGCTTGACCAACTGCAGTAAAACTCATTCATTCTCATAATATAATACTGAAAGGTAGGGTAGATTGTATTGTCTTGTTAAACTATAACAGGATTGTTTTTTGTTTTAAATTAGCTCTACTGGGACTTCCTTGGCAATCCAGAGGTTAAGACTCTGTGCTTCCACCACAGGGGGCACAGGTTCAATCCTTGGTTGGGGAACTAAGATCCCACATGCCATGCAGCATGGCCAAAAGTACATACCTTTTTTTTTGTTTTTTAGAAATTAGCACTACTATGATTACATCATTTTCCTACCATTTACTTTAATAGTTGGCCTTTGTCACAGTTTTAAGCAAAAATAGTTTTATTTTTTTATTTCATAGTGAAGGTAGTTGACACCTCAATTCTATTATTAGGGGAATAATACAGAGTCTAAATAAAATGTAAAGAATCAGGATGGCTGCTATAAGACCCTAGACCTTTAGTTTAGTTCTTCAAGCATAACAGAACCTAACATTTTTGTCTCTTTTTCTAGACACTGTTGTGAAGGACCAGGCTCGAATGGGCTCATCTAGCATGCCAGGGGGCAGTACGCCTGTCAGCAGCGCCAATATGATGTCAGGTCAGTGTCATTGGTAAATTTCTTTCTTTCTTTTCTTTTTTTTTTTTTAGTGTATATATAGAAGTCAATTGTCATTCTTAATTTTGCTCCTTCTTTGTGGCCTGATGTCTATGGCTCTCCTCTATAATGATTACCTTATTAACATACTGACTTGTGTGGCTCTCTCCACCAGGTTTCAGGATGCTTTTGAAACCTGTTTTCCCTTAGTAGTTAGAGCAGGGCTCCCCCAACCTCTGGGCCACAGAACAGAACCTCCTGTCAGATCAGCAGTGGCATTAGGTTAGAAATAAAGCACACAATAAATGTAATGTGTTTGAATCATCCCGAAACCATTCCTCACAACTGCAGTCCATGGAAAAATTAGTTTCCGTGAAATCAGTTCCTGGTTCCAGAAAGGTTGGGCATCGCTGAGTTAAGAATATCAACAGTCTCTTTGAGGCCAGAATCACAAAAGTTGTTTGGGACTTGAAAGTCTCAACAAGCCATTAAGAATGAAAAGAGATCCTTTCATCTCACGAGTTAAGAGTGGCAGTAGGTGATGTGGTCCTCATCACATAAGAAGATGAGGGAGAGTAGAGATTGGGCTTGTACATGGGCACATGTGTGTGTAAGAATGGTTCTTTTTTCCAGAGCAGCTACAGGGTGCCTAGTAAATTACAATGGTTTGTGTACAATTACTTTTTATTGTTGTTGAGTGATGATTTAGAGTGAGTTTTTACCAAGGAGAAACCAGTTACCCAAAAGAAACCATAGGCCTGTCCCCTAAGAATTATATACATGGGCAGCATCCACATGGGTGCTCTTGTGAGAGTACCTACTTCAACACCCTCAAAAAATTGCTGTTGTCTCAATTTTTTTTTTTTAAGAACTAGCTGCCTTCTAGAGTTCAACCTCTGGGTATCATACAAGTGTGCAAAATGATACATAACACAAGGTTACTCATTCTAGCCATATTTGTAATCAGAGAACATTAAAAACAGCTCTTTGTAGAATAAGGAATTGATAAGATGAATTATGGGGCATCCTTTCAGCAGAGTACTATATACTCAGAAAAGAACAAGTGTTTCATGTTCTTCTGTAGCTTCAACTCAAAGGTGAAATGTGAGGTGAACAGAAGCAAGATGCAGAACCATGCTCAAGACTAGGAATGGGCAAAAACATAGAATCAGGTTCTTATATGTGATTCTTATATGCATGTTTTTATAAAATTCAAGTATACCCATAAAATATTTCTGGAAGGATACAGCATCAAAAGTAGTGCTGTAAGTTAGCCAAGTTATAGGATAAGGGAGAATTCTCACTATCCTCTTTGCAGTTATTTGAGTCATGTAACCATATTACCTATTCAGAAAATATATATAATATTTTGAAAATGTAAAGAACTAGCTGACTGAGAGCAGTGTAACAGGTAATATGATCAAGAAAGTAAATGGAAATAAATCCTAAAATACTGTTTTAACATAGAGATGAGAAATGATCCTCTCTAGTGGCCACGAGCACATGAACTTTGACTCCAGCCTTCTGCTATTCAGTTTGTAGTGACTAGCCACATGTGGTTATTTAAATTCACTGAAGTCAAATAAAATTGTAAGGTCAGTTGCTTGGTTTAGTTACACATTGCAAATGCTCAGTAGTCACATGTGGCTAGTGACTGTCATGTTAGTACAGGTTACAGAGCAGGTTTGGTTAGACAGTGTTATCTTAGATTGTCTTGGGTTGGAATCCAAGCATACATAGCTGTACATGCTTAGTTGTACAGCCTGGACAAACTGCTCAAACTCTCCAAACTTAGATTTCCGTCTCTGTCTTCTAAATTTATTGGAACTTAAATCTTAATTTGTGAGGATTTAATTTGAAATTAATTTGTAAAAATTAAGGCGAGGCCTTCAATAAAGAGAGTATTTATTGTGTCACTTTTGAGATAGGTGCTTTGAAAAACTGGTGACTTAAGAGTTCATGGTTGGTGCTTCTAGCTCACTGTTGGCTGTTTACTTTCAGGGATTTCTTCAGTGCCAACCCCTTCACCCCTTGGACCTCTGGCGGGCTCACCAGTGATTGCTGCTGCCAACCCCCTTGGGATGCCTGTTCCAGCTGCCGCCGGCGCTCAGCAGTAACTGGCCCCTTCTGTCTCCTGATGCCTGAGCAGAGGTTGGGGAGTCCACTCTCTCCCTTGATGCAGCTTGCGCCTGGTGGGGAGGGGTGAAATACTTCAGAAGCACCGTGTCTGAACCGTTGCTTGTGGATTTATAGTAGTTCAGTCATAAAAAAAAAATTATAATAGGCTGATTTTCTTTTTTTTTCTTTCTTTCTTTCTTTTTTTTTTTTAACTCGAACTTTTCATAACTCAGGGGATTCCCTGAAAAATTATCTGCAGGTGGACTATTTCACGGACAAATTTTTTTTCTCCCCTTCCAAATTCAGTTTCTCATCACTAAAGATCAAAGATAAACCAGCCTCAATTCCAGCTGCTGTGTTTGGGTGGAGGTTTCTTCCCATGCTCACCATTGCTCCCCTACCATCCCACACTCTGGGGGCGGTTGTACTTCACACTTTTCTCTAGAAATTACAAAAATGTAGCTTCTTCGAGGGAGGTGGGAAGGAAGGAGGAAGGGAGGACCCAACCTATAAGAGCAGTATGCTGTTAGTCACTTATATCACTTTACTCCAAAAGTGCTTCAGTGGGGTTATCCTGGTGAATCTAGTGGAAATATGTCTTAGTTACATTGAGATGCTGAAAATCTACCCTAAGTGCAGACAGGTCCTGAAAACTTCTGTGCAGTTTGAATCATGTCTTATTGACCTAACCTAAATCCAGCTCATTTATAATTTAGTTTTAATTTAGTTTAAAACTTTAATGCCATCCCTCGAAGATTCCTTACCTTGGTCCTCTGCCCTTTCATCTCCCAACATGCTCTATGAGGGGAAGGTAAAATCTTTTTCAGTTTTCTTTGACTTGACCCTTTTGAATTCAGTTAGTTATTGGGCATAACTTATTGCTTTTTACAAAAGGAAAAAAAAACATTGTCTATGTAGGTTTCATGCTAGCAACTCTTTAAGAGCTAATGAGAGATGTGGCCACTGAAATTTATTTTCAGCCTACCTTCATTTCTTCCTACCTTCCCCTTCCCTCATATGCCATCCAATGAGAAGACCTGCCCCTCAGGTTTATAAATGTATCTGAGTGGTAGGAGCAGAGCCACTATCTCCAACGAAACTGAAATGGTAGACCTGTAATTGTGGGAAAATGAAACTCTTTTTACAGCCCTGCCACCCCTTGCTGTGTGTATATATATAATACTTTGTCCTTCATATGTGAAAGATCCAGTGTTGGAATTCTTTGGTGTAAATAAACGTTTGGTTTTATTTATCAAGGTTAGATTTAAGTTCCCTGTGTAAAGGTCTCGCTGGGTGGGTGTCTCACGTTCACATCTGAAGGGCCTGCAGCCCTGTACCATGGCGGCTTCCCAAGGCCCCCATTTTTATACACCCCTCGTTCAATCCATGGTACCGGGCAGGGCAGAGAGGCCTTAAAAAAGCACCACAAGCCAAAGCGTCTCTGGGGATTAAGGATCCTTTGCCATAAAATCATTTTGTGTCTCAGCAGTGCAGGGATTGGGGATGGGAAAAGTCGCAAGTTTTTGTGTGTTTGTGTGTAAAGTGGATTTTCCACTGTAATCCAACCACCTAAGTTTATCAGGTGCTTCACTGAGGAAGCCCAGTTTTTTAAGCACAATAGCAAAACCATCAGCTCTGTATTTTCTCCTGTTACTCCATTACAGTAGCTGCTCGTGGGGACTAGGAAGAATTCTTCCAACATATTTTAAGACCTGAAGGCTTAGTTCCCCATTCTCCTACCTTTATAGATTTACAAGTCTTTCTCACCCGGGCGGCAGAGATAAACATAATTGTTTGAGGAGTTGAATTTAATGAACTTATCTAACTTTGTAGCCCATCTTGGCTCTAGTAACTTATCAAGGTGGTGGCTTTAGTGAATATAATGGTAAACTTTAGAGAAAGCTAAAGCCTTCTTTCAGAATGTTTCTCCACCATAGGGAAAATATTCTGACTGTGTGGCAGGGTGATTTTCTTCTTTGTGGCCACGTACAGTGGATATTTATTGTTCTTGATCCTTTTTTGCCCTAGAATGCTGTAGGGGGTTACCATGTTGAATCTGTGCAGAAGCTTAAAGTGCCGGATGTGCCAGAGATGCAGTCTGTGATTTAATTTGCACTGGATTATGATTTGAACAGTACTAATGAATTCTTTCTTCTGAGGTGGGAAGGAGGGTTGTAAATCAAGATTTTACATCACATCCTTGTAGCTCAGAGAACAACCTAGGTGTAGCTGAGGCTGATGTGGGAAGCTGCAAATAGCTGGACCTCCTAACATGCATCAGACCTTGAAGGAAGCGGAAGGTGAATGCAGAGGACTCTGAAATGCTACCCAGGAGCCTTTTAAAAGAAATAGAAGTTTTTAAAATGCTACTTAAGGAGTCACTGCAGAAGCATGAAAAATTTAAAAAAGACC
>SJYV01054924.1:1156569-1183112 GCA_006410875.1 Neotragus pygmaeus
AAGTCATAAGTTTCCCCTCCCCACCTCGACGATTTATTGGTTGTAATTGTATTGTTACTGGTATAACGAAAACATAAATTGTGCTGGGAAGAAGTTGTGCCATGAAGGTCTTTAATTTTTTTTTTTAATAAAAAACATTTAAACAAATGAAATGTCCCTACAGCCTGAGCAGTATGCTTCTCCTGCCGACACCGTGTGCTATATAGATGCCTTAATTCCCATGTGCTTTGAATTTAATACTGGGTTGATGGCAATGTGAAGCGGGATGGATTAAGGTTGGTGGAGGAGCTCTGAAGTCTAGGAATTTTTAATGGAGATACAATGAAGAAAACATGATGTTGCTAAACAGGATTGGTTTCATTCCTGCCCTTGTTACATATTTGGCTACTTGGCAAGTTACTTCTGGATCTGTTTCATCATCCATAAAATGGAGCCACTGCTGCTTTGGGATTGAATGAGAGTAAATGTTAAGTGTCTGGCACCTGTTAAACCTAACTCCCCTGGCCCCTTGTACAGAGGATTAGTCCTTGGCCCTGACTTTGCAAGTAATTCACAATGTGACCTCTCTCTCCTCTGGCTCTCTCGGGACCTCTGTGTGTTCAGTCTGGGGGAGACTGGATGAGATTTCTTCTGAGTTTCTTTTCAGCTCTGACACTGTAGAAAGTTTGAGTTGGTGCATAAAGGCCCATAGAGACAGTGTGTTAGGAGAAAAGACCAATGTTAGTTAATGGCAGTGAGCCCTGTGGAAGACCAGTCTTGGAGACACCTCCCAGTGTGGGAGGCAATTTGCAGTCTTGGGGTCTGGAATGAAAGGTTCACTGGTGAGCTTATGGGAACATATTTGGCAGCTTAAATAGAAACTATGAAAAAGCCAGTAAAAGAGGTGAAATAGAGGGGTTTTGTTGTTCATTTGGTAAGTTGTGTCCTACTCTTTGTGACCCCATGGACTACAGCACACTAGGCTTCCGTGTCCCTTGCCATCTCTTGGAGTTTGCCCAAGTTCATGTCCGTTGAGTTGGTAATGCCATCCAACCATCTCACTCTCTGTCACCCTCTATTTCTGCCCTCAGTCTTTCTCAGCCTCAGGGTCTTTTCCAATGTGTCGGCTCTTTGCGTCAGGTGACCAAAGTAGTGGAGCTTCAGCATCAGTTCTTCCAATAAGTATTCAGCATTGATTTTCCTTTGGATTGACTGGTTTGATCTCCTTGCTGTCCAGGGGACTCTCTCAAGAGTCTTCTCACCACAATTTGAAAGCATCAATTCGTTGGTGCTCTGCCTTTATGGTCCAGCTGTGACATCTGTACATGACTACTGGAAAGACCATAGCCTTGACTATATGGACCTTTGTCAGCAAAGTGATGTCTTTGCTTTTTAATATACTGTCTAGGTGTGTCATAGCTTTCCTGCCAAGAAGCAAGCATCTTCTAATTTCATGNGACTACTGGAAAGACCATAGCCTTGACTATATGGACCTTTGTCAGCAAAGTGATGTCTTTGCTTTTTAATATACTGTCTAGGTGTGTCATAGCTTTCCTGCCAAGAAGCAAGCATCTTCTAATTTCATGGCTGCAGTCAGCATCCACAATGATTTTAGATGTCACTGCTTCCACCTTTTCCCCTTCTATTTGCCATGAAGTGATGGAACCAGATGCTGTGATCTTAGTTTAGTACTGAGTTTTGAGCCAGCTTTTCACCCTCCTCTCTCACCCTCATCAAGAGGCTCTTTATAGTTCCTCTTTGCTTTCTGCAATTAAAGTGTTATCATCTGCATATCTGAGATTTGATACTTCTCCTGGCAATCTTGAGTCCAGCTTGTAACTTATCCAGCCTGGCATTTTGCATGATGTGCTCTGCATCATAAGGTAAATAAACAAGGTGACAATAAACAGCCGTGTCGTACTCCTTTCTCAATTTTGAACCAGTGAGCTGTTCCATATGAAGTTCTAACTTGCTTCTTGACCCGCATATGGGTTTCTTAGGAGACAGGCAAGATGGTCTGGTATTCCCATCTCTTGAAGAGTTTTCCACAGTTTGTTATGATCCACATAGTTGCTTATTGATGTCAAATGAGTATATTCTAGAAACATTACATACTTGAATTGCCATTTATTCTTTCTCATTTAAAGAAATAAAGTTGAAATCAGGAGATGCTGTTATCCCAGATTCCTAATTTTCTTTAAATGTTTAGTGCATCCATATATTATTAATATTGGGAGTTGAGAAACATGGTTTAGGTAAAAGGAATCATTGCATAATATCATGTATCTGAAATGCCTAGGTTAATTGAATCTTAATTTCTGACATTATCTCTTTCTTATTTTATCCATGACACAGATAGGAAGATTAAATTGTTAGAGTGGGCCTATTAGAGGCAGAGGAATATACTTTGTAAAATTAGAACTTCAGGGTGTGGCTAATGACTGTAATCCTAGCGTAGTAGAGAACATTATGGATTGGTTGACAGATTTCAAAATTTTTAAATTTCCTTTCAGTCTTTAAATTTCATCATGTTTCACCTGTTGTCAAGTGTGTTACAACTAGCTCTTGAAAAAATACCTGGTTCTGTCACCATTCCCACTAGGAGATTTCTCCCCTGAGATTAGAATTGGGTTTGAGAAATTGTTTCATCTTTTCGGCCCTTGCCCACTTTCCTGCTGGTAATTTCACCCTCCCTTGTGCCTCAGCTTTGAGGACTGTGGCTGATTGTTAGTGGTGTGCATGCTAGGGAGGCTTTCTTCCTGGGACTTTTTCCTGCTTGACAAATGTTCACCAGAAGTCTTTGAAGTAAAGCAGTCCCCATTTCTGTCTTCAAAGAAATGGGTCTAAAAACCATAATCTCCATCATATTTAAAGTAACCTCTTTGCTTCCCCCACTGCCATCTCTACCCCTGTGCCCTTTTTTCTAGTAATACCTGAACTTGTTATTTTTGTCTCTCTCCCAACCTGCATGTAAATTCCCTGATGACCTTGTATGTTTTACTAATCTGTGAATCCGTGCATCCTCATAAAAGCCTTTTATGAGGATGTGGTAATATCCCTCAGAATTGAAGATCAGTGGAGCATCACAGGGAAAATGTTTAGCACCGTGTGTGTGTATACTTAGTGGTGTCCAACTCTTTGTGACCCCATGGACTGTATAGCCTGCAAGGCTCTTTTGTCCATAGAATTTTCCAGGCAAGAATACTGGATTGGGTTGCTGTTTTCTTCTCCAGGGGATCTTCCTGACCTAGAGATTGAACTTGCATCTCTTGCATTGGCAGTCTCCTGCATTGACAGGCAGATTCTTTACCACTAACACCACCTGGGAAGCCCTACCAGGTTCCTAGTAGATGCTCAATAAATAGCAATTCCATCCTGCACTCCCAGTTCCACCATCCTCCTCCTTCACATACAATAAGTTAATTGGGAGTATTGTTGAATAAGATCTTAAGATCAGAAGAACCTTGTTCATAGGATTGCAGCTGTAACTATAAACTATAGGCCAGACTGGATTAACATGACAAAATTTTTATTTAATGTTTGCTTCTTTATTTAGTAATATAATGAGCCTTTGGTGAAATCTTAAGTGGCTGAAGGCTGAGCAATGATCCTGACCAATTTAGAAGACTTAGATGCCACAATATCCCTACTTTCCACCATGTGTATATAATAATGTGAAATTCAGGCTGTTCTCCAAGTAGAACAGATGTACAGAGGGTGGCACAGGGTAGTCTGATTCTGAAGTCAATGTAGACAAGTGGTTTCTAGATTTTATAACCTTACTATGATTATGTGGTAAATTTTAACTACTGCAAAGAAGTAACCTAGTTGAACTTCACATGCTCTGGTTCTGCCGAGTTAAGTAGTATGCTACACAAGAATATAGTTTTAGATCAGTAGTTTAACCTCTTGAATCCTCACAGATGACTTAAATTATCATTGTAAAACTTTTTAGATGCACCAAGTTGTAAAGGAGCTGTAACACACCCATGAACCCACCCAAGTCTGTATTACCAATACGAGTGAAGCCCCTTTGCTCCTCTTCCTCCCTGCCCCAGAGGTTCTTATATTGTTTTCATATGTAAAATTGGAGTCTTAGTATCTATTTTGTAAAATGGTCATTCAGGTTAGATACAAATGCTTGCTACAGTGTCTGGTGCATAGTAAAGTTAGGCTGAAGATTCATTTCCACTCTGAGTTGTGTGTGATTGTGTAGGTCATGTGCATGTGCAGAAAAAGATGCTGCATAAGCTGTGCAGTGCTGTAGACTTATGCATTTATTTCTATAATTTTACAGCAGATGGCTGTAAGTATCTGGTTCTAGAAGAAAAAAAAAAAAAAAACCCATGCACTAAATACGACAGGTTTTCAACAGATGCAGGTTGTTTCTAATTGGCATGAAGGCCAACATTGGCCTGTTCTCGCCCCAATCACTCTTTCCCTCTAAGATCCTAACCACTCTTGTCTCTGAATTTTTCTCTACTGAAAGCTAAATATTTTTGCATTACAGCAAATTACAATCTGGATTTGTCTCCCTGTGGTCATAATCACCAGGGATTCTTAGTGACCTTGATGTAAGAAGCTCTTCCCCAGACACCTCCAGATGGGCGACTACAAGATGGCCAATCCCTTTCTTGGAGATGTTCTTGAGGGGACTGGGTATTTCTGAATCTGCTTCAGTCTTGCATCACCTGCTTTGACAGAATTTTCTTGGCCCCTTTAATGATAAAAAAGTAAAAGTAGCAGCAGCTGGCAAGTGGTTTCCTGATTTCACCCTATAAGTCAGAGTCTCAGCCATAGATAAACATTTGTAGACTTCTCAGCTATAGATAAACATTTGTAGACTTATCTAGAAAGGGAGCACTTTGCTTCTCTGTTGAACAGTTTTGAGAATTCTATGGTAAACTTCCTATGAAGAAACCTAAGTTCTCATAGCTGTTTACTCATTCTGTTCCTTGCTCACCCACTCAACTTCATCCCCTCAGCCCAGAATCAGGGCTACTTAGCTACTCATCTTGACTGGTCTTTGCAGAATTTATTTTTTTAATAAAATATGCCCCTCAATAAACGTGCTGATGTCTTTGAGCCTGGTCCCATGCTGAACACGAGATTGAGAGAGGTGAGATGCACAACCATGGGGAAATGTGTTATTGTCAAGCAGAAAACAAATTGTTCCCTGGAGGGGGAAATCATACTGCTAGTCAGCATAGTGGATTGCTCTAAAGATAGGTACCTACCTCTAAATATGTGAGGGTGCTGAAATAATTTACTTTAAAAGCCAGTTTCAAAGAAAGAATTGGGAATTTCCAGATGGCAGAAAGGAAGACAGAATTCATCCTGAAGGTAAGTGGGTATTGAAGTAACAGTGGGCCCCAGGACATGTGACTTGGATACAGGTGGGCCTCAGAGGCTAGGGGCTAGGGTTTGAATGCCCCGAGGGAGACAGAAGACAACCTCAGTGTCTTTGAAGGTAAAAACAGAGTCCTCTGGCACTTGAAAAGGCTGCCTCCGGGAAAAGGTTTAGAAGAAAACAAAGTTTAACTGTGGTTGTTAAGTCCTGAACTCTTGGAGAGGGGAGAATGATCAAGAAAGCCTTTGCAGAGGAGGGGATACTTGGATCTGAGTTGAGAGAGGTCCTGCCTTAGCAAGTTCAAGCTGCCAGGGCCCACACTTGCCATCAGAATCCATGTGTCTTGTTTAGTTCTGCTTCCCAGAGTACCTTTGTATAGCTGTGGTTCCAGGATTGTTGTCCAGGTTTCTAACCAATCATTAAAGATAAATTTTCTCTTGGTTTTTTTTTTTTTTTTTTTTTTTGCTCTCTGGTCCTTTCCTTATCCTCACACAGATCTCTAGGTCAGCTATAGTTCAACTGATCTAAAGTAGGTTCAGCCAAGCAGCTCAGCTTCAGGTTGAGGATTAATGGGACTGGACTGAGCTCCTGTGTTTGGTTTCAGGCTCCATGTAGTTCCTTCTGGGTCCCATGCTGAAGTTGCAGCAGCTACCCAGGGCCTGTTCTTACCGTGGATGGCTTGGGGCACAAGAGGCCAAAGGACAGACACCAAGCCACAGAGAGATCCAAGAAGCTTGAAGAACATGAAACAAATTTATACACACAAAACTAGGCATTCCATATTCAGCATGCTAAAAGGACTTCTCTGGTGGTCCAGTGGTTAATAATCAGCCTGCCAATGGCAGAGGACACAGGTTTGATGCCTGATCTGGGAACTAAGATTCCACATGCCAACTAAGCTGGTGTGCCACAACTACTGAGGTCTGCATGCTCTAGAGCCCTTGCTCTGCAACAAGAGAAACCATGGCACTGAGAAGCCCATGCACCGCAGCTAGAGATTAGCTCCCCACTGGCCACAACAAGAGAAAGCCTACCTACAGCAGTGAAGAGGCAGTGCAGCCAAAAATATTCTTTAAAATTTTTTTAAAATGTTAAGAAAAACTCTTAAAGGCAGCCCAGAGGGCAAAAAAATGGGACACTGCGTGTAGAGGAAGCTTAAGAAAAATCGCAAACCATACAAGCTAGAAGACAATGGAGTGACTTTAGTACTGAAAGAAAAAACTGTCAATCTAGAATCCTATGCCCACTGAAAATATCTTTCAAAATAGGGGAAATAAAGCCTTTTCTCAGACAAAGAAAAACTGAGGAAATATGTTACTGGAAGAAATACTAACAGGAATATTTAAGTTCTTCAGACAAAAGGAATAGGATGCCAGACAGAAACTTGGACCTACACAATGAAAGAGTACTGTAAATGGAATAGATGAGTAAATTTTTAAAAGACTTAATTGCCTTAAACCTAAAGTAGGAGGTCAGCAAACTTTGTGTAAAGGAGCAAATAACTTAGGTTTTGCTGATTACGTGATCTCTATTGCAACCACTCTGCTGTGGCATGAAAGCAGTCTTAGACAATAGGTAAAGCATGGTTGTGTTTCAGTAAAACTTTATTTATGGATTTAGATTTGCATTTCATATAAGTTTTATGTGCCGAAAATTATCCTTTTTTTTTTTTTTTTTGGCCAATAATTTAAAATTGTAAAAGCCATTCTTAGCTCATGGACTGTACAAAATCAATCAGTGAGCTGGTTTTGGCATGTATGAGTTACCCTTTGCTAACCCCTAATCTAAAGCAAAAATAATAACAATGAATTGATAAGAGATTAATTAGCCTGACTGTGCTTCCTGTTCCAGTAGACCTTGAGCTTGAACAGCTTGGACAAATGCTAGACTTGGTTGTTAAAAATTTTGAAGATGAGTTTTTACTTTTTTGTTAGCAAAAGTTAATTGTCAATCAGGAGACAAAAACAATTTGCCCCATTTCTGCTGCTGCTTCATTGATTTCTTTCTTACACTCAGAAAATTTCCTGAGGTTTCATCACATGGGGGAGCTTTTGAGTTCCATATAACAGAGGTGGAGATCCCATTGCCCGTGTAGAGCCCACAGACCTTGAAAATGTCCAGATCTTTGTAACTGCATTTGCCACTTGAATAGAAGTGTTTGCCAGTAACTTCTAACTAGCTTGTTTATTTTGTGGGAAAAAACAAGTTTACATTTATTGTTGTTTTTATATGAAAATAATTGGGTAAGGTTTGGCTGCTTTTTCAACTGCAAGTGAGTAACCATAGGACACTGGATTTATTGAATCCAAGATCATGATCCTGAAGTTTCCTGAAGCATTGCTCATCGCTTTGTGAATCCTGCTCTGGGCTCTGTTCTAGGGAAGAGGGTTGGTAGGTGGCAGTAAGTGAGGTTTGCAGCTATGACTTTTTGCTCAGATAGTCTTTCTCCCGTTTTACAGCCTCTCCTCAGGCTCTGGAACATGTGTTCATGAGGGCAATACTGAAAAAGGAGACTCAAGATCCTCACAAACAAAACATTCTAAGATTCCGGAAGTAAACAAAGCCCTCTAGGATTACTGTGAAAGATTATACTCAACCATGGTTTTCTTTTTTTTTTTTTTGTCTCTTGATGGTCATCTTAAATGCATTTACACCCATCTCTAGGCCTTAAGGAGAAGGCAATGGCAACCCACTCCAGTACTCTTGCCTGGAAAATCTCATGTGCGGAGGAACCTGGTAGGCTGCAGTCCTTGGGGTCGCTAAGAGTTGGACACAACTGAGCGACTTCACTTTCATGCACTGGAGAAGGAAATGGCAACCCACTCCAGTGTTCTTGCCTGGAGAATCCCAGGGACAGGGGAGCCTGGTGGGCTACCGTCTGTGGTGTCACACAGAGTCGGACACGACTGAAGCGACTTAGGAGCAGCAGGATGTATTTATAGCATGTTAAAGTTTTAAAATGTGAATAAATGAACTGCGATATATGATGAACTACTAAGCAATATAAAGTAATAAACTTGATATATGCAACAACATGCATCAATCTTAGAATATTATGCTGAGTGAATACTAGACCAAAAAGACTACATACTATATGGTTTCATCCATATAATATTCCAGAAAATGCAAGCTAATTTAGTGACAGAATGTGCTTAAGCTGTTGTCTGCAAGTGTAGGTTGAGGCAGGGCTGGGGTAGAAGGGAAAGAGGAAGGAATTTAATAAGCAAAGCAAAGCATATGATAGCAGCATGAAGAACAAAAAGGAGGAAATAGGAATCTACTGTTGTGAGGTCTTTATACTTTCCGTGAAAGCAGAATATTATTTGAAGGCAAATTGGGTAATTAAAGATGTGTATTGTAAATCCTAGGGCAATCATAAATTAATCTCCACCTCTTTCCCACTCTCAGCACCAGGGTTTGGGGACTTTCTTGGAAATGCAGAAACAGACAATTGAGCTGTATTTCACAGAGTCAGATGTAGGAAGTGTGTGAAATCTGGAGCTGCCAGAGTCATGTTATGAACCCAGGGCCTGTGGAAAAATGCAATCAACATGAAAAGAGGGGCAGCTGAGAGACAGGAGATGTAGAAGCGCAAGAACTTTTTGTTTAATGTGAACCACTGTATCTTTTTGCCTGAGCTTTTTTTGGGGTGGGGAGGGGGCAGTGAGATTGTCCATCCCTTGCTCTGTAAGAAAATACCACAAATTGATAAAAGGCCTACAGGAGAGCATCCCCTGCTTTGAATGTCTAGGGAAGGTCTGCATTTTCTTTTAAATGACTTGCTTGATTAGGTCCACCCAGGCCAATCTTTTAGTTAACTACAGGATCAGCTGATCTGAGACCTTCGTTACCTCTGCAGAATGCCTTCATCTTTGCCGTATAACATCACTGAATCATGAGGCTGAGATCCTATTGTGGTCACAAGTCCTGCCTACACTCAAAGGGAGGGAATTAATCAGGCATGTACACCACAGAGTGGGGATCTTGGGGACCATCTTAGAATCCTGCCTACCACACAGACCTAACAGATGCTCCTGTGCCCTTTACTCAATTCAGAGTCTCTTGGTTTCTGGGATTTTCTGTGTTCTCTCACATTTCTAGGTTGCCCTCTTCTGACCTCTTTTCACTTGGCTTTTCAGTTGCCTGGTTACATGTCTCTTTCCCATTAGAAGTTGAACAGCTCAACTCACTTTATGGCCTGTCTCATAGCCTAGCACTGGTTTCATCCATAAACTTTTGTTATATGGATAAGTGGAGGTGATTCTTATTGGAGATAAAGATTAAACTAGATGACATCAAAGAATGTATTCCATGCTAAAAAAAAAAAAATATTTAATTCACCCTGCTGACTCCATCTAGTCCAAACTCTGAATATGGTTGAAGAGATTCTGTCTAGCTTGTCTCTGCACACTTCTCTGCCCTCACTAGTGTCAAAGTTCATTTTGTCTTTCCTGCTGTGCTGTAAGAAAACTCAACAACTTGTAGTTTCTAGACTACAATTTGCTTCCTCATAGCTTCAAGATAATACCTATGCTATTTTCTCCAACTAGAATGCTCTTCCTTACATCAACTGACTGACTGCTACCCTTCGCTCTATATAAGTTTAGAAATTACTACCCCTTCATCACCCTCTTCTGCCCTTGCGTGTGGTTGATCCCCTTTGGGGTTGCATAACCCTCTAAGTTTCTTCCTTTCCTAAAACTTGTCATGCCTTGATAAATCCATCTCCTTTACTAATCTGAGCTTCCTAGAGCACAGAGAGTAAATCTTCATTACGTTGACTACTAGCATGAGCTGGGGGAGGATCATGGATATTTGTGGGGCAAACAGTAATCTCCATGTTTGTCACTGGGGGTCTTCCAAGATATTAATGTTTCCCAGTGTCAGTGGCAGACCAACCCAGTGGGCTCTACACGCAGGCCACAGGGCAGTGGACATGACCAGTGTTCAGATCATAGGCTAGTTTCCATTGACTCAGGAAGGTTTCTTAAAAACTCTTACCTGCCACCTAAATCTCTAAACAAGAGTGGACTTGGGAAATTATGAGGCAAAATCACTAGCATCTTTGCTCACCCTCTCATTTAGAACTCCATGGTGATGAACTGCAACTGTAAGTGCTGCTCAGAGCCCATTTTTTCCACATCCCCACCAGCATTTGATATTATCAGTCTGTAAATTTTTGCCAGTCAGAGAAGCAAATTATATTTAATCATCTCTTCATTTCTTTTTTGTATCTATTATTTACTGCTGTATGTCCACCTGCTAGGGCAGGGGCTCTCATAAAGGAAGACTCAGTAGATACTGATTGAATGAGTGGAAGAATGAAAAAAAAAAAATTCCCTGGCAGTCCAGTGGTTAGGATTCCATGATTTCACTGCNCTTTAGTACTGAAAGAAAAAACTGTCAATCTAGAATCCTATGCCCACTGAAAATATCTTTCAAAATAGGGGAAATAAAGCCTTTTCTCAGACAAAGAAAAACTGAGGAAATATGTTACTGGAAGAAATACTAACAGGAATATTTAAGTTCTTCAGACAAAAGGAATAGGATGCCAGACAGAAACTTGGACCTACACAATGAAAGAGTACTGTAAATGGAATAGATGAGTAAATTTTTAAAAGACTTAATTGCCTTAAACCTAAAGTAGGAGGTCAGCAAACTTTGTGTAAAGGAGCAAATAACTTAGGTTTTGCTGATTACGTGATCTCTATTGCAACCACTCTGCTGTGGCATGAAAGCAGTCTTAGACAATAGGTAAAGCATGGTTGTGTTTCAGTAAAACTTTATTTATGGATTTAGATTTGCATTTCATATAAGTTTTATGTGCCGAAAATTATCCTTTTTTTTTTTTTTTTTGGCCAATAATTTAAAATTGTAAAAGCCATTCTTAGCTCATGGACTGTACAAAATCAATCAGTGAGCTGGTTTTGGCATGTATGAGTTACCCTTTGCTAACCCCTAATCTAAAGCAAAAATAATAACAATGAATTGATAAGAGATTAATTAGCCTGACTGTGCTTCCTGTTCCAGTAGACCTTGAGCTTGAACAGCTTGGACAAATGCTAGACTTGGTTGTTAAAAATTTTGAAGATGAGTTTTTACTTTTTTGTTAGCAAAAGTTAATTGTCAATCAGGAGACAAAAACAATTTGCCCCATTTCTGCTGCTGCTTCATTGATTTCTTTCTTACACTCAGAAAATTTCCTGAGGTTTCATCACATGGGGGAGCTTTTGAGTTCCATATAACAGAGGTGGAGATCCCATTGCCCGTGTAGAGCCCACAGACCTTGAAAATGTCCAGATCTTTGTAACTGCATTTGCCACTTGAATAGAAGTGTTTGCCAGTAACTTCTAACTAGCTTGTTTATTTTGTGGGAAAAAACAAGTTTACATTTATTGTTGTTTTTATATGAAAATAATTGGGTAAGGTTTGGCTGCTTTTTCAACTGCAAGTGAGTAACCATAGGACACTGGATTTATTGAATCCAAGATCATGATCCTGAAGTTTCCTGAAGCATTGCTCATCGCTTTGTGAATCCTGCTCTGGGCTCTGTTCTAGGGAAGAGGGTTGGTAGGTGGCAGTAAGTGAGGTTTGCAGCTATGACTTTTTGCTCAGATAGTCTTTCTCCCGTTTTACAGCCTCTCCTCAGGCTCTGGAACATGTGTTCATGAGGGCAATACTGAAAAAGGAGACTCAAGATCCTCACAAACAAAACATTCTAAGATTCCGGAAGTAAACAAAGCCCTCTAGGATTACTGTGAAAGATTATACTCAACCATGGTTTTCTTTTTTTCTTTTTTTGTCTCTTGATGGTCATCTTAAATGCATTTACACCCATCTCTAGGCCTTAAGGAGAAGGCAATGGCAACCCACTCCAGTACTCTTGCCTGGAAAATCTCATGTGCGGAGGAACCTGGTAGGCTGCAGTCCTTGGGGTCGCTAAGAGTTGGACACAACTGAGCGACTTCACTTTCATGCACTGGAGAAGGAAATGGCAACCCACTCCAGTGTTCTTGCCTGGAGAATCCCAGGGACAGGGGAGCCTGGTGGGCTACCGTCTGTGGTGTCACACAGAGTCGGACACGACTGAAGCGACTTAGGAGCAGCAGGATGTATTTATAGCATGTTAAAGTTTTAAAATGTGAATAAATGAACTGCGATATATGATGAACTACTAAGCAATATAAAGTAATAAACTTGATATATGCAACAACATGCATCAATCTTAGAATATTATGCTGAGTGAATACTAGACCAAAAAGACTACATACTATATGGTTTCATCCATATAATATTCCAGAAAATGCAAGCTAATTTAGTGACAGAATGTGCTTAAGCTGTTGTCTGCAAGTGTAGGTTGAGGCAGGGCTGGGGTAGAAGGGAAAGAGGAAGGAATTTAATAAGCAAAGCAAAGCATATGATAGCAGCATGAAGAACAAAAAGGAGGAAATAGGAATCTACTGTTGTGAGGTCTTTATACTTTCCGTGAAAGCAGAATATTATTTGAAGGCAAATTGGGTAATTAAAGATGTGTATTGTAAATCCTAGGGCAATCATAAATTAATCTCCACCTCTTTCCCACTCTCAGCACCAGGGTTTGGGGACTTTCTTGGAAATGCAGAAACAGACAATTGAGCTGTATTTCACAGAGTCAGATGTAGGAAGTGTGTGAAATCTGGAGCTGCCAGAGTCATGTTATGAACCCAGGGCCTGTGGAAAAATGCAATCAACATGAAAAGAGGGGCAGCTGAGAGACAGGAGATGTAGAAGCGCAAGAACTTTTTGTTTAATGTGAACCACTGTATCTTTTTGCCTGAGCTTTTTTTGGGGTGGGGAGGGGGCAGTGAGATTGTCCATCCCTTGCTCTGTAAGAAAATACCACAAATTGATAAAAGGCCTACAGGAGAGCATCCCCTGCTTTGAATGTCTAGGGAAGGTCTGCATTTTCTTTTAAATGACTTGCTTGATTAGGTCCACCCAGGCCAATCTTTTAGTTAACTACAGGATCAGCTGATCTGAGACCTTCGTTACCTCTGCAGAATGCCTTCATCTTTGCCGTATAACATCACTGAATCATGAGGCTGAGATCCTATTGTGGTCACAAGTCCTGCCTACACTCAAAGGGAGGGAATTAATCAGGCATGTACACCACAGAGTGGGGATCTTGGGGACCATCTTAGAATCCTGCCTACCACACAGACCTAACAGATGCTCCTGTGCCCTTTACTCAATTCAGAGTCTCTTGGTTTCTGGGATTTTCTGTGTTCTCTCACATTTCTAGGTTGCCCTCTTCTGACCTCTTTTCACTTGGCTTTTCAGTTGCCTGGTTACATGTCTCTTTCCCATTAGAAGTTGAACAGCTCAACTCACTTTATGGCCTGTCTCATAGCCTAGCACTGGTTTCATCCATAAACTTTTGTTATATGGATAAGTGGAGGTGATTCTTATTGGAGATAAAGATTAAACTAGATGACATCAAAGAATGTATTCCATGCTAAAAAAAAAAAAATATTTAATTCACCCTGCTGACTCCATCTAGTCCAAACTCTGAATATGGTTGAAGAGATTCTGTCTAGCTTGTCTCTGCACACTTCTCTGCCCTCACTAGTGTCAAAGTTCATTTTGTCTTTCCTGCTGTGCTGTAAGAAAACTCAACAACTTGTAGTTTCTAGACTACAATTTGCTTCCTCATAGCTTCAAGATAATACCTATGCTATTTTCTCCAACTAGAATGCTCTTCCTTACATCAACTGACTGACTGCTACCCTTCGCTCTATATAAGTTTAGAAATTACTACCCCTTCATCACCCTCTTCTGCCCTTGCGTGTGGTTGATCCCCTTTGGGGTTGCATAACCCTCTAAGTTTCTTCCTTTCCTAAAACTTGTCATGCCTTGATAAATCCATCTCCTTTACTAATCTGAGCTTCCTAGAGCACAGAGAGTAAATCTTCATTACGTTGACTACTAGCATGAGCTGGGGGAGGATCATGGATATTTGTGGGGCAAACAGTAATCTCCATGTTTGTCACTGGGGGTCTTCCAAGATATTAATGTTTCCCAGTGTCAGTGGCAGACCAACCCAGTGGGCTCTACACGCAGGCCACAGGGCAGTGGACATGACCAGTGTTCAGATCATAGGCTAGTTTCCATTGACTCAGGAAGGTTTCTTAAAAACTCTTACCTGCCACCTAAATCTCTAAACAAGAGTGGACTTGGGAAATTATGAGGCAAAATCACTAGCATCTTTGCTCACCCTCTCATTTAGAACTCCATGGTGATGAACTGCAACTGTAAGTGCTGCTCAGAGCCCATTTTTTCCACATCCCCACCAGCATTTGATATTATCAGTCTGTAAATTTTTGCCAGTCAGAGAAGCAAATTATATTTAATCATCTCTTCATTTCTTTTTTGTATCTATTATTTACTGCTGTATGTCCACCTGCTAGGGCAGGGGCTCTCATAAAGGAAGACTCAGTAGATACTGATTGAATGAGTGGAAGAATGAAAAAAAAAAAATTCCCTGGCAGTCCAGTGGTTAGGATTCCATGATTTCACTGCTGAGGGCCTGGGGTTCAGTCCCTGGTCAGGAAGTTAAGATTCTGCTAGCTTCATAGAGCTGCCAAAAAAAAAAAAAAAGGCGCTGTTCAGAAGATAGGGTAGAAGTCTGGGACAGAAACTGATTATCTCTAAGGGACATCTTGTTCATCTTGAGCACTTAACAGTAGTTGGCCTTCTCCCCCTTTTCCTGGTGAGCAGCCACTTTCTTGTTTTACAGAGGATGTGAGCTGGCCCAAACCTCACAGTAACCACACACTATTTAGCCCTAGAGCTGTGATGGTGGAGAGGGGAGCCAGTAACATCTCATCACTATTGCAAGCAAGAACCCAGCTGGCTCACTGGCCAGCACAGTAACTGATAAAGAAGAAATACGCCAGACTGCTCCAGCACGTTACTCCCAAATTGGGTTGACCTAATTTTTTCTTCAAAGCAATAAACACCTTTTAATCTCAACTATGATTTAAAGATTAGAAATGTTTTAATCTCTCAGTTAATATTTTTGTGATACTTTAAAAAGAAAAGTGAATTATTACATTTATAAATGGAGCTTCAAATGTTCAAAGGCAATTAATGGATGAAGTTTTATTAATGGTACTGTTACCAAACCAAACTTGGTTCTGCTGGCCCATGCACAATAAAGCCAACCTACTGACCCAGGGTTGTGGTGAAGAAAAGTGCAGCATTTATTGCAGGGTGTCAACACAGAGTCCACACAGCTGGTGCTTAAAAGACCTAGATTCCCTGATGGCTTTCAGGGAAAGGCTTTTAAAGACTTGGTGAGGGAGAGGGGTTGTATGGTGTGCAATCAGCTCTTGGACATTTTTCTTATTGGTTGGTGTTGAAGTAATCAGGAGTCAACATCGTCAAACTTCCGGTTTCAACTGGACTGGGGTCTACATGCTTGTGGGCAGCATATAGTTAACTTTTTTCTCCTGGTAGGGGTTTCAGGATCTGCAAAACAAGTCAAAGGATATGACTCCCAGTATATCTACAGCCCTTGAGGAGGATCTAAGGGGCCTTGGCTAAACTATTATTTTGTCTTGTCTGTTTTCCTTCCTTTCTATATTTTTTCCCCTCACTTCTCTAAGTAAATTTATTCCTTGGAACTTGAGGAAGGCCTAAGAAGCTAAAGTTTACAAGACACACACAGAAGACATGGAGGAGGGGTGCAGGGAAGGGCAGAGCAGAGGAGGGGGACCGGATCTATCCTCCGAGGGCTCCATAGGGTCTTATAGTACCAAAGAAGTGATTGTTAAACTTCCTAGATTAATGAATGGAATTGTAAAATGTCAGTTGAAATCAAGGAAAAGCAAGGTTTAGTAAATTGAATATTAGTTTTTAAAAATCAGATTAACTTCAGTCTTTCAGTTCAGTTTAGTTGCTCAGTCGTGTCCGACTCTTTGCAACCCCATGAATCGCAGCATACCAGGCCTCCCTGTCCATCACCAACTCCCAGAGTTCACTCAGACTCGTGTCCATCACGTCGGTGATGCCATCCAGCCATCTCATCCTTTGTCGTCCCCTTCTCCTCCTGCCTCCAATCCCTCCCAGCATCAGGGTCTTTTCCAATGAGTCAACTCTTCGCATGAGGTGGCCAAAAAGTATTGGAGTTTCAGCTTCAGCATCAGTCCTTTCAATGAACACCCAGGATTGGTCTCCTTTAGGATGGACTGGTTGGATCTCCCTGCAGTCCAAGGGACTCCCAAGAGTTTTCTCCAATACCACACTTCAAAAGCATCAATTCTTTGGCACTCAGCCTTTTTCCCAGTCCAACTCTCACATCCATACATGAACACTGGAAAAACCATAGCCTTGACTAGACGGACCTTAGTCGGCAAAGAAATGTCTCTGCTCTTGAATATGCTNGTGTGTGTGTGTGTGTGTGCATGCGCGTGTGCGCGCATACTAAGTCGCTTCAGTCGTGTCTCTTGGAGATCCTGTGGACTGTAGCCTTCTAGACTGTAGACTGTAGGCTCCTCTGTCCATGGGATTTTTCAGAAAAGAGTACTAGAGTGGGTTGCCATTTCCTTCTCCAGGGGATCTTCCCAACCCAGGGATCAAACCCATGTCTCCTACGTCTCTTGCTTTGGCAAGCAGGTTCTTTACCACTGGCGCCACCTGGGAAGCCCGTGCTCATCAGTAAATTGATTGGAGAAGGAAATGGCAACCCACTCCAGTGTTCTTGCCTGGAGAATCCCAGGGACAGGGAAGCCTGGTGGGCTGCCATCTATGGGGTCACAAAGAGTCGGACACGACTAAAGTGACTTAGCAGCAGTAGCATACCTGAGCATATGAATAATTACCTGAGTAAAGGTAACAAGGATATACTGCTAAGTCACTTCAGTCGTGTCTGACTCTGTGCGAGCCCATAGACAGCAGCCCACCAGGCTCCCCCGTCCCTGGAATTCTCCAGGCAAGAACACTGGAGTGGGTTGGCATTTCCTTCTCCAATGCATGAGAGTGAAAAGTGAAAGTGAAGTCGCTCAGTTGTGTCCGACTCTTAGTGACCCAATGGACTGCAGCCTACCAGGCTCCTCCATCCATGGGATTCTCCAGGCAAGAGTACTGGAGTGGGTTGTCATTGCCTTCTCCTACCTACCTTACTTCAAACCAAGTAAGGAGATTGAGCCCTGAACAGAATAGGTACACATGGTAAATATGTGCCTAATGCCCTTTTCCGTTCTGTTTTGCAGACTTTAATGCCAAAAGGAAAAAGAAAGTGGCAGAGATCTACCAGGCTCTGAACAGTGAGCCCACTGATGTGGCTGCCCTTAGACGCATGGCTATCAGTGAAGGAGGACTCCTGACTGATGAGATCAGGCGGAAAGTGTGGCCCAAGCTCCTCAATGTCAACACCAGTGATCCACCTCCTATATCAGGTAGTTAGGGGAAGTGCTGCGATAGGAGTTTGTCTAGGAGGCAGGGAAAAAAGAATTCCAGGGTCTTTAATTTTTATGCTCATTTCAAACCAAGATTAGATGTGTAAACACCTGAAGCGTTTTAAGATATGCTTGGGCCTACTGTGAAAATAAGACCAAACTGTGAAATAAAATTTTAATTAAAAATGGAATGAGCTTTTATTAGGTAAGGAGGGAGCGATTATTGGCTAATTAGGGGAGTTTATTAAAAATATATATTCTGGGAATTCCCTGATGATCAAGTGGTTAGGACTCCATGCTTTCACTGCCAAGGGCCCAGGTTCCATTCCTGATCCAAGAACTAATATCCTACAAGCCACACAATGCAGCCACAACACAAAATGCACGTTCCAGTTCACCTAGAAGTAAGTTTAAAGGAATCTGTATTTTAGCGAGAATCTCACATAATTCTGATGCAGATAGACATTTGAAAAACATTGGGTTCTACGGAGATATAATGCCTCTTAAAAACAACAACAAAAAAGACTTTTCATAGGGAAATACTAAGACGATTTGAATTCTAAAATTCTGTAATTCTGTGAAAAGCTGTTACAGTCGGCCCTCCAAGTTCAAGGATTCAACCAACCATGTATCAGAAGTACTCTGGAAGGACTTCCGCAGAGTTCCTGTGGTTAAGACTCCACACACCCAACGCCAGCGGCATGGATTCAGTCCCTTGTCAGGAAACTAGGATCCTACATTTCACCTGGCACATATATTCTGGGCAACGGGGGAACCTCCAGAAATTTCCAAAAAGCAAAACTTGGGTTTGTTGTACTCTGGTAGCTATTTACATAGTATTTACATTCTATCAGGTTTTGAAAGTAATCTGGAGGTGATTTAAATATACGAGAGGATGTGCAAATGTTAAACTGTTTAATATTTGGGACTTGAGCATTAGTGGATTTTGCTATCCTTGGGGGTCCTGGAACCAATCCCCCTCAAATACCAAGGGACAGCTAACTGTACTTAGCTTTATCTGCAAGGCCCATGTAGTGAAAAAAAGAATTTTTTAGACTACAGTGCAGAATACAAAAGAAAGTACAGAAAACAGTGAATCCGCTTTGTCATTCACTGAGTCTACATTTACTGCTCTCCTACTCTGTTTGGCAGAAGTCCAGGTGTTGGGGATCCGTGCTTTCATTTGGCAGTGCAAGGAGTAGGGCATGACTGAATGACTGGGCACGCACACACAGTTGTGCTCCCAGTGTGTGCTGGGTACCAGAGATGATGAAAACAGCCTCTGCCAGTAAAAAGTTCACAGTGTCATGGTGTGGCCAAGTAGATGTTTTAAGTTGCCACTTGTTATTGTCTCTGGAACTGGGCTGCCTCAGAGCAGTGATCTTTTGTTGGAAGGAATAGGCATTGCCATATTCACACTCTAAATCCTGAGATGGTGTTCTGTCAAATTCCAAATTTCTCATATCTTTTTAAGATGAAGTCTGTGTGTGGGAAAGTATCCTACTGGTTTCTCTGGTAAGTTTTGATTTCCATTATGAAGGGAATGTACATTTGTTATATATATATAACAGCTAGAGTCTGCCTCCTTGCTTTCAGTTGGGCTTAGCAACTGAATACAAGTAGTATCTCCTGTTACCAGTGTCTTAGTTTTAGAATTTCAGGGCTAAGAGAGCTTAGGTTTTTCTCCATGTACATTTATCTTAATACTCCTTTCTGAACAGCTCAATCTTCCTACACTTTATAGATGTTAAGAGTTTTTCCAGTGGTTTGTGGTTTCCACATTCATGGTCTTACTTGATGCTTAACAGTAATCTGAGAGGTACACATGGAAGGGAATAATCCCCATTTTACAGATGTGAACTTTGAAGTTCAGAGTGGTTCCCAGTAACACACAGTGTGTCCTGACCTCCTGACCTTTCCACTGCTCCTGGATAATGTATCTTCCTTCCTCTACGGTCATCATGACTTGCATGAAGCAGCATGTTTGGAACTAAACCAGGGATTCCTCTCCAAATGTAGTATCTTGAGTCATGTCCGCTTCAAGAAAAAGCCTTGAGTATGTCTTCCAGGCCTTTTGTGTCATGCCAGGATGTCTTGCTCCTGCTGTGGCTTCCCAGACATTCCTACAAAAACATGTTCCTTCTCCTCCAATAGGGAAAAACCTACGACAGATGAGCAAGGACTACCAACAAGTGCTCCTGGATGTCCGGCGGTCTTTACGGCGGTTCCCGCCTGGTGAGACACACTCTGGTGGTCTTTGGAGGAGGGAGGGGGAGGTTTGGTAGGGTGGCTTCAGTCCAGTTGCAGTTACATTACTTTGTTGGGCTTGCTCGTCCCAAGACGTTTCCGTCCTAGCACAGAACATGACCACATCCAGGACCCTCCCTCCTCAGGGATCCATCATGCTCCCAGTCTGCTGAGTCATTCTTTCATTGACTCAGTCAATTCAGACCCTCCACTGTGAAACCTGCTGCTGCTGCTGCTAAGTCGCTTCAGTTGTGTCTGACTCTCTGCGTCCCCATAGACAGCAGCCCACCAGGCTCTGCCATCCCTGGGATTCTCCAGGCAAGAACACTGAGCCCAGAATAATTTCTCTTGACTTAGAGGTGGTAAATGAGAGAAGAGGGTTTTCCCCCTGCCCGTTAGAGTTTCAGAAGAGACTTGATAGGGATTTCTAGAGCCATCAGTCTGACTTTAAAGAGCAGATTGGTTTGGAAGTGGTCACTAACAGGAACTATTAATACCTTCATTTATAAGTAGTGGTATCTTGCCTGTGGGCTTCCCTGGAGGCTCAGTGGTAAAGAATCCGCCTGCCATTGCAAGAGAAGACTCAGGTTCAATCCGTGGGTACAGAAGATCCTTTAGAAGGAAATGGTAGCCCACTCCAGTATTCTTGCCTGGTAAATCCCTTGGAGAGAGGAGCCTGGAGGGCTACAGTCCATGGAGTCACAAAAGAGCTGAGCACGACTTAGAGACTAAACAACAGCAAACAATCTTGCATATACATATACTGGGGGCTTGGACTGGAACGGAGGCCAATCACTACATGTTTAAAGAGTCTGTTACTAAAAGTGTCTCTCCATCCCCAGAAATACTAAGAATGACAGTTGTCTCCACTTTCACAACGAAGGGAACTGGGCAGCAGACCTCATCTGTTTCTTTTCCTTTGGCAACTCCACCTCTAAGTCCTTGAATTGAAGAGAAGAGAGTTGCTAGAGGGAAAAAGAGTCTCAAAGCCCATTGCCTCACTCTTCTGAGCCCATGCTCTGGCATTGGACTTTGTCTATTAAAGGGCATCCCTCCTGTTTACAGTCATGATTCTCAGAAAGGCTCTTGTGACTCTTGTGTAGCCAGTAGCTTGCCATCTTGGTTTTGATAAACACATATACCTGTGGTCCAGTCCCCTTTTCCTGTTCCTCTGGTCTTGAGGAGACCATATAGGACAGACGCATCTCATATTTTTCCTAGGTGTAACCTGTTTTCCTTCTGAGCCCTTTATTCCTCTTCCATTTATGTGACATCAGTCCAGGATATTATTCTTCCAGACAGCACTTTCCATGTGGTTTCATATTCTTTCTACATTCATGTTCTTCTGAACTTAGCTGACCACTTTTATACTGAAAATTCAAATAAGGCTTATTTTTTTCTCTCACTGCTTCATTAATTTACCTGACCACAGTACTTGGTTTACTCTCATTTTCTTTTTTATCTTCTACAGTATGCCTTTTTGAGAAGGGATGGGTACAGGTGCATAAGAGATGAGCTTCACTGTCACCTAAAAACCTTTATTTCAGTTCAGTCTGGACCCTTGCATTATCTGTTTTCTCTCACAAGATCTGCTTTTTACTGGATAACCTAATGGTGTAGGAAAGCTGTGTTGTGTGCTATCCTCCTAAAACAGGTCATGAGGCCAAGGGTTGACTTTTTTTTTTAATTGGAGGCTAATTACTTTATAGGATTGTATTGGTTTTGCCATACATCAACATGAATCTACCATGGGTGCACACGTGTGTCAAAGGTTGACATTTTTATAGTAAGAGCCAGAAGAGCTGAGGGGCCACGCTGACCGCTGCCAGATTAGGTGCCTGCACGGAAAGAGCTCCCAAGAGTAGCTCCTCTGTTTCCAGCTGCATCTTTGGGTCAAGATCAGTACTTCCTATGATAGTTAGTTTGATTCTGAGGGGAACACACATCTCATATATTTTTTGTTTTTATATAATTTTACACCTATGAAAAGGCTGCAAAAATAGGACACAGAATTCCCCAGGTAGCTTTTTCCCAGATTTCCTTATACATCAACCTTTGACTAGATTTGCTTTATTTTTCTTTTCTCTCTCTCCTTCACCATACTTACACATGTTTTTTTCTCTGAGCTTTTAAGAATAAATTATATACATGGTGCCCCCTTATCCCTAAATATTTCCCTGTGTGTTTTTTAAAAACACAGTTCTTTTTTACATAGTCACACTTAAAATCAGTAACAAAAAATACTACTGTCTAATCTACAGATTTTATTCAGATTTTGCCATTTATTCCAATAACGTTCCTTATAGAGAAAAGTGCATTTTCCATTCATCCTTCATATCTCTTCAGCTTCCTTTAGTCTGGACTTCTTTTGTATTTTATGACAGGCCTGTTGCTTTATAAAGTTCCCCTCAGTTTTTATTTCCTCCTTGTAAGATTCAGGTGATGCACTCTTGATAGGAATTCCACTGAAGCGATGTTGAGTTCTTTCCACCACAGCACATCAGGAGGCACATGCTGCCCAGTGGTCCTCCTGCTGGCATCACGCCCTGTGGTGACTTGGTTAAGATGGTGGTGTTGGCTGGGTTCCCCGACTGTAAGGTTGCCAAGTCTGTGGTTCTTTCCTACATGGCCAGGCGGCTATCCACAGTGTAGGGATCATGAATGTGCTGCCAAGTTGTTTTACTTTATCAAACAGTTTCTCTGCATATCCACAGCTTACTGTCTTCCTTACCTCCATGTTACCAGACTGCTTGCCTTGTTCAAGTGCATCTCCCCGCCCGCTACTCTTCCCCCAGGCATGCCAGAAGAACAGAGGGAAGGGCTGCAGGAAGAGCTGATCGACATCATCCTCCTCATCCTGGAACGCAACCCGCAGCTGCACTACTACCAGGGCTACCACGACATTGTGGTCACGTTTCTGCTGGTGCTCGGCGAGAGGCTGGCAACATCCCTGGTAGAGAAGCTGTCCACCCACCATCTCAGGTACCCGCGCAAAAGGGCAGAAGACAGTTCCCCCCAGGGATAACTCCTCAGCCCGCTTTCTAGTTGGTGTTTTCAGTGGGTTGAACCCCACTCCCAGCTGCCCCCCAACCCTGATCCAAGCGTTTGGTCTGACCAAGCTCGTTGAAATGTCTCCTAGGGATTTCATGGACCCAACAATGGACAACACCAAGCATATATTAAACTATCTGATGCCCATCATTGACCAGGTGAATCCAGAACTCCATGACTTCATGCAGAGGTATATATGTGTCTACATTTATGTGTACACGTGCACACGCACACACAGACACCCCTCTTCAGCTTTCTCCTAGCCTTTGTTTATTCTTCACAAGTCTAGCTCAATTGCATCATCATCTTATGTTGGTTAGTGTTAGGTTCTTCTGAGTTGTCCTTTCCAATCACCAGCAATCTAGATAGTTCAGTTCTGTGCACAGTCTTAGAGCACTTTTGTGTGCTGTGCTCTTCAAGGAATGCAGGAGATGTCACAGCCCATGCTCTTAAAGAGCTGACATTTAGTGGAGAGAGGTGGGCTAGCTAAGCATGCCAACTTTGAGGTTATTGCTATGACAGAAGTACAGAGTCCTATAAGACCCAAGGCCATCTGTAGGTTGCTTTATTTACCATACACTAAGGAAAAGAAATATTTCTTTGCAATTCTTGTATGATTTTTCTCTTCTGTTTAGTTGGAAGTGTGTCCTTGGCCAATACCTACCTCTCTTTAAAAAAAAAACAACAACTGTGTCTTAAAGTGTTTCAGTCATCTCATGTTAACTGTACAGTTAATACAGTTATGTTTTCAAGCCTAAGAATAGATGCCTGTGCCCCCCAAAGGGTGTGACTTTCCCAGAAGGAAAATGGTGTAGTTCTCTGAAAACAGCTGATTCTTGTTCGTGGAGTTGACGTTTCTTGGCCATTATGAGAGCACCAAAGGAGATAAGGCCAACCAGGACCCTATTGTGGTATTAGTGCCACGATGTGGAGTATGTTGCAAGGACTTTCTATAATATTTTGTGAGGAGAAGATACTGAATTTATCAGCAGCTGAATTTTCCAGAAAGCATGTCCCCCAGTTCCTTTCTTCATACAGCACTGAGGACAAAGAAGGCCCAGGGAGAGGGACAGGATGACTCCGCAGGGAACCTAACGTCTGGACCCTTGCTCCTAGTGCCGAGGTGGGGACCATCTTTGCGCTCAGCTGGCTTATCACCTGGTTCGGGCACGTCCTGTCTGACTTCAGGCATGTTGTGCGGTTATACGACTTCTTCCTGGCCTGCCACCCACTGATGCCCATTTACTTTGCAGCTGTGGTAGGTACAGACCATGAGCCAGCAGTTTGGCGTGTGTCCCCCAGTCCAGCTTGATCATCTTCCCTAAAAGGAAACCTGGTGATTATGGAAAGATACAAAAGATAGCACTTCCTGGGCTGGCGTCCTGGACACTGTCTTGGAATGTTACTGGGAGAGTCGTGGGAGTCAAAGACATTATGTATAGAAATAAGTTTGGGAAATGCTGGTTAAACAAAGTTGTTAGATTTTTTTTCTGTTTGATTCTTCTGAACCTTTAAAATGCTCATGTGCATTGTGAATTATCAGGGTTTGTATTGACAACTGGAACTAGTGCAAATGGCCAACTGGGTTTAAGAAGAGGCATGATGTTATGATGGAAAGTTGAAATGGCTTTTAGTCAGGGATGAGGGCCTCCAGTTATTAGAGGGGCCTGAACTATCAGACATGAGGGTGGAGGTGGTGGTCTTCATTGTGTTTTAAAGAGAGCAAGACCATTCTTTCTACTGTTTTGAACCATTTCTTCTGTGCTAGAGCTCTAGGTATCTCCAGTAATCTCTCTCCTTTCCTTCCTCCTAAAAAACCTCCTTCCTTTGTCAGCCTTTCATGTCACGGTGTGGAAGTTTGCCTGTAGCAGGAAGTGCTAGCCCATTGGGAAAAGCACTCAGATAAGTATAGCATCACTTCCCAGATAGATATAGGAATTTGCTGAACATTTTGGGTGAGCCCTGTTTGGGGCTCACCAATTTATATTACCTCTAAGGAGAATGAAACGAAATGGCCAAGCCCCTGTATGTTCTGGTCTCTGACGCAAGGCCTTGCTCCCCGCAGATCGTGTTGTATCGAGAGCAGGAAGTCCTGGATTGTGACTGCGACATGGCTTCGGTCCACCACCTGTTGTCCCAGATCCCTCAGGACCTGCCCTATGAGACACTGATCAGCAGAGCAGGGGACCTCTTTGTTCAGTTTCCCCCGTCCGAACTTGCTCGAGAGGCAGCTGCCCAGCCACAAGCCGAGAAGTGAGTGGGGCTGAGGCAGTGGTTGCACGGGGGTGTTGGTTAGTGAGCAGAAGTGATGGAAGATTGTGTCTGGTAGGGACAGGGCTGGGAGTGGTTTTTCCAGAGATGCGCTTATGCCAGTGGAATCCCCACTTGAGACTTCATGGGTCTCGATCAAGAAGAGTTTTCTGAGCAGTGGATGGCTCTGCCCTCAGACTATTTAGTCCATTTTTATCCCCCCTTCTTCTTTCATCCCATTCCCCTCTGTCTCCTTCCCCTCTGCAGAACGGCTGCCTCTACGTTCAAAGACTTTGAGCTGGCATCAGCGCAGCAGAGGCCCGACATGGTACTGCGGCAGCGGTTTCGGGGACTCCTGCGGCCTGATGAGCGAACAAAAGATGTCCTGACCAAACCAAGGACCAACCGTTTTGTGAAGCTGGCAGTGATGGGGCTGACGGTGGCGCTTGGAGCGGCCGCCCTAGCCGTGGTGAAAAGCGCCTTGGAGTGGGCCCCAAAGTTTCAGCTGCAGCTGTTTCCCTGAATGCCAGAGAGGATACTTCCTCTTACATGACGTCCCAGAATCACCCTTCCATGGACGGATGGGAGGGGGTGGAATTTCCTTTATTAAAAGGGTTTCTGTCAAGGGTTTTCTATTCTTGCACCCTTTCCCTCCTGTCCATGGATGCCTTTGCTTCAGAGGCCAATAGCAGAGCCTGCGTGATGCTGGGCACTCGAGGGCCTGAGCACAGAACTTCTCTCCCTTGTGGCCTGAGTGAGCTCCCCGCTGCCGCCTCTTTTGCTGAAGGAAATGGGTCTCTGCAGTTCCTGGGTGCCTCTGGAACCCGCTGGGCCTGGCCACTGGGGAGTGTCTTGGCTGCTCATAGTAAGCAAACTGGACCACTGAACGCCCTCCTGGCAGCCCCTCCAGTCTGTCTGCTTCAGCTAAACAGAGAAGGTTGGAGCTGCTGCTTTAATCACACCTTGTAATGGAGGGAAGGGGCAGAGGAGGCTGGCCTGGC
This sequence comes from Neotragus pygmaeus, assembly GCA_006410875.1. NCBI lineage: Eukaryota > Metazoa > Chordata > Mammalia > Artiodactyla > Bovidae > Neotragus > Neotragus pygmaeus. Next base: position 1,182,885 of record SJYV01054924.1, read on the forward strand.
AGCAAGACTGGCCCCTTTTAAGAACAGCTCCAAGCTGGTCAGAAATCTAAGAGACGCATGTGAACTAGGTTAGTAGGTAAATCCTACCTATTTTCAGCCTAGAAATCACTTGGGCATTTCCAGTCAGACAGGAAGGAATGTTAAGTTTTAGGACCCCTGACATAGGCCGGTTTTTGCCTGCCCGCCCCCCCCCCCCCCACTTTTTTTCTTGTTACTCTTCCACAAGGC
>SJYV01054924.1:1194521-1244953 GCA_006410875.1 Neotragus pygmaeus
CCTCCCCACCTGGAGCCCACACACACACCTGCAGACACCAGCTGGCAGACTCTCAACACAGTGCAAGCTGCCTGTCCAGGTCAAGGTTGACCCAGAGCATGCTGCCCTCAAGTGGGTGCAGGGGTGCCAAGTCCGGAGCAAGGATCCCTGTGCTCTGTTCGCACCCTCGTTCTACACTGACAGGAGTGACACATCAACTTTTGACTGCAATTCCCAGAGAGCTTGGGCCCCTGCCTGTCTCGGTGCAGAGTCCCAGCCCATGACCCCTCTGCTCTCTCTCATGACATCACACTCAGGCCTTCCTGGAAAACCACTTTAATCAGTGTACACAGGCAGCGAAGAGGGTGCAGAAGCTGAACTGGCTGGGCTGTCTTCAGGATGCCAGGTCTCCCTCCTGGCTCTAAGCTGAATTAGCAGCAATTCTAAGAGGGCCCCAGGCCTCCAACAGCAAAGCCAGAGAAAAGCCACCCCCAGAAAGCCAGCAGGAGAGGCCACAGGCTGAGTGCTCAGCAGACGAGCGTGGTGGATGAGGGGTGTATGGACTCATCCAGAGGTCTCGGAGGCTCCATCCAGCAAGGCCTCTGGTGGGGCTGTAATTAAGGCTGGGACAGACAGATGGGAGCCGCAGAGAGATGAAAGGTCTGGCTGGTGAGCCCCAGGGGAAGGACAAAGGCACTGGGGCAGATGCAGCCATGGGCAACAGCCAGCTCAGGCAGGGCCCTGGCAATGCCCACAGCAAACAAGGCCATCCACGCAGCTCAGGGGCCTTGGCCACTTCAGGGCCCCCGTCTCAGCCGAGCGCAAAGGCATCTTCCCGGCCAGAAATCAGAGCCAAAGCACCAGGCCTGTCCCACAGAAGCTTGTAGATGAGAGGCTGGGTCAGCAGGGGGACCAGGCCATCCCCGCTTAGTGGCAATTCTGACAGCTGGGGTGGCACGGAACCCCATTCACCCGGCAGCGGCAGCCCCCGCTGGTGTCTCCCGGGCCCTAGGGGATGAGGGGGTAGAAGAGAGACGGTCAGGGCAGAGAAGAGAGCAGTGCCCCTCCCCCGCCCCAGGCACCCGATCACACCCACGGAGCGCACTCGCCCACCCTGGGTCTTGGCCTGGGCACATTCTGCTGCTAAGAATGATCCTCATAGCCTCAGCTACCAGACGGAGGCAGCTCTCAAGGCCTTTCTGGTCTCTCGTAGCATGCTCAATTATGTGGTCTCTATCTACCCAACCTGAGACCCAGAGCCGCAAAGTACCTGATGAATTTTTGCTTATTTGGAGGTGGTCAGCGTGCTGGTGGCAGGAAGGAGCATTCCTTCCACCTCTATCTGTCTCACTGCCTGCCTGGACATGAACAACACCAGCCCCAACTCCAGGAACACTCCTCACAATGACAGATACCACTGCTCTCGCATGTTTTCCGTTTGATTCTGACAGGAAGCCTGAGATGGGCTCTGCTATCATCTCCATTTTACAGAGGAAGAAACTGAGGCTCAGAGAAGGGAGTAACAGCATAACCACACGGTCAGTGTGTGCCAGAGCCAGGGACCCACTCCTCCACTTCAGAATCCCACATGTACCCTCTAGGGCAGCGGTGGGCAAATATCTCTGTAAAAGGTCAGACAGTTATCTGAGGCTTTGCCAGCCAGACGGGCTCTGTCCTCGCAGCACAGAAGCAGCCGCAGGCAGTATGCCAATGAATGTGCTCCCACAAAACTTTACTTGCGGACACTGAACTTTGGGTTCCATACAATTTTTACATGTCACAAAATATGCTCCTTTTAATACGTTCAACCATTTTTAAAATTTTATTTCTTTTATTATTCTCATTTAATCAAGAATAGATGCACAATTAGTTTGTGGGAAAGTTAGAACCCAGGCTTTCTAGCTTCAAGCCTCCTTCTTTTTCTTTTTTTAACAATTCATTTATTTTTAGTTGAAGGATAATTGCTTTACAGTACTGTGTTGGTTTCTGCCAAACATCAACATGAATCAGCCATAGGTTTGATATGTTCAACCATTTTAAAAAATGCAAAAAGCTTTCTTAGTTCACGAACTTCACAAATGCAGGCGCTGGGGTTAGACTTGGCCCATGGGCTGACCTGTCCAAACTCTACCCTCGGGCACCCTCCCCCAGGACTCCTGAGCCCTCTGCTCTCACGGCACTCACCCTGGGGCCCCAGCGGGGGCCCTTGGTGACCCAGCAGATCTCAGTGTGGCAGACAGTGCACCGGATCCAGTCGCAGCCGTCCTTCTTCTGCACCACGATCTGGCACTGTGGGCAGTGCATGGCCTCACCCTGCTGCAGCATGGTCTGGAGCAGAGAAGGTGCTGACCTCAGAGCCAGCCCGCTCCCTGGCCCTCGTCCCACTGCAGAGGGAAACCGGTCACCCTCCGGAGTCTCAGATTCACTCTCCCATGCTGCTCTACCCAGGCCCAGCTGCATGCAGCCTCCTCTCCTGTGTCTGCAGTCTCCTCCCTTCACCCTGACACTCCCTGCTGCCCGCCACCTGACCACGTGTCCTGAGTCCCGTCTCTGGACAGGAGAAATGCCAGCAGGAACTCAGAGCCTCCAGGGCTGCATGAACCACAGCCCTGGCTAAGATGCCCCCATTACTCCCCAAAACAGATCTTCAGCCTTCAGCCTTGACCCAGCCTCACTCTCAGCATCTCCGTTGTCTGCCGGGCAGCCATATCGTTCTGAGCTCGCAGCGCCAGGTCATCTTGATACTCCTTGCAGTTCATCTGCTCATGGACGGCCTGGAGTGGATGAGGCACTCGAGATGAGAAAGTTCCCAGAGAGTTAGGGCCAGAGAAGGCATCCACAAAAGCACTTAATGCCTAGATGGTGTCAGCGACAGAGCCTTCCTTTGTAAATTACATACCCATTTTACAGAGGAAGACACCGAGACCAGGGTGGTGAAGCCAGGGTCATCACATATGATAGTAACCATATATACCTATTTAAGTCCTGAGAGGCACAGAAATCCCTGAAGCACCTCTCCCCCAAGGCACAGCCCCTTGTCCCCAGCTGAGTTCTGCCCTGGTTGCCGGGGTAATGTTCTAAGAGTGAGCTTACTGGACTGCGACCAGGCTCGGCCCTGTCTACCCGCTCAAGACCAGTCTCTATAGCGGTCACCTGTTAAGAGAATGATGTCGGGGATGGCCTGAAGTGAGGGTCAGGTAGGGCTCAGTCTGGGTTTGGGGTCAGGGCTCATTCAGGACAGAGGTTGACAGCCTGAGGCCAGGGCTGGGGTTGGTCTGTGACTAGGCTCAGGGTTAGTCAGAGGGCAGGACTGGGCTCAGTCGTGGGCCAGGGTCAGTCCAGGTTCAGGGCTCAGTCTAAGAGTTAGGCTCAGGTCAGGACTCAAGCCACACCCGGCCACTGACACGCAGCTCTAAGCCATGGGAACCGGGTCAGTATACCAGCTCCCTTCTCTTATTCCCATAATAAGCTTGGACTTGCAATGAGCTCCTGGCAGGACCAGAGTGACTGGGCAGGGTGGGTCCCTGTCCCCACCTTGCAAAGCAGGCAGTTGACATGGAAGCACACGGGGCAGGGGAACTCATTGACATCATCCTCAAAGAAGCACCATCCCTTGCAGTCCGGGGTCTTGCAGTGGTAGCTGAAGGCACTGCGGTTCTCCGCAATGGAGATGCCCAGGTCCAGAAATCGCTGGTATTCCTCGGGGCTCAGGAGCTGCCAGCAGACCACAACCTTGGTGCCCGAGACTCAGAAACCTGGGTGCATGCCCTCTTGGCCACTCTCAGGAAGCCCTCAACATGAAGTCCAACACAGCAGTGTTTACAAACTATCCAAAGAACAGGTTAGTGCCTTCCCTGGCGGTCCAGTGGTTAAGACTGTGCTGCCAATGGAGGGGGTGAGGGTTTGACCTCTGGTTGGGAACCGTGAGACGTGGCCAAAAGGAATGCCATGGACAGAGGAGCCTGGCGGGCTACGGCCCACGGGGTCGTAAAGCGTTGGACATGACTGAGCCACTAACACTTTTGCTATCACTTCAAGATGAGCAAACCAAAGCACCGAGGGGCTGTGTATCCGCCCTTGAGGTCACCCGGGCCATCTGGCCCCAGAAGTCCTCTCCCCACCGCTGTTAACTTCTCTGCTGTCTTTTCCTCACAAGGGTGGTTTCTTTACTAGCTTTTCCCCTCAATTTCTATCCTGACCACTACTTGGGCTGCCAGCATCCCACACAGAGAAGGCTCTTGATAAACGTCTGGAACCCAAGACTGGGACTCTCAAACCCGTTCCCACCGGCCAGCTCCCGGCCTAGTTCCCTGGGGTGGGGGTGGGTAGGAGGGTGCCCCTCCCTCCCGCAGGCCTTACCGCTCGGATCTCCCTCTCCAGCAGCTTGCCCGAGCATGAGTAGGTGTTGTCAATGAAGGGGCAGGACACCTCAGCCTCCTGGCTGTTGCGGATGGTNCGATGGTTCAAAGCTAGTGATGCTTTAAGTGCCTCCACTGTACATAAGCTCCAGCCACCAAGAACCCCCTCATTCAGCAATCTGATGTGACAGATTCCTTCCTTCCCCATCTCCCAGGCCTGTTGGAAGGCTCAGAGAGAGATGAATGTGAATGAACTGTGATGGCTATAAAATACTCCACACATGGAGTATGTGAGGTGGAAAGAGGGAAAGTGGTGAATTATTTATTATTCTTTGGCTCAAGTGTCCACTGTCTGTAAGTCTTCGTGTCCTCCAGCATCTGAGGCCCTATCCACTGAGATTTAAATAAAATTACCTTGAAGCCCTATTCCACAAACGGTAGGAAACCAAGCACTCACCCCTACCCCAATATCCCAGAGGATTGTTGGTGGGGGGGGAGGGGGTAACATTTGTCCTGATTCCCTCTAGCTCCCATTTCCTACTCTTGCTGAATTTTCAATCCTGGCTCCCATGTTCATCTCCTGCAGGTGTTGGACTTTGTTTGTCCATCACTGGGGCCAGCCTAGGTTCCAGTGCTTCCCCCATTGAAACACAAGATTGGGCATGTAGAGATGTTCACGGAGGATCTGAAGCTNTCCTGGCTCCCATGTTCATCTCCTGCAGGTGTTGGACTTTGTTTGTCCATCACTGGGGCCAGCCTAGGTTCCAGTGCTTCCCCCATTGAAACACAAGATTGGGCATGTAGAGATGTTCACGGAGGATCTGAAGCTCTATGGTGATGTTATTGTGTAGCACAGCACACAACCTAAAGTTAAATGCCAGTGATCCCTTTGCTAAGAGTCCCTGGCTCCTCCGGGCACCATCATTGGTCATCTCTGTACAGACAGCTCTCTCTCTCCACCATCCATATCAACTCCCCTTTCCTTCACACCTCCCATAAAACCACCAGCCCCCCAATTTTTTCACTGTGCTCCCTCTTCCCTTCTTGTTTGGGTCTGGCACTAGGGAATCTCAACCTTGGCTATACAATAGAATCTCCTGGGGAGTTTTTTTTGTTTTTTTTTTAATATCAGTGTCCATACCCTGCCCCATACCAACTGCATCAGAGGTTCTGGAGCTGAGGCACACGCACACATCATTTCCCAAAACCCCTTCTATGTAGCCAAGGTTGAAAATCACCTTCAGTCTAGCTCATCTAAGCCATGTCCTGGGGCAAGCTCATACTCAGAAAGGCCATCAAGGTATTCTCCTGAACAAAAGACAATTCTCTCNGCACACATCATTTCCCAAAACCCCTTCTATGTAGCCAAGGTTGAAAATCACCTTCAGTCTAGCTCATCTAAGCCATGTCCTGGGGCAAGCTCATACTCAGAAAGGCCATCAAGGTATTCTCCTGAACAAAAGACAATTCTCTCCCTGAAGAAACTGCTGCCAGTTTTTTAACTGAACATCATTTTTCCTACCACCATTATTATCATAAGAAATTTGCCAACAATCCACACTTCATTATCCAGAGGTCAGGATCCTTCCCCCACATCAGCATTTCTGGATGAGTCTCTTGCCCTTTCCTTCCTGGCTCACTTTCCTGAGTCACAGAATAGCAGGGTGGGCAGAGAACAAACCAAGGAATCCACACAGGGGAACCTGACTTTCTTCACAGACTGACTTCAAGGCAGGCAGAAATTCAGAACAAAAATGGGAAGCTGACATTATTTTGGAATCGCAGGGAGTGAAACATTCTCAACCTTAGTGAGAGCAAAATAATCAGTCCTGTGATGGTATTATGTTTTGTTTTTCAGAAATAGACCCACAGACATAGAAAACACAGTTGCCAAATGGAAAGGGGAGGGGGAGGGATAAATTTGGAGATTGAGAGTAACAGATAAATACTACTATATATGGCTTCCCTGGTGGCTGAGATGGTACAGAATCTGCCTGCAATGCAGAAGACGCCAGTTCGATCCCTGAGTCAGGAAGATCCGCTGGAGAAGGAAATGGCAATCCACTCCAGTATTCTTGCATGGAATAGTTGCAGTATAGTTGATTTACAATATTATATTAGTTTCAGGGGTCCAACTCTTTTGCAACCTCATGGACATGACTGAGCAACTTATACTTTCATTTATAAATAGATAACCAACAAGCTATATAACCAATATATAGCTACTATATAGCACGAGGAACTATACTCAATATTTTGTAATAACTTACAAGGAAAAAGAATCTGAAAATAATTAATGTGTGTGTGTGTGTGTGTGTGTGTGTGTGTGTGTAACTGAATCACTGTACTATACCCCTGAAACTAATATAATATTGTAAATCAACTATACTGCAACTAAAAAATAAAAGTTGAAATAAAAATCAACAACAAAAAGAATCCATTGCCAAATCTGAAAATAAATAATAAACACAATTTTTTCTGAATATTTCAGAAACACTATTCCTTACATAACTGCGCCTTTGGTCTTCCTAACAACCCTGTGAAGAATGTAAGCAGAGCAGGAATTATTATCTATTTTTCCAGCAGAATAAATTCACACTCAGGGCAGATAAGTGACTGACCCCAAACCACACTGCTAGGATATGACAGAGTGTTCCTAGCAAACACTTATCTTAGTTCTGGCTGCTGTAAGTAAGTACCACAGACTGGGTGGCTTATAAACAGCAGGAATTTATTCCTCACAGTTCTGGAGACTGAAAGTCTCAGATCAGAGTGTCAGGAGGGTTGAGTCCTGGTTAGAGTCTTCTTCCAGGTTGCAGGCTACTGCCCTCTCACATCCTCACGTGGCAGAGAGCAGAGAGCAGCAAGTTCTCCTGTGACTCCTACAAGGGCACTAATCCCATTCATGAGGACACCATCCTCAGGACCTCATCCATCCTAATCACCTCCCAGAAGCCCCACCTCCTATATTCATCACAGCAGAGGTCTGACTCATCTCCCAGCATTCAGACACGTGNGTGCTGCGATTCATGGGGTCGCAAAGAGTCGGACATGACTGAGTGACTGAACTGAACTGAACTGAAGGTTCCTCACATAAAAAATTTAGACCACTAAATCCATTTCTACTTAGCATATTTAGTGATCTTTTTCTACCCATGTAGAGAAATAGAATTATAATCTGGGAGCCTAAAAAATGAATGAGTAATTAAGCATTTCATTCAGTAATAGAAAGCAGAATCAGTTGCAATGTAAACACCACCTAACATGTTAAAATCTAATACATATTATCCATAAAGCTGGTAACCATACATAAGTGTTTGCTGCAGAATATTTGAAATTCAAAGAACTGTAAAGCACATTAAGTTAGTACCCCCTGTGTCTTGAGTTACAAACTAATTGACTTTCACTTCTGTGCTTAGTTGCTCAGTCATGCCCGACTCTTTGCAACCCTATGGTCTGTAGCCCACCAGGCTCCTCTATCCACAAGATTCTACAGGCATACTGGAATGGGTAGCCATTCCCATCTCCAGGGGATCTTCCCGACCCAGGGATCAAACCTGCGTCTCCTGCACTGTAGGCAGATTCTTTACAGGCTGGGCCACCAGGAATCTCCATTTCTAATACTGTAAAAATTTATTGAAATGATTTCTCCAAATTAAGACAGTAAGCCAGCAACCAACTTAACATTCATTGATTTTGTACCTTTGTCCTGTGTTAAGCACCTTTAGATGCCACTGGGATCTAAAGACTGAGAGATACTGAGATACTGTGTAATATCTGAAACATAGTAAATGCCCAACAAGTCTTGTTGATTTCTAGGGATATTACACTTGGTTAACATACCATGAAGTATGTAATGACACTGAAGGGTTGGGGAGCAACTCAGAAGCTAACAGCAAAGAACGTTTTAAAAAGAGTTCTAGTTTTAGCTAGGGTACCTTAACAGACTTTTTACTGAGTTTTCATTTTGTTTGTTTTTCAGAGAGGTAAAGTGGTACTCGTTACAACTACCAGGTTAAGAGAAAACTTCACCTAACACATGTTTTTCTTTTTGTCCTCCCTTACAGTGTTTCTCTTTCTTCAAAATCAAAAAAGATAGGTGGGTAAACACTCCCCAGTTCCTGAGAAACATCATATATGCAAGCCATCCTTATTTATGATCTCCTCATGGGCTTGGGAGGCAAGNCAAAGATCATGGCATCTGGTCCCATCACTTCATGGGAAATAGATGGGGAAACAGTGGAAACAGTATCAGACCATTTTTGCGGTCCAAAATCACTGCAGATGGTGATTGCAGCCATGAAATTAAAAGACGCTTACTCCTTGGAAGAAAAGTTATGACCAACCTAGATAGCATATTGAAAAGCAGAAATATTACTTTGCCAACAAAAGTCTGTATAGTCAAGGCTATGGTTTTCCCAGTGGTCATGTATGGATGTGAGAGTTGGACTGTGAAGAAAGCTGAGCGCCGAAGAATTGATGCTTTTGAACTGAGGTGCTGGAGAAGACTCTTGAGAGTCCCTTGGACTGCAAGGAGATCCAACCAGTCTGTCCTAAAGGAGACCAGTCCTGGTGTTCATTGGAAGGACTGATGCTGAAGCTGAAACTCCAATACTTTGGCCACCTCGTGCTAAGAGTTGACTCATTGGAAATGCCCCTTATGCTGGGAGGGATTGAGGGCAGGAGGAGAAGGGGATGACACAAGATGAAATGGCTGGATGGCATCACCGACTCGACAGACATGAGTTTGGGTAATCTCTGGGAGTTGGTGATGGACAGGGATGCCTGGCATGCTGTGATTCATGGAGTCGCAAAGAGTCAGACACAACTGAGCGACCAAACTGAACTGAATGAAGTTTGCTTTTGCCGGACACAGTCTGGAAGCTCTTCACATCCTCCTGTCTTTCCACCCTTGAACTTTTCTCCCGCCTCTCATCCTGTAGATTGGCAGATCCTATGGGATCCCCTTGCAGAATAGATCCAGAATCTGTCACCTCTCACCTCCTCTACCCATCGTCCCAATCCACCTCCATCCTTTTCCTCCAGCACCATGCTCCAGCCTCTTGAGTAGGCTCTTTGCATCCCCTTTTGGTCACTAAGGTCCACTTTCACCCAGATGCCAGAAAGCCCTGTTAGAATCAAGCCATGCCACTCCTCAGACACTGCCCATAGGTTTCATCTCGTGCAAAGTAAAAGCGAAGGTCCTCCTGAGACCTGCAGAGTGCTGTGGCTCCTTCTCTGACTACTCTCCTCAGCTCAGTCCACCCGCTGGCCTCCAGATCCTGGAACAAGGCAGACACCCTTCCATCTCAGGGCCTTTGCACTACCATAGCCCAAGTATCTTCATAGCTTGTTCTTGCCCTTTATGTCTTTAGCCAAAAGTCTTTATATCATTTACCAAAAGCCTTTTCCTGTCCACTCTATCTGAAATTTCACACACATGCACATACATCCAACGTTTTATCTTTTCCTTCCTGGCTTCATTTTTTTCCCAAAGCATATGTTACTAATAGCATATTTTACTTCTTTATCTTGTTTTTGTTGTTGTCTGTTTCCTTCTTTCAGAGGGTAGGGACCTTTGTCTGTTTGCTCATTGCTGTGTTCCTGGTGTCTAGTCACAGTTCCCCAACATCTGATAGGTCCCCACAGATTATGTAAATGAATGAAGGAATCTCAGACTTTCTTCTGGGATCACTTTCTTTTTGCCTGAAATAGATCCCAAAAAACAGAGGCCCTCAGCCTGACCTATACTTTTGAATCACTTGGGGAACTTTTAAAAATGTTATGCCCAGATTAATATCTCAGATCAATTGATTCAGAATGTCTGGGGTAGGCCCAGACATCAGGAGCTTTTAATGTTCTCTGGTGAGCCTAATGAAAAGCCAAGTATGAGAACTGCCGTTTTAGAATTCCCTGCGGGGTTAGTCTTCTGGTTACAAACTTGCTTGGTTTTTGTTTGAAAAATCTTTATTTAGACCTCATTCTTTTTAAAAAATAATTTTATTTATTTATTTGTTTCGGCTGTGCTGGGTTTCCATTGCCGTGCAGGTTTTTCTCTGTTTGCAGTGAGTGGGGGTAACTCTTTAGCTCAGCTGCACAGGCTTCTCACTATGGTGGCTTCTCTCGTTATGGAGCACCGACTCTAGGGTGTGTGGGCTTCGGGAGTTGCAGTGCAAAGACGCAGCAGTTGCGGTTCCCGTGCTCTAGAGCACAGACTCGATAGTTGTGACCTGTGGGCTTAATTGCTCCTCGGCATGTGAGATCTTCCCATATCAGGGATTGAAGCAATGTCTCCTGCACTGGCAGGCTGATTCTTTACCACTGATCCACCATGGAAGCCCTTGGGCTTCCTCACTCTTGGTAGACATTTTTCCTGGATATAGAATTCTAGCTGGGCACCTTGAAGATAGCATTCTGTTGTCTTCCAGCTTCCATGGTTGGTGTTGAGACATCATCACCTGTCAGTCTAACTGCTGTTCTTTCTTTAAATAGCTTTACCAATAAATAAATTATATACTATAAGATCCACCCATTTAAAGTGTACAATTTAATGGTTTTTAGTACAGAGTTGTGCAACTATTTCCATCTCATTTCAGAACATTTTTACCACCCCCAAAGATACCCTGTATCCATTAGCAGACACTCTCTATCTCCCACTCTCTTAACCCACCAGCACTAGTTTACTTCTGGTTTCTATAAATTTTCCTATTTTGGACACTTTATATAAATTTAATCTTACAATATATGGCTCTTTGTGATTGATTTCTTCCATTTAGCATAATGTTCTCGAGGTTCATCCACATTGTACTGCTGTTCTTTTGAAAGTAATTTCTGTTTTTTTCTTTTCTCTCTGCTTTTAAGATCTCTGTCTTTGGTGTTGTGCATTTTCACAATGATGTGTCTGTGTGTAAAAACATATGGAGTCTCTTAAATCTGTGATTGATGTCTGCTTTCTATCTCACTAGTTCCCTCGCAGCCACATCTAATCTGTGGTTTAACCCATCTGTTTAATGTTTTATTTTGGTTATTGTATTTTTCATTTTAGAAGTTCAAATCCATTTAGGTTTTCATCATTACATTACTTGATATAACTTCTTATACTTTAGAAATAGTTTCAAGCTTGTTATAGATTTAAGTGCATTAAATATTTCTCTTTTATAATATGTATCTGATAGTATTGCTATCTGAACTCTGAGTGTCTGTTTCTGCTGGTTTTCACTCCTGTTGGCTTTTCTCTTCTTTTGAGCCTGCTGGTTTCCTAGGTTCACGTTCCTCTCAGCCAGAACACATTTGTACTGGAAGCAGATACATTTTTTTCAGTGTTCTAGTCGTAGCCTTGTTCTTTCAAGGGAAGAGTTGGCATTCATTTTGGACATCCTTCACCTCACTGGGTAGATTCTGTAATCATGCAAGCCTGGGTTCAGTCCTATGTGTGCATTAGTCGCTCAGTTGTGTCCAACTCTTTGTGACCCCATGAACTGTAGCCCACCAGTTTCCTCTGTCCATGAATTCTCCAGGCAAGTAAACTGGAGTGGGTTGCCATGCCCTTCTCCAGGGGAATCTTACTAAATCAAGGATCGAACTCTGGTCTCCTGCCTTAGCAGGCAGATTCTTTACCATCTGAGCCACTGGGGAAGCCGATAATAAACATGAAGATCTCACAGAGTTCCTATGCATTAGGATTTCAGGAACAGCTTCTTGGGTAGTTTTAGCACAAGGTCTCACAGGAGTTATAGTTAAGATGTTGGCTGGGGCTTCAGTTATCTCAAAGCCTGACTGAAGCTGGAGGAGTAAAGCCCACTCACGGACTTGGTTGGTGCTGGTTATTGCAGAATGCATAATTTCCTTGTCACATGCATCTCTCCATAGGCTACTTGAGTGTCCTAGCAACGTGGCATTTGGCTTTTCCTAGAATAGATGATCCAGAAGAGCGAGGAAGAAGCCATAATATATGGTCTGTCCTTAAAGTCATGCTCTTTATTTTTAGTTTCCTATTAGTTACTGTCACCCCAGCTTGGGGTAGGAGAGAATTATACAAACCCATGGATACCAGGTGCTACGGATCACTGAGGGCCATCTGGCTATCACATATCAAATGAGATAAGGCACAAAAAGCACTTAGAACCATGCTTGGCATGTCATATGTGCCCGGTAAACATTAGCCATGCCTAATAAGTGCCCCGGCTCTGCTCTGGGCATGTAGGATCTGCACAGCAACCACATTTACTCACAAACATTTATTGGGCGGCTCTATGTGCCAGGCACTGTTATCGGAGTCAGGGAGACAATTATAAACAAAGCAGATGCTTAGACTTATGAAACCCACACAGACAAACAGAGGAGAATGTCCTGCCAGGTGGTGCTAAGTGCTGTGAAGAACCACAAAACAGGGTGAGGGGAGAGGGAGCGAGGACGGAATAGGGCTACGCTTCTTTCCATGGCAAGCTGGCACAGCTGAGGTGGCGGTTCAGATTTTGACCCAGTAAAGCTCCCCACATCTGTGAGCACCTCCTAGCATCAGAGGCAGGTAGAATTTATGTCCAGGTTACACCAATTTTACAAACAGACACAGAGAGGAGCTAACATAAGTCCTCTGAGTCCCCGAGGAGGCAAGCTTTCTCCAAACACAGAGCTTCTCCAACTTGGATGCTCAACAGCATCACCTAGGGAAATTGTTTTTATTATTATTATGTATTTATTTATCTTTGGCTGTGCTGGGTCTTTGTTGCTACATGTGGGCTTTCTCTAACTGTGGCGAGTCGGGGCTATTCTTTTGCAGAGAGGAAGCTACTCTTCGTGGCGCAGGTGCTTCTCGTTAACAGTGGCTTCTCCCATTGCAGAGCACAGGCTCTGGGCACACAGACTTCAGTAGCTGCAGCTCGAGGGCTCTAGAGAGCAGGCTTAGCAGTTGTGGCACAGGGGCTTAGTTGCCTGGGGATTGAACCCGTGTCCCCTGCGTTGGCAGTCAGATACTTAACAACTGGACCACTAGTGAAGTTCCCTTGTTGCTTTTTGAAACCCCAAGACCACCACATGAAGGAGCCGGCACTGAGATCACTTGGAGCAGAAATGATCCTCCCCAGCCAAGGCTCCCTGGAAACAAGTGAGTGAGGCTGAGCTGCCCCGTGGAGCTATCCACTGTCTGCAATTCCAGGAGTGACCAGCATCACATTGATTGTTGACCCAGACAATCACAAACCATGACATTTAGGGAGTTGTAAAGCAGCAAAGACTGATACAGCCTAGTTACTGGGGAAGAGAATTCTCCTTCCTTCTCTTGTAGCAAGTTTTTCTTATTTTTGGTAATTAACACTAACTGTCCAACAGACAAACTCCAAATTGTAGACTTAACACAAGAAGCTTCATTTCTTGCTCAGTAAAATCCAGTGTGAATCTGGTAGTCCTCTTTTCGGTTCAGTTCAGTTCAGTCATTCAGTCATGTCCGACTTTCTGCGACCGCATGGACTGCAGCACGCCAGCCCTTTCTGTCCATCGCCAACTCCCGGAGTTTACTCAAACTCATGTCCATTGAGTCGGTGATGCCATCCAACCATCTCATCTGCTGTTGTCCCCTTCTCCTCCTGCCTTCAATCTTTCTCAGCATCAGGGTCTTTTCAAATGAGTCACATCAGGTGGCCAAAGTATTGGAGTTTCAGCTTCAGTCCTTTCAACGAATATTCAGGACTGATTTCCTTCAGGATGGACTGGATGGATCTCCTCTATCTTATAGCTAAGGGAACATGAGGCCTAAGGTGGAAGGGAAAGACTGGTATGGAGGCCTACTACCTCTCCATTGATTCAGCCCAGAAGTGACCACCCTTATGTCACTTCTACACACACATTATTGGTCAGAACTTGTCCCATTGGCTGAAAGGGAAGACGGGGCATGTATGGGAGCACGGGACACAGTGGTGATGCCTGTCTTTGCCACAAAGAACATACCACAGATAGAATTAATTTCTTCATTTGTGTGGTTACCTGTTTACCATCTGTCTTCTCTGTTGGACTGAAGTCCATGAGGGCATGACCATGTTGCATCCATCTCTCTGGAGCCTACCCTACAACTGGCATTAGGAATAGTTGTTGAATTGCTAGTTGAATGAATAATTGGGCAGGTCACAGTGTGATCTTTTGTGTTTAGCTCCCAGTTGCAGAGAAAATCCCCAATTAAATGTCTAACAGTTCCTCCCTCCCAGTAACACATATGCATTACCTTTGATATTGTAAATCTCTCACACAGTGATCATCCAAAGAATACAAACAGAACATGAAAGTCCCTACTAGTTGTAGCCAGGGGTGTGGCTATGTGCATTGCTTGGTGAGGGAGGATTTACATTTTTATGTGATAGTTCTCATACAGCTGCCTCAGAGTGGACTTGGCAAAATCTCCTGCTTCAAGGCAAAAACCAGGTGAGTTTTACTCTGTTGCGTGGTTTTGGATGAATCTTCTGCTCTCTCTGAACCTCATTTTTCTTGTCAGTGACATGACAAAAGCATTTGCTTCCTAGGGTTGTTGTGAGATGGTGATGAGTCTCTGTGTAATATAGATAAAGACCTGCCACTTGGCAGCCTCCGTTTTATATGAACTGTCCCCTCTTGCCCTTGCTACTTGGGCACAGCCTGCTAACTGCAGACAGGTGAGGGAGGCTATCCTAGATTGCCCAGCCATCAGCTGGGGCAGGGTCTTTTGGAGGCTGGATGGAAGAGTAAATGTTGGAGGCAGCTCCATGAGACCCTATATACAGCTGGGCCCTCTTCTGGGTCATGCTGGGTGCACAGAGAGGAGGCTGACTTGTCCCTGTCTATATCAGCATTTGCTGTGTAACAAAACACTAAAACTCAATGGCTTAAAACAATCATCATTTTATTTAGCCCATGATCCTGTGGGTCAGTTGGGGAAATTTTCTGGTCTGGGTCAACCTAACTGAACTCTGGATTTTCAGTCAGTTGGAGGGTCAACTGATGGCTGGGCAATCTAGGATAGCCTCCCTCACCTGTCTGCAGTTAGCAAGCTATTGAGGGAGCTTCCGCAGTTCTCTTCCTCTGCACTTTTTCCCCTTCCTCCTCCCTCTCAGAATTTGATTTTGTGCAAGCATCTTTCCCCCCACCATCCCAACTCCCTGTATATAGCATGAGCCTCAGGGAAACTGCTGGAGAATTGACACGATAATTAGCATAACTGCATTTCCCTTGCTAATGATTGGTCAGGAGAAGGCACATGACCCAGGTCTGGCCAATGAGAAATGTGGGCAAGTCGGTTCAGAATGCTCCTAGGCAAGCTTTCCTCATCCCATGGAAAAGCTATAGAGAGAAATACCTAACACTGACTGAGGGCCTGTTATGCCTGCTGCTGCTGCTGCTGCTAAGTTGCTTCAGTTGCGTCTGACTCTGTGCGATCCCAGAGAGGGCAGCCCACCAGGCTCCCCNCCTAGGCAAGCTTTCCTCATCCCATGGAAAAGCTATAGAGAGAAATACCTAACACTGACTGAGGGCCTGTTATGCCTGCTGCTGCTGCTGCTGCTAAGTTGCTTCAGTTGCGTCTGACTCTGTGCAATCCCAGAGAGGGCAGCCCACCAGGCTCCCCCATTCCTGGGATTCTCCAGGCAAGAACACTGGAGTGGGTTGCCATTTCCTTCTCCAATGCATGAAAGTGGAAAGTTAAAGTGAAGCCGCTCAGTCGTGTCCGACTCTTTGCGACCCCATGGACTGCAGCCTACCAGGCACCTCCATCCATGGGATTTTCCAGGCAAGAGTACTAGAGTGGGGTGTCATTACCTTCTCCACTTGCCATTGCCAGGCACTGTTAATTCTAAGTGCTTTAAATAAAATAACCCATTCAACTTTCTTGGGTTAGTTACTATTATCTCTCATTTTATAGATGAAGTCTCTGCAGTATAGAATGGTTAAGAAACTTGTCAAGGGTCAAACAGCTAGTGAGTGTTGGAGCCAGGATTGAATTCTAGGCAGCCTGACTCCAGAGTACAGTTCTCAGGTACCACCCTCCTCCTTGCTCTGGTCATGGGTCTGTCTTAGGTGACCCCACAGATGGTTGTAGCCATTGTGCCAGCAGTTACCTGGGACAACAGAGCCAAGACAGAATGAACATAGGGAGCCAGGGTCCTTTCTAACAGTGCCATGGTGGTTTAGTCATCAAGTTGTATCCAACTCTTGTGACTCCNCCACAGATGGTTGTAGCCATTGTGCCAGCAGTTACCTGGGACAACAGAGCCAAGACAGAATGAACATAGGGAGCCAGGGTCCTTTCTAACAGTGCCATGGTGGTTTAGTCATCAAGTTGTATCCAACTCTTGTGACTCCATGGACTATAGCCCACCAGGCTCCTCTTTCCATGGGATTTTCCAGGCAAGAGTACTGGAGTAGGTTGCCATTTCCTTCTCCAGGGGATCTTGCTGACCCAGGGATCGAACCCAGTTCTTCTATATTGCAGGCAGATTATTTACCGACTATACCAGATAAATAAATGAGCTCTGAGGCCCATCCCCTCCCTGCCTGTTGACTTCCTGGTTCGTCTTCTTCTTTCTTTCCACTTTGACTCAAGATTTCAGTGACTTGCAGTCAAACAGTACCCTGAGACATCAGAATATCCAGAAAGAACAGAGTGAATGAGAGAAGACCCACTGGGTCTTCCATTCTCATGAACCACTCAGCTGAGATTGACACACAAGGCCTCTGACCTTTCACCCTGAAGCTGGTTTCAGATGCACGGAAAACTCGTAAGAGATGGGGAGGAGAAGATGGACGAAATATCCAAGAGAGATGACAGCATTTCATAATTCCTTTATAAGGCACAAGATAAAAAATACACACTCACGGCATATAAACCCATAGTGTTAAAGTAGGGTCCTGAACCTGAGACTTTCCAGGAGGCCAGGGGACAGAACTTGCCTGATCTTGGTGCTTGGTCCACAGAGGTGGACAGGCCTGGACCCTCACTCCAAATTACTCTTTCAGTAAGATGAGGACCAGCCTCACGGTCTGCACTCTTGATCTTTCAGCACAAATCCTCCACTCAAGCCTGGATGGAGAAGCCCTTGGCCAAGAGGACAGAGCTGCTGGGAGGACAATTCCCAGCCTGGTCTGGGCTCTAGGGTCCTGAATCACAGGGGAGAGGCCTGGGGCCTTTGGCACAGGGATGCTTCCATTCCTCTGAAAAGGCACGAGATACAAAGGTAGCTGGGTTGTTTGTGACAGGGTCTGTCCCACGTCAGAGGTGCCTGGGCATCAGCTCGAGTGGATGCCAACCCCTGCACTGTGGGTGCTCAGTGTAGACACTGACTCATGGGCATGGAAAGTACTGTCAGCTCTGAGCAGGACTTTGCTCTGTCATTCACTGCTGTGTTCCCGGCATCCGGAACAGGGCTTGGCACAGGGAGCTCCTGAGGAGGACTTGGTGGGGCACGAACTCATCTGCACAGGTGTGTATGTCCAGCATGCTCTGCACACACCTCCTTCTCTCTCCCTCCCAGAAGGCACTTAAGGTTTGGCTCAGCTCAAAGAGGCAGAAGTGAGCTTAGAGATACCCCAGACTCATCCTGCTGTCTGCAGCTGAGAGTCCAGTAAGGTGACATCAGCCATAGAGACCCATCTCTCTCTCTCCCTCCTCCTCTGCTTCCTCCAGCCCCGGCCCTTCGGGGACCACCTGGTCAGCCTCACAGTGGTGAGACCGAGGTGGGGCTGCAGGGCTGGCATTCTCCCGCAGCCAAGGGTGCAGCAGGATACCCGAGGCCGTGAGCCGCTCAGTCGGCTCCCTTCGGAGGAGACAGCGGACCAGGCAGCGGGCGGGGGCCGAGAGGCCCTCAGGCAGGGCAAAGGCGCCACGGCGGATCTTGCCAAAGAGCAGGGCAGGCTCTGAGTCCTGGAAGGGGTAGTGGCCGGCCAGCATGGTAAAGAGTGCCACACCCAGGCTCCAGACATCTGCCGCCTTGCCTGAGTAGGATGCCCGGGAACTGAGGATCTCGGGGCCTACATAGGCTGGGCACGCGTGCTTGTCCCACAGGGTGTCGTCAGGCCCAGTCAGCACACAGGCATCTTCCAGGTTCTCCAGCACCAGTTTCGTCCTACACGGGCAGAGAGACAGGGAGTCAGCTAGTGGGACGCCCTCCTTCTATCACCCCACATTTCCACCTGAGTGGTACCCATTTCCCCAGTACCAGCTGGCATTTGTCAGACAAGAGTCAGTCCTGTGAGGCTGGTTGGCTGATCCCATTTTACAGATGAGGAAGTCTAGGCTAAGAGAGGTTTATTCATTTCTCAAGGTCACACAGCAATTAAATCTGAACTAGGACTCTGAGAGGAACACATTTTTCCAAATGTCTCTGGGGTCAAATTCAGGTTCTACTTGTTAACTTGCCATTTGGCCTTGAGCGATGGCTTCACTTGCCTGAACCTTGACTTGGGGGCTGGGGAAGTGGGGCTGTGCTGAGGGGCTGAGGGCAATAAAACTCTCTGAAGACAGATGCAAACTTGGGGTCTAGGCAGGAAACAAAATGAGAAACAGGAAGTGGGGACTGTGCTAACCATCTCAGCGCAAACCTACAGTTAATATTTGGGAGTGTCCACAGCGTACCTCACCCTGAGCTGAGGTTGTATCTATCACACCTCATTGCACCCTCATACAGCCTGTGAGGAAGATGCCATTTTGCAGCCAAAGGAGCAGGACTGAGACTGAACCTTGGCTCTCTCCTGCCCAGAGCCAGTGCTATAAGCTGCTCATATGGTTCCCAGCGTGCCTCCATGGAACCCCTTTTCCACAAAAGAACACAGAAATCATATTTTAAAGAAAAAAAAAAATCAGGTTTTAAAAAGTTGGCAACCAATTTCAATTAAAAACACAAACAAAGACGACCCATATTGATGTATGGCAGAAGTCAACACCACATTGTAATTATCCTTCAACTAAAAATAAAGAAAGAAAGAAAAGGAAACAAGCAAAAAAACAAAACAAAACCCCCCACAAATGAACAGGTATGTGATGCAAAGAAAAAAAAAGTGTGTGTGGACCAACCTTAGCAACTTCTGCTTTAAATAACTCCCACAGAGTGCTCTAGATTACTTTAATAGTAAGCATAGCATTGCCATGGCTACTAATCTTATTCCTGTGGCACTACTTCCTGGGTGCTGGTCTGAAAATGCTGACCAGTCCTGTCAATCACTGCACTGGGGGTGAATGGAGATGATAGCATTATTGGCCCATTTTACAGATAAAGAAGTCAAGGCTCAGGCAGATGCAGCCATTGCTCAAGGCGAAACTGCAGGTTAAAGAAATAGAGCCAGAATCTGGCCCCAGGATGATTCCATTATCTATCATTTACTGATGGTGCTTCTCAAACTTTTGCCTTGAAAAGGGAAGAAAGTACTTTTCTCACTTCTGGGAGGTCTGGGTTTGTTGTACTCACCTTAAGCTTGAAATTATTTGAAAAGCAGCATATTAGCTTAAAAATCATTATAAAACTTACATTCTCATTGTTACTCAAAGCATGGTCATTTTAGTATAAAATGTAAAAGGAAATACCATCTTTAAAAGGAAAAACCACCCTCAGGGACTTCCCTGGTAGTCAGTCTAGTGGCTAAGATTCCATGCTCCCAATGCAGGGGGCCCAGAGTTCAATCCCTGATCAGGGAACTAGATCACACATGTTGCAACTAAGACTCGGTGCAGCCAGATAAATAATAAAATTTTTAAAAAGAAAAGAAAACCACCCTTAGGCAAATATCATAAGCGTAACTGCTATAGAATGGATGGCAGGTGAAATTAGTGGGCAAAAGTGTGAGCAGAAACAGGATATTCGCACATAAAGCCTTAAAAACGCTCAAGGTTTGTAATAACAAATTAATGACAAAGAATTACCCAAGGTACAACTTGGCAGAAGCCACTGGAATGAAAGACCGAGGTTAGCATCACAGTGGTTCCCCTCAGCAGCCTGAATCTCCGGATAGAACCGGCTGAGAAGGCCCCATGGCTTCTGTGGTATTCTTGCCAAAAAATGCATCACCTCAATCTAAGTGTGACCAGAACATCAGTCAAGGCCAAACCGAGGGGCCTCCTCGGCCGCCACACTCACCTCTCCCGGTCGGTGAAGACGAAGCGCCGGAGCTTGAGGTCGCGGAGGACCAGCCCGTGCTGGTGGCAGTGCGCCAGGGCGGCGGCCATCTGGCGGAAGAGCGCGGCAGCCTCGGGCTCCGGGAGGCGACGCCGGCGGCGCACCAGGCTGTGCATGTCCCCGTGCGGCCGCGGGAAGAAGGCGTAGAGGTGCTGCGTGCCGGCCAGGACCTCCGCCGGCCGGGCCACGTGGCCGTGATGGGGCAGCCTCCAGTAGGGCTCCAGCACCGCCAGGCTCTGGCAGGCCGGGTACACCTGTGGGCAGAGCGCGGTGTGAGCACGGGTGGGGACTCCAGAGGGCAGGCAGCAGGGGCGGCCTTGCAGCAGGTCACAGCCGATCCCTTAGGCACTACTGTGGGCTGGGCCCTGTGCCCAGTGCTTCCACTGCATGCCACTCAATACTGACCAAGCTGAGGGCTGCCTGACCAGCAAGGAGCAGAGCTGGGATTTAAATCCCTGTTCTCCATCATCTGTGCTCTTAGCTACAAGCTCATGTGCTCTTAAACTTAAGCTAATTCAAAAAGATACCAGGTAACCAGAACAAAAATAACTAAAACAAGAGGAATCTGGAAGAGCAGACAATACAGAAGTAACGTTATGGTCGTCATTATCCATCATGGCTACCATTCTCTAGCATTCGCTTCCCACCCACCCTTTCCTTCACCCCACAAGCAGGCACTGAATGCCCACCTATGCCTGCCACTGGGACTATAACTTGACTGACAGCCACAGTCCCTGCCCTCCTGGTGCCCACAGTCCAATGCATGAGACAGTTAAACAGGCCAAAAAACTAAATGCTTACAAATTCTGATGCGTATTGCAAAGGAATGCTGGAATCAAGAATATTTTGGCAGGAGACACCTATTTTAGAAAGTATAGTCCAGAAGGGTCTCTGGGGAAGTGACCTGAGTGATTGAGATGCCCAATGAGTAAGCTTTCCAGGTGGGAGGCACAGGCAGTGCAAAGGCCCTGAGGTAAGAAAGAAACTGAGCTGCTCCAGAAACCCAGCCAAAGCTCAGTGTGGCTAGAATGCAAAGGAAGGTGGGGCCTGTGATGAGCATGGTGAGGTTGTGGGGAAAGATGCTAGGGGCTTATGGAGTGTAGCTGGAAGCTGTTCCATAGTCCTGAAAGGATGTTCAGAGGATGGTGACTTGGAAGCCACATGGCTCATCACTGGCAGAGCAGTCTATGCACTTCGGTTTATCTGCCTTTAAACCCTTTGCTTGTCATTTTGTCTAGGACATATAGCCAATATAAATAAATAAAGCATATACACATTTAATCCATGAAAAGATGTAAGTACATGTCTTAAAGCAATTGGGGTGGCTTTGAGTAAACAATTCACAGATGGAGACTTTTTTAGAAATCAGGGCAAGCGCATCCCTGCCTCTGAGCATTTACACTTGCTTTTCTTGCTACCTGAACGTTCTCCTCTAGATACCCACACGGCTGGCTCCCTCAGTTCAAGACACTATTCAGGTCACCTCCTCCAAAGTGGCCTTCCCACCTAAGATCACCTGCTCCTTCTCCCCTTCCCTCTCCCCTTGCTCCTGCTGCTGCTGCTGCTAAGTCGCTTCAGTCGTGTCCGACTCTGTGCAACCCCACAGACGGCAGCCCATNCACAGACACACACACAAGACAATAAAGGAACATAACGTGTTGCTGGGATGTGGGGAGGAGTCACAAAAATTTGAATACTAGAACATCACTGGAGGAGGAAACAGCAAGCCACTCCAGTATTCTTGCCTGGAGAATCCCATGGACAGAGGAGTCTGGCGGGCTACAATCCATGGGGATCACAGTCGGACATGACTGAGCGACTAGGCACACATGTACAGAACAGTGCAATTGGATAATCACCCCAACAGGAATTTGGTGGTATTGGTAACCGTCCTGTGGCTCTTATGGAAGAGAGTGTCCTTATTTTTACACTGAAGTATTTTAGGGTAACGGGGCATCATGTCTCCAACTTAACTCTCTCATGGATCAGAAAAGTGTGTATTTCTGTAAATAAACGAATATGTGTGTATGTATACACACACAAACAGCACAAAGTGAGTGTGGACAGTTGTAAAATGTTAACATCAGGGGAATCTAGAAAAAGCTATACACAAATTCTTTGTGCTTTTCTTAAAACTTTCTGTTAAATAAATGATGACTAGGTAAAGAGATGGGGGCTTCCCTGGTGGCTCAGATGGTAAAGCCTCTGCCTGCAATGCAGGAGACCCGGGTTTGATCCCTTGGTCAGGAAGATCCCCTGGAGAAGAGAAGGGCAACCCACTCCAGTATTCTTGCCTGGAGAATTCCATGGACAGAGGAGCCCGGCGGGCTACAGTCCATGAGATTACAGAGTCGGATGCAACTGAGCAACTAACACACTTTAATATTCACCACTTTCACTGGGGACCATGNGCAACCCACTCCAGTATTCTTGCCTGGAGAATTCCATGGACAGAGGAGCCCGGCGGGCTACAGTCCATGAGATTACAGAGTCGGATTCTCCATTGCATAGAGATAAACCAAAGGGATGGGGAACGGGGGATGCCCCTCTTGGGGGCTGACCCCACCCCCTCTGCCAGCCCAGGGTCTTACCAAGCTGCTGCTGACCTTCCCTGTGTGAGCCTCCATCTGCTGCCAGTATTTCTTGGATTCCTGGACAATGTCTTCGTGGGTCATGCCTGGGAAGGGAAGGGGGGAAAGACATGGCGTCCCTGGAGCTCAGTGAGGAGAAAGGCGGGGGTCCAGGAGGTGTTGGTGCCACCGCAGGCCCAGGGAGGAGCCCCACTCCCAGTTAGGCCGGGGAAAGACGAGGGGGGCAGGGACACCCCACACGCGCTCTAGGCCTGTTGGTTCATCTGCCGCTGGAAACAGAGGCCTGATTCCAGGCCCCACGGAGAATAAGATGCAGGAGCAAGACGTGGGCTCTGCAGGATGACAGGGGCCTCCCTGTACCCACGCCAGTGTCTCTGTCCCTCCCGTCCCCTGCCTCCCTCAGGAGGGACCTCAAGTCTGACCCCTGCTCAGTGGCCTCCAGCCGCAGGTTCTTAGGGCTTCATGTCTGGCCCAGCCTGGCTGCCCTGCTCACTGAAGGGCCAGGACTTCACTGCCAGTTGGCAAAAGGCAGACACCCAAGCCTGGTGGCCCAGACCCTCCCAATCTGACTGTGGACACTGAGCGCACCTCCAAGGGGCAGCTCACAGCCTCTTTCACGAGGCCTGCGCCCCTCCCAACCCCGGTCTGGTCTTCTAGTTCCTTCTGCAGACCCACTTCATTTGCAGTCTGGCCCTGTGGATACCGCTCCCCTACGGCAGCTCACCNTTTTAGCCATATGTGGAGCATATTGCATGATGCACGGATTATACAAGTGCTCACTGAGAGTTTGTTGAATTAACGAATAAGGCGATAGTCTAGAAAGACAAGATGTTGATCTTTCTACATGCCGACCAGAAAAGCCTAGGCAATGTGGAAAGAGCAGGTCAGCTCCCACAGTTCATGCTGGGTGTAGGGACAGGCACTCCCAGTAGATTGCCCTAAATGTTCCTGAATATCTGGGGTCATGTGAAAGCTTCTGACTCCAGCTTGCCATGGTCATTCCTTTCAGTATGGACTTCCCTCCCTAGGGGGGACCAGAAAAAACCTGTGATGCTACAGGAAGGGGACCCAGAGTTCATGGGTTCCCTAGAACACCTGGGGTAGACCTAGGAACCTGCATCAAGCGCCCAGAGCCCAGGTAAAGCTGGTGTCTGATGTCCAGATGTGGCCCCGCCCACTGCACCCCCGTGAGCAGGAACTGGAGCCACTGCTGCGGCTTCCCCTCGTCCCCGGGCCAACTGGATGGAGGCGTCAGTCCCCCTGCCTCTCTGTGCCTTCCCAAGGAGTCCCAGCTCCCTTCCAACCCTCCCTGTGTACCTGGGTTTCCCCTATCCTCCTTACCTCTGCCCACCAGAGCAAACCTGCCCTGCTTGTATCTGAACCACCTGTCCTAGCATGGGGTCCAAGGCTCTGGGTTGAACCTGCCTTGGCCCAATTTCAGCTCTGATACCTCTTGGCTTTGTGAGGTGGCAAGTAACCCCAGGGCTTCCCTGGTGGCTCAGACAGTAAAGAGCCTGCCTGCAATGCAGGAGACCTAGGTTTGATCCCTGGGTTGGGAAGATCCCCTGTAGGAGGGAATGGCTACCCGCTCCAGTATTCTTGCCTGGAGAATTCCATGAACAGAGGAGCCTGGTGAGTTAGAGTCCAAGAGGTCGCAAAAAGTCAGACACAACTGACTAACACTTTCACTTTCGAGTAACCACAGCTTTCTGAGCCTCAGAACCTGTCCTCTCTCTGTAGAATGGGCCCAATAATAGTAACTACCTCAGACTGTGTGAATATTAGAGAGGTTGCCGACTGCACGATCAATAGAGTACCTTGTGCACAGTAAATACCTACGATTATGCTTTCTCAGGGCCTTCCCTGGTGGCTCAGTGGTAAAGAATCTGCCTGCCAGTGCAGGAAATGCAGGTTTGATCCCTGGGTTGGGAAGATACCCTGGAGAAGGCAACCCACTCCAGTATTCTTTCCTGGGAAATCCCACGGACAGAGGAGACTGGCAGGCTACAGTCCACGGGGTTGCAAAAGAATCGGACATGACTTAGCAACTAAAACAACAGCAACAAATGCTTTCTCATCTCTGTCCTTGTGGGCTGAGACCTGGCAGTGTCCTGTAGGTGTCACGAGGCTCTGCCTATTGCCTGAATTCTGTCAAGAACCCTGATTTCTGTCAGAAACCCTGGATCTTGCTCTAGGATCCAGGTCTGATGCCATGTGGCTTCATACACGGCCCTTCTCTCTTGACCTCAGTTTTTCCATCTATAAAATGGTCACGAGTAGGCCCCATGACCTCCATGGTCCCAAGAGTTCTAATGTCTACCATATCTCATCCTTCCCTGGTGCAAATACCTTCAGTGGCTCCCTACAGCCTCGCGGGGCTTCTTCCTAATGCTTTGACAATCCGCGGCTGCTAGCTCTCGTCTGTCAGCCCTGTCTGCATCCCTTTCCCACTCTGGCCATGATGAAGTCCTTTTCATGCTCTGAAGTGCCATGTTCACTCACTCCTCTTGGCCTCTGACAGCTATTTCCCCTTCCTGCAACCCCTTTTTCCCACTTATCCTTGGCTGACTCCTCCTCAGCCTTTTCTGACTCTGCTTCTACTATACTAGAGGTTTCTCTTTGCACTCCTGGCCCCTAAGCCTCACCCCAACAGCATTTATCACACTATACAGCCTAAGCCCTGTATTCCCCCAGGGCTGGGACCATCTGGTTTACCTTTCTGGTTTCAGCTTGGCCTGGGTATTCACTGACTGCTTCCCCAGAGAGCTGGGGATTCACTGGCTGCTTCCCCAGTAAACACAGAACTAAATTAATATAAGGGGCCCTCAGCCCTGGCAGTTCTTTGGAGCCAAAGCCTTTTCCCAGCCCCCGTGATGCTCATGGAGATGGCCTCAGGGACATGTACCTTGCAGATGTACTCCGTGCCTGTGGGGCAGTGCAGGGCGCGATAGGTCCGGCTCCCCTCCTCGGGCTCCAGGAGAACATAGGGTCCAAGCCTGGAGGGAGTGGTCACATTGGGAGCGTGAACAGGAGCCGGTGGTGGGTTCAGGGTCAGCGTGCACGAGGGTAGCCTGGGCTGGGGGCCACTTCGAGCTTGTTTCCGGCTGGGACACTCAGTGTCTAGGTCATCATCCAGCTCCAACCGCTTCTTTCTGGAGGGGGCATTTGCTGGAACAGCCAGGGGGCTTGCTCGCATCTAAAAAGAAGGGGAGAAAGGCACTGAAGTCAGGCTGCTCGGCGGCCCCTCTCTGCCTCTGCTGGGGGGAGGTTACACTGGCACAGCCTTTATGAGGGGTGACTCGGCAGTGTGCGTTAAATAAACAAAAGCATATACCCTTGACTCAGTGTCCCACTTTTGAGAATTTATCTTCCAAATAAAATGCTCACCAAAAAAATTAAATACATGAAAGTCTGCTTGTCAGTGTCTTGTGTCTAACAGCAAAAAGTAGGAAACTGTCCCACATGTCGAGCAGTTGGAGGTTGGTCAAACCATCATGATACAGCCACATAGTGGACTTCTATACGACTCTAAAAAATGATAAAGAACTGTCTACATACTGATGCAATGGTGCAAGTACAAAGTTATTCCTACAGCTCATGTGATAGAATCAATTAAACATCCATTGTTATGACTGGTTAAATACATTATATTTCACCATACATAAAATAGTTGTAGCCATTTAAGAGATTGAGGAAATCCTTTATGTGCTAATTGGAAAAATCTCCAGAGTGAACTGTTAAGTGAAAAAAAAAGTACAGNACATCCATTGTTATGACTGGTTAAATACATTATATTTCACCATACTTAAAATAGTTGTAGCCATTTAAGAGATTGAGGAAATCCTTTATGTGCTAATTGGAAAAATCTCCAGAGTGAACTGTTAAGTGAAAAAAAAAGTACAGAGGAGAGATGGACTTGATGATTGGTGAGAAGAGGAAGAAAGACTTTGTACTATATCTATTGAGTGCTGTAGCACAGGCAATTATACCTCTGAAAGGGAGGGAGGGATGGGAGGAGGGAGAGGAGGAGAATGGATGATGAAGGATGATGCGTGAATGATGTATATACTGAATGTACATATGAACGGATGTTTCTGGAATGACTAAACATATTGTCAAGTGAACAGAGCTAGCTGCGGAAAAAAATACATGAAATGATCTCATTTATTTAAAAAACCCCACGAGTGTGTAATATGATATGTGTGAAAGTGTTAGTAGCTCAGTCGTGTCTGGCTCTCTGTCTGACTCTCCCTCCAGGCTCCTCTGTCCATGGAATTCTCCAGGCAATAACACTGGAGTGGATAGCCATTCCCTTCTCCAGCGGATCTTCCTAACCCAGGGTTGAATCTGGGTTTCCTGCATTGCACGCAGGTTCTTTACCATCTGAGCCATCAGAGAAGCCCTATTTGTATACACAGGTGTGTAAATGCACAGGAAAAGGTCTAGAAGAACCCAGGCTAAATTGGCCACAGCAGCTTCTGGCCTTCTGGGAGACTCCAGGAGTCGAAGGGATTTAGTAGGGAGGCAAGGGAATGTTCAATTTCAGTATTTTAAAATAAAGATTCTACATTTATTTAGTGCTTGGGTACTTCAAAACAGATGAAGTTTATTTCTTTTCTCAAATGTGAACTTCATCTGCAATCAACCGACAGCCAAAGAGCTACCAGAATCACAGGATCTACGTGTGGAGTTAGTCCACCAGCCAGCTCAGTTTTACCATCAGGTGAGAATGAGGCAGGGAGGCAAGGTGGCTGGAAGCCCCAGGATTCACTTACTCAACTGCAGAGGAAGCACCTCCCCCTGCCCCGACCCCACACAGCTAGGTCACGGTGTGCCAGTGTGGTGCATAGAGGAGAGGGCAATGGCATGTTAGGGCAGAAAGGTTCTCTCCAGGACCCATCTGCCCACCCATCCAGCCTCCAGGGGAGGAACAAGGAACCCAGGTATGATGTGTTAGAGGATAATGGACTGCAGCCAGGTAAAGACCTTCCCAACAGTCCCAGGCAGGATTAGAGGGAACATCACTCAGAGAGTTCTCAGGCTGATGCCCACCTCTCCAGTCTTGCTGCCCCCAAATGCATGGGCTGCCTTGGGAGGGAGGGAGGAAGGGAACCACCATCTTGAACGAAAAGGCATAATCCCATTTTGGTGAGAATGCAGTAGGGGGTGGCTGTCATCAGATAGTCCCTGGATCTCATCCTGTCTCTGACCCTTCCTGGCTGGATAGCCCTAGGCAAGTTCTTCAGACTTTCTGTGCCTCATCTGTAAAGTGGAAACAGGGTGCAAAGCCCATAAGATTTTGTGATGATGAAATGAAAATACAAATAAACTAACAGCCCTGTTGCAGGGTGAAAGTGAAAGTGAAGCCGCTCAGTCGTGTCCGACTCTTAGTGACCCCATGGACTGCAGCCTACCAGACACCTCCGTCCACGGGATCTTCCAGGCAAGAGTACTGGAGTAGGTTGCCATTGCTTTCTCCACTTGCCATTGCCAGGCACTGTTAATACAGGAAATGGTCACTACCATTGGCTCATTACTATTATTATTCACAGCTGAAGATGCCGAAGTGCTACCTTTGGAAGTCTCAGAAACTTCCCCAGGGATGAAGCTAGGATAACACTCTTTCCTGCACTGGTTCTTCCAAGAGTAAAGCAAGATGATCCCTGTGTGTGTGTGAAGTCGCTCAGTCGTGTCCGACTCTTTGCGACCCCATGGACTGTAGCCTACCAGGTTCCTCNCAGGCACTGTTAATACAGGAAATGGTCACTACCATTGGCTTATTACTATTATTATTCACAGCTGAAGATGCCGAAGTGCTACCTTTGGAAGTCTCAGAAACTTTCCCAGGGATGAAGCTAGGATAACACTCTTTACTGCACTGGTTCTTCCAAGAGTAAAGCAAGATGATCCCTGTGTGTGTGTGAAGTCTCTCAGTCGTGTCCGACTCTTTGCGACCCCATGGACTGTAGCCTACCAGGTTCCTCTGTCCATGGGATTTCCCAAGCACTAGTACTGGAGTGGATTGCCATTTCCTTCTCCAGGGGATCTTCCCGACCCAGGGATCAAACCCAGGTCTCCCGCATTGTAGACAGACGCTTTATCGTCTAAGCTACCAGGGAAGTCCCAAGATGATCCCAAGGTGTATAAATGTTTTGTGATGATCCCAAGGAGTGTAGATGCTTTACGTCCTGCAAAGCGAGACTCCCTGGAGTGACTCTCCCATGGCTACATCAGTATCCCAGGCTGCTCTGGCCTTATCTAGGGCTCAGAGTCTGGTCCTGCTTGGGATGAGCTCCACTGGACAGATGGGGTAACTGAGTTTATAGATGAATACAGGAATCTGCAGCCACAGGGCAAGATCAGAATCTCTGCAGTAGGATGCAGGCAGCCCTTAGATTCTACCTCTTGCTGGTCCCTGACCCTCCCAGGGGAATAGGGTGGGTCACACCAAACACACATATTCACATAACCCAGGGCAGACAGGTGTACACGCGCCCCTCCCAAACACATTCGTCCAAACCGGCCCGCCATGGCACACGGGCAGGGCAGAGAGGGGCATCCGCGTCCTTAAGTGACACACACCTGGCCCTCCACCGGCAAGGGTGCAAGCACACGCACCGAGAGCTCTCCCGACCGTACTCGTACTCACGACGGCAGGACGGACACCGACAAGGCCACACGCTCAGGCTGTACCCCCGCCCCCACCCCCAAGTTCCCACCGAGAAGGCAGTGGGCGGACTCGCCCCACCCGCAGCAGCTGGGCTCCTCCCTCGGGGGCGGAAGCGGCCGGGCGGCAGGAGCACAGCTTGGTCCCCGCCCGCGACCCCCCGCAGAAGGTTGAGCGGAAACCGAGGGGCTGCTAGAGGGCCGGGAGGGGACCGGCAAAGGGAAGGAGGCTGGGCCCTGGCGCTGAGATAAGCGTCCTTGCCCGCACACCCCAGAACCAACAGGCACAGCACACACCATTGCCAGAAACAGAACACGCGCGCATCCTACAGCTGGCGAACCGTTCTCATCAGACCCGGCACATCTGTGCGCGCGCACAGCATCCAGGCCGCCCTTGACCCCAAACCCGCCCCGCCCACAGGCACCCCAGTGCGTCCCGGCACGGCCAGGACCTGCCGCCCAGTGCCCAGGCCTCCGCGTGGTCCTCGGACACACGGCCCCACCCGGAGCCCACAGGCCCACGCGGACTCCGGCAAATCCTCACGAACACACTCACAGGTACTCGGGACCACCCGACACCCAGGGACCCCACGGACCTCCCCGCACCCAACCACACACCTCTCCTGCCCGCGCCACACTCAGACAGACGCGGACCGCGCACACGCCCNATCTGACTCTTAGCGACCCCATGGACTGCAGCCCACCAGGCTCCTCCCTCCATGAGATTTTCCAGGCAAGAGTACTGGAGTGGGTTGCCATTGCCTTCTCTGTTTAACCCTGGAGACTCCCAAACTTGGGAGGAATGAATAAACTCATTTTCTACACCAGGACCTAGACTCCTATGGACACACCCACAGCTCTAGAGGGCAAGGAAAGATTGGCATATTGTTTTCCCAGCACCTCTCTGAAACCAAACTGTGGTTGGGTTTGCTTATACAGTTGCAACTTTGTTTCATGCTGTGTCAGACCCTGATCCAAGTGCTGGGAACTCAGCAATGACAAGACTGACTCATCCCTGCCCTCACTGATTCTATAAATCAGTGGAGGAGACAGACATGTCTCAGGAAAATAAAATCAATAAACCAGAATCATTTAAAATAGAGTATGCATCATGTGTTTTCTTAAATAGCATAGATTTATTCTCTATCAGATAAGACTGAGAGGTGGCTGTTTTTAGTAAGACTTATCAGGAAGGTGATATTTAAACTAAGATCTTAAAAACGAGGGGGAGTGGAAGCATGTGAGAAGAGACAGAGGGAAAAGTATGTGCCATGGCCCTGGGGGACTTACAGAACTGTGAAATGGGCAATGTCACTTCTAGTCTATAGATGAGTCAAGACCACCCAGCTTATTTTAAGAGGCAGATTTGAGATTTGAATCTGGGGCTACTGACTCCAGTGCCTACAATGTCCAGGGACATTTCACAATCTTTGCAACCTGAGAGCCTCCTCTAACACTTGTGGTATGGTTACTGAAATTGTACCTTGGGCATGGACCCCAGGTCTGGGGACCTACAGTTAGGGGTATCAAATCCCAATTCTCTAGAATAGAACACAGCGTGAACCGAATATGTAGTTTCAAATTTTCAATTATGCATTAAAGAATAAAAAGAAGCAGGTGAAAATAATTTTAATAATATATTTGATCCTATTTGTGTATATATATATATATATAGAGAGAGAGAGCTTATCATTTCAACAGATGGTAAAAAATAAGAGATAACCTAAATATTTTTTCATAGTAATGTCTTCAAAATCTGGTATAGGACTTCCCTGATGGCTCAGTGGTAAAGAATCCACCTGCCAATGCAAGGGACATGGGTTCAATCCCTGATGTGGGAAGATTCCACACGCCGAGGAGCAACTAAGCCCATGCATCACAACTACTGAACCTGCAAGCCTAGAGCCCATGATCCGCAGCAAGAGAACCGTAGCAGTGAGAAGTCGGCGCTCTGTGGTGAAGAGTAGCCCCACGCTTGCCGCAACCAGAGGAAGCCCGTGTACAGCAACAAAGACCCAGCACACCCAAAAATAAATAAAAATTTAAAATCTGGCATATATTTTACACTTAGTTTGGATACAAATCAACATGGAAGCTAACAGTGACTAAAGTAAAATTGTCAGTGGTTATTGTAAGTTAAAGTATCAAAACAGTTAAGTTGTGTTTAATGGAGAAACTGTTTCACTTGTTTTAAAATTAAAATTCAAAAAAATGAAAAGTTCAGTTCCTCCATCACCCTGTGCGTGTGTGCATGCTCAGTCACTAAGTCATGTCTGACTCTTTGCGACGCCATGGACTGTAGCCCTCCAGATTCCTCTGTCCATGGAATTTTCCCGGCAAGAATACTGGAGGGGGTTGCCATTTCCTCCTCCAGGGGATCTTCCTGACCCAGGGATTGAACATGTGTCTCCTGTGGGTCTTGCACTGGTAGGTGGATTCTTTACCATGGAGCCACCTAGGAAGCCTGTCAGTCACCCTAGCCACATTAAATGGTCAATAGTTACCTGCAGCAAATGCTGTCATACTGAGACTAAGAATCCTTGGCTCAGAATCCAAGGAGTATAGCAAAATGTGAAGAGCCTGTTGAGTCTACAACAAAGATGCCAAACAATCTTGAGCCTCAGTTTCTGCATCTATAACATGAAATTAATTATACCTTCCTTGCATTGTAGTCCTGAGGATTAAATGCACTGAAGCATCCTTATGCTCATAGTCAAACCACATTTTCTGGGTTCAGATCTCACCACTCCTGAGTAGGGAGACTTGGGGTAAGCTACTTAAACTCTCTGTGTCTCAGTTTCCTCATCTGTAAAATGGAGATAATAATAGTACCTACTTCATTATTTTGTCAGGCTTCCCTGGTGGTTCAGATGGCAACGCAGGAGACCTGGGTTCAACCCCTGGGTGGGGAAGATCCCCTGAAGAAGGGAATGGCAACCCACTCCAGTATTCCTGCCTGGAGAATTCCATGGACAGAAGAATCTGGAGGGGTTACAGTCCATGGGGGTCACAAAGAGCCGGACACAACTGAATGACTAACACATGAATATTGGTTTGTTGTGAGGATTAATTGACAGTGTCTGTGAAATGCCTGGATTATAAATCTGATATAAACATTTGTTAAAAAGTGAGAAAATAAATGGTAACCAACACTCCCTCCTCAAATTAAATGGAAAATATGTGCACTTTTGAGAGTTTGGCTTCCATGAATTTCCTTCTCTCTAGGCTTAGAACATCCCTCTACCTAGATGCTTGAGCCAAGCAGGTTGCATTTCTGTTTGCTACAGTTCTGAGGATGCTCGGTGCCTCCAGGAGGAACTCAAGGGAGGAAGGGAGAAGGCGTCGCGAATGGCTGTCACAGCAGCCACTCCTGCTTCCTTCCTCTGCACCCAGACGTCCCTGGTTTCTGCTCTAAGCCTGAAATTCCACCACTGGTGTACTTCAAACATTCCCCTTTAGGTTTTTCCTCACAAAAGTGAAATGATGGCTTAGGAGGAGTTCTGGTTGCATCTCAGGTCTGGCTGAAGTCATTTGTCCTGTGAGATGGTGGGCAAGTCACCTCCTCTCCTTCTTGGGAGCCTTAACTTACTCATGTGTAAAATAGGGAGAGACTTGTGTTAGGTCAGGGTTTTCCCCAATATGTCATACGCATAGGATGCCAGGAGGTTTTAGGGTCTCAAGACTCTATTAAATAACATTGAATCATATTGTGATACACGTATTTCCTTCTGATTTTCTTCTAGTTCTTGCAACTATTGGGGAAGAAAGTCTCATTTAACAGCATCTGTCTTTTTAACACCTCACTGGCAAGGAAGGGAGAGCAGAGCTCAGTTCAGAACCTTCAGCAAGAAATAAGATTTGGCTGGGATTTAAGAATTTTGTTTTGCTTTCCTCATATTTAATTATACAGTTACTTCTTCTTTATGGCAAGTGATAGCAGTTTTCCAGTTGAGGTCAGTGACTGAAATTTTCCCTTTTACATAACTTTACCTACGGGTTTTTTTTTTTTTTTTTTAATGAGCTGACTGAAAGAAAAACACTATGAAACTATATAATACAAATGGGTAAACAGATTTGGGCCAATCAATTTGGGAGAAATTGTGGATTATTCAAGAGTTACAACTCAGTGCCTGGGCTCCCCTTGGGGAGCATTTATTAGGAGACTGGGCACCTCCCCCTTCTCTATGGTTTCCCAGGGGAACGGCAGAAATCCCTCAGCATCAGGATCTGGCTCAGGCTGGGTGCCAGGAAAGGCAGGAAAACCAGCGCTTGGGCACAGCACCAACCTAGTGGCTGTCTCTTATACACATCTTGGTGGTTCAGATGGCAACGCAGGAGACCTGGGTTCAACCCCTGGGTGGGGAAGATCCCCTGAAGAAGGGAATGGCAACCCACTCCAGTATTCCTGCCTGGAGAATTCCATGGACAGAAGAATCTGGAGGGGTTACAGTCCATGGGGGTCACAAAGAGCCGGACACAACTGAATGACTAACACATGAATATTGGTTTGTTGTGAGGATTAATTGACAGTGTCTGTGAAATGCCTGGATTATAAATCTGATATAAACATTTGTTAAAAAGTGAGAAAATAAATGGTAACCAACACTCCCTCCTCAAATTAAATGGAAAATATGTGCACTTTTGAGAGTTTGGCTTCCATGAATTTCCTTCTCTCTAGGCTTAGAACATCCCTCTACCTAGATGCTTGAGCCAAGCAGGTTGCATTTCTGTTTGCTACAGTTCTGAGGATGCTCGGTGCCTCCAGGAGGAACTCAAGGGAGGAAGGGAGAAGGCGTCGCGAATGGCTGTCACAGCAGCCACTCCTGCTTCCTTCCTCTGCACCCAGACGTCCCTGGTTTCTGCTCTAAGCCTGAAATTCCACCACTGGTGTACTTCAAACATTCCTCTTTAGGTTTTTCCTCACAAAAGTGAAATGATGGCTTAGGAGGAGTTCTGGTTGCATCTCAGGTCTGGCTGAAGTCATTTGTCCTGTGAGATGGTGGGCAAGTCACCTCCTCTCCTTCTTGGGAGCCTTAACTTACTCATGTGTAAAATAGGGAGAGACTTGTGTTAGGTCAGGGTTTTCCCCAATATGTCATACGCATAGGATGCCAGGAGGTTTTAGGGTCTCAAGACTCTATTAAATAACATTGAATCATATTGTGATACACGTATTTCCTTCTGATTTTCTTCTAGTTCTTGCAACTATTGGGGAAGAAAGTCTCATTTAACAGCATCTGTCTTTTTAACACCTCACTGGCAAGGAAGGGAGAGCAGAGCTCAGTTCAGAACCTTCAGCAAGAAATAAGATTTGGCTGGGATTTAAGAATTTTGTTTTGCTTTCCTCATATTTAATTATACAGTTACTTCTTCTTTATGGCAAGTGATAGCAGTTTTCCAGTTGAGGTCAGTGACTGAAATTTTCCCTTTTACATAACTTTACCTAAGGGGTTTTTTTTTTTTTTTAATGAGCTGACTGAAAGAAAAACACTATGAAACTATATAATACAAATGGGTAAACAGATTTGGGCCAATCAATTTGGGAGAAATTGTGGATTATTCAAGAGTTACAACTCAGTGCCTGGGCTCCCCTTGGGGAGCATTTATTAGGAGACTGGGCACCTCCCCCTTCTCTATGGTTTCCCAGGGGAACGGCAGAAATCCATCAGCATCAGGATCTGGCTCAGGCTGGGTGCCAGGAAAGGCAGGAAAACCAGCGCTTGGGCACAGCACCAGTCTAGTGGGGGCCCTGGCTGTGCTGGGTGATCCATCTCTACCCCATAGGCCTGGGTTTTCTTCACGAGAAATGTGATTCTTGTGCCCATGGATCCAACATGGCCCTGTGTGGGTGCCTCCCTTACATCATCTCTGCCTCCACAAACTTCTCCACCAGGTTGCTATTTTCATCCCTGGAGGCACGTGAGGAAACCAGGGCTCAGAGAGGTGACATCACTGGCCTAAGGGAGGGGCTAGGCAGTGGGATTTGGAGCCAGACGGTCTTTGGAGGCATGACACTGAGCAAGTCACTTAACTACTCCGAGACCCAGAGCCCTCATCTATAAATCGAACTGAGGATAGATTCCTCCTGGTAGGGTTACTGGACTGCATACCATTATGGAGAGCAATTATTGGATTAAATGGAGAGTTATATGAGTGAGTTCATTCAGGTAAAGAGCTTAGAAGAGTTCCTGGCACATGGTAAGCACTTGATGATATGTGATTAATATTATTTCCATGGGGCCCAGGCTGCTAACCCTGCCCCCAAACAGACAACCCTTGAGAGCTGAGCGTCCCCCTGTGGCATGCTTGAGCTGTGCCTTCCATCTACTTTCTCATGGAATCCTGACCACAACCCCGTGACCTAAAAGTAAATTTATGCCCATATTATAAGTGGGAAAACCAAGTATCAGAGAGAGGAAGTAACCCGCCCAGGTTCACACAGTAAAGTAGGAGTGTTGAACCCAGATTTATATGGCTCCAAAGCTCATGTCTTTGGAAAAGCTCTGTTTTTTCCAGTAGTCATGTTGGACCATAAAGAAGGCTGAGCATTGAGGAATTGATGCTTTTGAACTGTGGTGTTGGAGAAGACTCTTGAGAGTCCTTTAGATTGCAAGGAGATCAAACCAGTCAATCCTAAAGGAAATCAGTCCTGAATATTCATTGTAAGGACTGATGCTGACGCTGAAGCTCCAGTACTTTTGCTGATGGGAAGAGCTGACTCATTAGAAAAGATCCTGATGCTGGGAAAGATTGAAAGCAGGAGGAGAAGGGGATGACAGAGGACGAGATGGTTGGATGACATCACCAATTCCATGGACATGAATTTGAGCAAGCTCCGAGAGATGGTAAAGGGCAGGGAAGCCTGGCCTGCCACAGTCCATGAGGTCGCAAAGAGTAGAACACAACTGAGCAACTGAACAACAAAAAGCTCACGTCAGTCCACCAATTCAAGTGTCTCAACAAGAAAGAGAGAAAGTTCCTGGGGAAGGCCCACGCCCTCTTCAAGTGAAAGGAGTCCTGATCCCCATCTGTGGTGAGTGGAGCCAGGAACCCAGGAGAAAAGCTCGTTTCTGGTTCTGACCTTGCCTGGGACAGTTGGTGACCTTGTTTGGCTCAGGGTTCAGCCACATAATTATGGTTTTGTGTGTGTTGGGGTGGCGCTCTCCGGACTTCCGGGGATCCCCATTCCCACCTTTACCTTCCCCCTGGGGGCGGAGGAAGCCCCGGCTCCGCCCCCTCTCTATCCTGGAGTCCTGCCCCATTGAGTTGCTGACTCATCTGATCCCTGCCTTGTCTTCCTTCTGACCTGCCTCCTCCCTGTCCTGAAGCCACCAGGGTCAGGGAAGGAAAGGGATTATGAGTGTTCAATCCAGGCCACTGCCTGGCCTTCCCTTTCTGAGAAAAGCTTGCAGAGTGTGGGGTGGAGGGTGCTGAGGTGTTCAGCCAGCAGCCTGTTGCATCAGAGAGCCTTGCGCAAGGCACCCTCCTGGGTCAGGCACAGAGCCCTGTCCCACAGCCCTACCCCCACCCCACGTTACCCCTACCCCATACCCTGGGGTAACAGTGGGGATGGTTAGGTATTGCTGGGGACACTGAGCCAGGCTTGGACCCTGGGGCATGACCTAGCCCGGGCCAGAGATGGAGGGGAGGGTTGTGGCTCGTGCTGCTCATCTGCCCTGGGGGTGGCAGAGGCATGGAACCTTAGACTAGAAGATGCTTCTCAGCCAGTCCAGGCCAACCCACCCGTTCAGCCCCTCCCTGGACAAAGAGGAGACTAGTCCGGTGCCCTGGACTGAGCCCTGGTCATAGACCAAGCCTTATTCCGTGACTGTGGACTCTGACTAAATCTTGACCTAAACCTTCAGGTGTGGCCTAAGCCCTGATCACTGTCCACAGCCATGGCTAGCTCCTGACTCTGGTCCCAGGCTGAGTGCTGAAAGTAGATGGGGCACCCGCTTTCTCCCATCTTGACCCCTGACCTAAATTCCAACGCCAGCTCCTGATAGAGCTACAGTCCTGCAGACAGACTTAATTCTAATCCATTACCCCTGACCCCAGTCTCAGCTAAGACGCAACCTTTATTTCAGGCCCAGAGAATCAGGAACTGCGCTCAGGCACAAGCGTCGGGAGGTTGGCATCTGCTGGCCTCCTTTCTGAGCATCTTATGCTTTCCTAGGATGAGGATGGCCAAGGGGCTGGGTTGAGCTGGGGCCCCATGGAGCTGTCCTCTGATTACCCCAGGACTGTGACTCAGCAGGGTGGGGGCTGGANAGGCATGGCTGAAAACTCCTCAAGTCTTCAAACAATCTCAAGGGATTGGTATCCTTGTTGTTCCTATTTCAGAGACAAAGAAACTGAGAGGTTAAGAAACGCCCAGGCTCACACAGAGACTTGAACCCCAGTAGACTGCCTCACTCTCAGCCCGCTCTCATTTGGGATGAAGAGTTTGGGGAACGAATGTTGCTGAATTCCTGGCTCCTGGATTCCCCAGCAGGCTCTCGCCCCACCTCTGCTAATACCTCCCCACCCATGTGAATATCCTTTGTTTCTCTCTCACACCCTAGGATATCTCAGCTCCCTGCCCTGGCACAGCACCCCCAGAGGCAGACGGTATCTCCAGGTCACCCCTTCTTTGATCCAGTAAGGGGTGAGGTGGAGGAGCTCCCTTGAATCTGGACTTGAGAAATAAACACACACATACCCCCCACCACCGCAGCAGGAATAAGGGAGGAGATGCAAGCCCGCAGGGGGGAGGGACAGCCTCTGGGTGGCGATGTGTTTGGTGTTTGGGCTTCGGACACTGCCCATCAGCCTCCCTGCCTCTCCCAGTTCTTCCCTTCTCAGAGACAAGAGGGCATGTAGGCTGGTGGGAAGAGATGGGAATACCAGACCACCTGACCTGCCTCTTGAGAAATCTGTATGCAGGTCAGGAAGCAACAGTTACAACTGGACATGGAACAACAGACTGGTTCCAAATAGGAAAAGGAGTACGTCAAGGCTGTATATTGTCACCCCACTTATACACTGGGCTGGATGAAGCACAAGCTGGAATCAAGATGTCCAGGAGAAATATCAGTAACCTCAGATATGCATATGACACCACCCTGATGGCAGAAAGAGAAGAAGAGCTAAAGAGTCTCTTGATGAAAGTGAAAGAGAAGAATGAAAAAGTTGGCTTAAAGCTCAACATTCAGAAAACTGAGATCACGGCATCTGGTCCCATCACTTCATGGCAAATAGATGGGGAAACAGTGGCTGATTTTATTTTGAGGGGCTCCAAAATCGCTGTAAATGATGACTGAAGCCATGAAATTAAAAAACACTTATTCTTTGGAAGAAAAGTTGTGACCAACCTAGACAGCGTATTAAAAAGCAGAGACATTACTTTACCAACAA
This sequence comes from Neotragus pygmaeus, assembly GCA_006410875.1. Taxonomy (NCBI): domain Eukaryota; kingdom Metazoa; phylum Chordata; class Mammalia; order Artiodactyla; family Bovidae; genus Neotragus; species Neotragus pygmaeus. The sequence continues at coordinate 1,233,633 of SJYV01054924.1, forward strand.
AGGTCTGTCTAGTCAAGGCTATGGTTTATCCAGTCATCATGTATGGATGTGAAGAAAGCTGAGTGCCGAAGAATTGATGCTTTTGAATTGTGGTATTGGAGAAGACTCTTGAGAGTCCCTTGGACTGCAAGGAGATCCAACCAGTCCATCCTAAAGGAAATCAGACCTGAATATTCATTGGAAGGACTGATGCTGAAACTCCAATACTTTGGCTACCTGATGTGAAGAACTGAGTCACTGGAAAAGACACTGACTCTGGAAAAGACTGAAGGCGGGAGGAGAAGGGGATGCGACAGAGGATGAGATGGTTGGTTGGCATCACTGACTCATTGGACCTGAGTTTGAGTAAACTCTGGGAGTTGATGATGGACAGGGAGGCTTGGCGTGCTGCAATCCATGGAGTCGCAAAGAGTCGGACGCAACTGAGCTACTGAACTGAACTGAGGCTGGTGGAAACAGCTTGCCTCAAGTGCAAGGAAGCTGTCAAACTGCTGAGTCGCCATCACCTTTCAGGAACACTAGAGGGCACCCTTGAGGCAGCTATAAGCTGTAAGTCTATTTCGTGCCCCCATGGGCCCCTTGGGTTTCCAGGAGCCACTGAGGCCCAAAGCCTTGAGTATTCTAGTGTTGTTGGGTGGCACACCCTACAAATGTCAATCAGGCCAAGGTGGTTGATAGTGTTCAAGTCTTCCATACCCTTACTGATTGTCTACTTGTTCATATTGAGGCAGAGAATAGAAATCTATGCCATGGCTTTGAAACTCTCTCAGGGAGGTCAGTGGGGTGACTGTAGGTCTCCTGCCATGCACTGGTTTCCTGGCGGATTCCTTGGTTCTTCCAGTGGGAAGGGTGAACCTGATTCCTGTTACTCCATCTTAATCAGAACAATTATATTATTTTTTAAAGTTTTTTTTTTGAAATAATTTTAGATTTACAGAAGACTTGCACACTCAGTAGGAGGAGTTTCTACATACCCTTCAGCCATGTCTCCTTGCTCTCCTGCAATCATTCACAGTTTCTTGGCCTTTCCTTGTTTTTGTGACCTTTACAGTTTTGAGGAGTGCTTGTCACATGTTTTGTAGAACGTCCTTCAGTTGCAGTTTTCCCATAATTAGGCTAAAGTTCTGGATTTGGAGAAGAACCAAACACAGGTGAAGTATGCTTCTCATCGCATCATCTCAAGGGTCCATATGTTACAGGGAAGAACAAAAATCTAACCATATGTTGGATCTGTTTCTTTTACTTTGTTTAACCGGTGTTGCTTTTGTTCACTAAAAGTATACTGTATATATACAATAGCCTGCTTTGGGGACCCCTAACCCTCTGCCTAAAGGTTAAGCCAAAGTGCCTTTGTTCAGGAAAAGATTCTGACCCTGTCCACCTGTGAATGGCTACCAGAGAGAAGAAATTAACACATCCCCTCCCAGGACTGGCCATTCCAGGAGATACTTGCAAGACTTATGGACTTCCTCAGCTCCTCCCCCTGAAGAAGGAATTCATAGGGCCTGGACTCCATCTTAGGCCTATTCATGCTGACCATGCTCGGCCACCTTTCCAATGGACTCTGAACTCTGTGTTTAGTGCCTATGAAAACAACAGAAGGATAAGACCCCCTCCAGACAGGGGAACCTTGAAGATCGTATCTAGGTTACTCATCGCCTAAGAGAAAACATACACTAATCACCCCTTCCTCCAGACAGGCCATAAATTTTTCTGTATCTGTTGGAGTGTAACCTCGGGTTTATTGATTATTGGCGAATTCTTTGACTGAGCACTTGAGCACATAGCATGTGAAAGATGGGGTAATTGGGACTGGTTTATGTAAGTCTCAAGGAATTTGGAGTGGTGGGTTCAGACACGTGCACATGGGGTATAAAAGATTTTCACAAATGCTGGTCAGCGTCCTTGGCTAAGAGGTGACTCTGTCTTGGGCCCACCGGTGTAATAAACGGCACTCCACTATCTGCATTGTCCTTCTGAGGGAGTTTGTTTCCCGGAATGCGTGGCTACAACTCCCCTCTCTGCTCTATGAAAGAAACTGGCATCCAGACTCTAATGAGAGCATTATTTTGAGATATTAGTCTGCCACCTTTCTCCATTTGTCGGCTTTCCTTGTAAAGTCTTTATTCCCTACCTCCACACCGTCCGCTGACTTACCAACCTGCCGTGAGACAAGCAGAGCAAGGCTGGACTTGGTAACATATAAAACCAACTAAACTTGTTATTGGAGACACGGACATTGGTCATTTGCTTAAGGTAGTGCCTGGCAGATGTCTCCACTGTGAGGTCACCATTTTTCTCTTTCCACAGTCAGAAAACAAGTTGCTGAGTCTGGCTCACACTCTAGGGGGAGAGGAACTAAGCTTCACTGCCGGACTGGGTGGAGGTTGGGGGTGTGGAACATCAAAGGACCTGTGGGCACATGTTAACTACCACTACCACCCCACCTACGGAAGATAATACATATTTGGAGGGGAGATATTTTGAGACTATGAGATCTACTGTTCAGCTTTCAAGTTTCACCGGCTCCTTTTAGCATTCATAGGTGGGTTTCACCCGCAGCAATGATTCCTACAGTGTGCTCAGGGTGATTTCCCTATTTCTCTCAATCCTTCCGCATTTATTAATTAAAAATTCTTCTGCAAGAAAGATCTGTACCTTCTCCCTTATTAAGTGTATTCGGTTATATTATTTTTTAAATGTTAAGATTTCAATTATTTTTTAAAATGTAACATTCACACCATTCAAAATTCAAAATGGATGAAAGAGCATGTGGTACTAGGGTCCCTCCGACCCCGATCCAGCCACCCAGCCACCTAGTCCCCAGTGCCCTCCCCAAAGGCAATCGAAGTCAAGAGAGATTTTACACATATACCAGCAATATCCATACCTGTTCTTCTTTTTATGCAAGTGGCTTAGAGGTGCTCATAGTGCTGTACCTGGCGCCTTTTCACCTAATAGTTTAACCTGGAGATCAGATCAGTCCATGAAGTGTTTTCTCATTCTTTTATGTAAAGTCCCAGTATGTAAAGCTACCATGGTTTATGAACTAGTCCCTGTCAATAAACACGGGTGGGTTATTTCCAAATGTTCTCTGTTACAATGTTGCAGTTCCAACATGTAGAATTGAACCTTCAGATTTACCTGCTCAAGAGGTAGGGGTCAACGTACTTTCTATTTGGATGTTACGAGGTTGCCCCTCTTGTAGGCTGCACCAGTTCACACCCCACATTAATTTCCTGGGGTTGCTGCATACAAAGTACCATAAATTAAAACAAATAATTTATTGTTGCATAGTTCTGGAGGCCAAAAGTCTGATGTCAAGGTGTCAGCAAGCCTTGCTCCCCTCTGAAGTCTCTAGGAAAGAATCTTTCCTTGCCTCTTCCAGCTTCTGGCTGTCACAAACAAACCTAGGTATTTCTTGGCTTGTAGACACATCAATGCACCCCCTACTTCCATCTTCATGTGGCTGTCTTCCTTCTGTCTGCGTCACATCCAAGTTTACCTCTTCTTTTTAGGACACATGTTATTGAATTTGGGCCCATCCTAATCCAATATGGCCTCATTCTGACTTATTATAGCTGCAAAGACCTTATGTTCAAATAAGGTCACATTCACAGATTCCAGGTGGATATGAACTTTGGGGAAACAGTATTTCACCCAGCACAACACCCCATCAGCAAAGTATGAGAGTGAACCTCTTTCAACATTCTTCAGGGATTCCAGAGAGAGTTGGCATTATTGGGAATGAATTCTGGTTATTGGATTCTCCCCCGAAATGGGATGCTCTGTAGGGACGAGGCTATGGGGCGGCCTGAGACTTACTGGGGTTACAGACAAGTGCTGGCTGCCCATGTGGCAGCTGGAAACAAAAGATTACGTGACATAGATATTCTGTGTTGGAGTGGACTGGTTCTGTTTTCTGGACAATCTTGTCAGTGTGAAATTCTATCCCTGGTCCTAATCAGCTGTGAGAGCAAACCCAGAAGGTCAGTGGTCACACATGGGAGCTCAGAGCCTGAAGCTGTCCCAGGAATCTGTCACGTGCAGCGCTCAGATTCTGAAGCAGATGTTTAAAATGAATGCCACCTCATATAAAATCTTGGATTCCAACTTCTCTGGAACAAAAAAATCTCTGAACACAGTTCACATTTCCATCTGGCAACAAACATCTGCATATACTTGCGAGCACTTGATGTTGTGCCCCCAAGTCTGAGCCTTCACACCAAAAGGCGACCCAGTGCAGGGTTGCCTGCATTTGAGTCCAGCTCTGCCTCTACTTGGTGGCCTTGGAGAAGTGGCTTAATGTCTTCAAGCCTCACAGCCCTCATTCATAAAATTAGGGTGGATCTATTCAACAGTTTTCTGTTGAGTATCTACTAAGTGGCAGGCACTGTTGTAGGCACTTGGGATATGTTTATAAACAAAGCAAAGATCCTTGCACTTGTGGATCCCATATTATGGCAAGGGTAGACAGGTAACAAACGATGTTAGAACACGTAAGTAAAATTATCTGGTATTTGAAAAGTGATAAATGTTATAGGAGAGCAAACACCCAAAGTACACAGGGAACAGGGAATGGGGGTATGATCACTTTTAAAATAGGCTGCTCTGAGAAGGCTCACTGAGAAGGTGACATTTGCATAAAGACTTGAAGGAGGTAAAGGGACTGACCGAGTGCTAAACCGAGAAACAGCACGCCAGCAGGGAAGAAAAGCTAGGCAAAGGGCTTAGCCAGATGCTGGGCTTGATGCTGGGAGAACAACCAGGAGGCTGGTCTGGCTGGAGGGGGACAGGACGTGGGAGCCGGGGCCGCACAGGATGGTGGGAGCCGGGGCCGCACAGGATGGTGGGAGCCGGGGCCGCACAGGGCGTGGGAGCCGGGGCTCCACAGGATGGTGGGAGCCGGGGCCCCACAGGGTGGTGGGGGCTGTGGCCACAGGAGAGGACAGCGCAGGAAGAGTGTCAGCAAATCGCACCAGGCCTTGGGGGCCACAGGGAAGATTTTGGCTTTTACTCCAAATGGGGGGCAGGGGGAGCCACGAGAGGATTCCAAGAAGCAGAGAAGGCACACTGCCTAGCCTATGTCATCCAGGATGTGTGCCCTATAAAGATCAAACTCTGTGCGTGTTGCATACTTGCACACATGTATGGGCACACAGAAGCAGGAAGCTGGGAGACCGCGGAGAGGCAAGTGCAATAATCCAGATGAGAGTTCCCCATGGCTCCATCCAGGGAACTGGCTTGTGGACGATGGGGAGCACTGAGGTACCGATGCATCTCCAAGGGTGAGTTGACAGGACTGGCTGGTGGCTTGGATTCAGGTTATGAGGAATCAAGATGACTCCAAGGTTATGGCTGGAGCTGCCACTCTCCTCAGGTGTGGGTGGCATAGGAGGGCAGGTCTGGAGCGGGATGGATGGCAAGGAGATTGGTTTGGCATAGTTGAGTTGAGATTCGCCATGTAGGTGAATTCATGTGGAAATCCAAGCCTGCAGCTTGGGACCCATCTCATAGGCACTAGTGGTAAAAAGCCCACCTGCCAGTGAAGGAGACGGGAGAGACATAGTTTCAATATCTGGGTTGGGAAGATTCCTTGGAGGAAGGCATGGCAACCCACTCCAGTATTCTTGCCTGGAAAATCCCATGACAGAGGAGCCTGGCGGGCTACAGTCCATCGGGTCACAAAGAGTCAGACACGACTGCAGCGACTTAGGATGCACCTTATAGGTTGTCGTGAAAGTTCCTGTCTGGAAGGCCCTGAGAACAGGGCCTGGCCCCCAGTGAGTGCTAGAGGAGGCTAACTGTATTTGTTTTCCTGGAAAAGATCCCACTTTTAGCTCCAGCTCTGGCTCTCAGAACCCCCTCCTTCCATCCTTCTCAGAGATGAGGACAGAAATTTGTCAAGTTGGCTGAAAAATTTCCCATCTCACTTGTAAAATGATAATCATCCACTTTCTCAAAAGATTATTGTGAGGAGCGAATGAGAAATAATGGACCTAATTGCCCAGCACACAGTAGGTGTCATAAAAGTCTCCTTCCTCCCTTCCCAGCCCCTGGTGGTCAGGGAGAAGAGAAACAAAGTCAGTATCCATGGCAGCTGTTTATTGAAAAGCAAGGGGAGGGGCGGGAGGGTGAAAGATGGGGAGAAGCAGTAGAGCCTGCCTGCTGGAGGAGGACTGAGGACCCTCCCTGGATGGCCTGCCCCAAATCCCCCTACCCTCCCATACCTCGACTCTGTGAGACTGAGGCGGGTGGTAGAGGCATGATCCTTGGGCCTCTTTCTCCAGCTGTCCTGGAGCCCCCCTTAGTGGTTTGGGAACAGCAACGCTGCATCTGGCTGGGGAGATGGACCAGTGCCTTCAGAAGGCACATTTGTTGCAGTGTGAGGTCAGGACCTGTGGCGGATGGTTTCTAGGTGGGTGGGCTCTGAGGGGCAAAGACATTCCAGTTCTCCTGTCTTCTAGCTCTTAGAGACCATTTAAAAGCATGTCCAAAGTATCTTCTGAGCCACTTGGGACCATTAGGCATCAGCCAGTCTCTCTGGGAGACTAGACCCTGAATGTTGGGAAAAATTGACGGCAGGAGGAGAAGGGGACGACAGAGGATGAGACGGTTGGATGGCATCACTGACTCAATGGACACGAGTTTGAGCCAGCTCTGGGAGATGATGCGGACAGGGAAGCCTGGCGTGCTGCAGTCCCTGGAGTTGCAGAGTTGGGCATGACTGAGTGACTGAACAACAACCACAGCAAGTCTCTCTGGGCCAAACCTGTGCCACCCCTGGGGGTCCCCTGAAGGCCAGGAAGGTGTGGCATCCTGCTTGGCAGTACAACAAGATCTAGAGTCTAGAGACGTGGGTCCAAGTTCCTGCAAACTCAGGCAGGCGGACTGCAGCATCTCTCAACCACCTTGTCTGTAAACTGGGACTAGCTCAGGATGGGGTGGACTCAGGGGCTCTGGCAGCAAAATGCATAGGAAGCATACTGTAGAGGGTCAATGTTTTCACACCATTCTGGTCCTAGTGAGAATCTTTGATTCATCCCAAGGCATCCTGGTGCAGCTGACAGAGGGAGGGGTCATTGGGTAAGAAGGACCCTACTACCCCTCCCCCATCTTTGCCTAAGGCAGGTAATACTTATATCCTGGGGAGAAAAAGAAAGTCGTGGAATTCTAGAATCTGGTCCACATCATTCATAGTACAGAGGCAGGAACCGATGGTCTGAAAGGGTAAGGGACTTGCCCAAGGTCATATAGAGGAAAGAGTGTGGATAGGGTGAGGGAGATGTTTTCTGTTTCTGAATGGCCTTGTAGACAAGGGATGGGTGGGCAGTTTTGCGGGGACTCAGGGGAAGGCTGGCATCTTGGATGAGTTAGGGCCCCACCCCTGGGAAGGGACACAGAGATGTGAGGTCCAGACTTTCTGACTTGGGGTTGGGCCTTCTAGGGGCTTCCATGGAAGGGACCCCACTGAAAGGGATAAGTTAGGGATATGGTGGGAAGGTGGGCTGTGGTGGGGAGGAGGAAGCCTCTAGACCGCAGGTGTGGCTCCTCCTCTGGCTGCATGGGCAACTCAAAAGTCCCGCTTGGGCTGGATGGTCTGCACAGAGGATCGCCCAAAGTGGTTGGTGGGTTGCGGGAACCAAGACTGGCCGCTGGCATCATGAAAGATGGGGGACAGCTGCTGCTCCAGCTCATCCCCGAAGACCTCCACGTGGCTGTCGGCTTCAGTGTCCAAGGGTTCCGCCTTGATGTCCTGGCCCAGCCAGCCAGTCATGGCCCAGATCAGGCAGATGGCCAGCAGGGTCCCAGCTGCCCCACAGAGCACTGTGCCTGCCAGGCGGCAGGTGACCAGGGCCTGGTTGTAGTCGGCTGCTCGCTGATCCAACACCAGGAACTCGCCCTCTCCAATGCCCTCCAACTTGGGGGGCACTGCATAGCCAGTGATCAGGGCCGCCATACCCAGCAGCAGAAGCAGGGCACCAGAGGATAAGCTGATCTGGAGGGAGGCAGACAGATTGGGAGGTAGTCAGAGTCAGCTGGGGCCCCGGGCCAAGGGATCACCTTGGATCCCAACTGGACTTTAAGGTAACCCTTTAAGAGATGGGGTCATAGACACACCTACTAGGAACTGACAAGAGGCACAAACTGTCAGGTTCTATTTGGAATCTTGAGGACTCTGGACTAATTTCCCTTGAAGCCCCCACCCAGCAGTGGATTTCTTCTGCCAGCCTTGATTCCTCCTCCGTCATCCTTTGGGTCCCATCTTATCCCTCTGTCCCACCTACCCTCTACCTCTATCCCTTTGTTGGGGACAGCTGCTGCACATCCCTCAGATCACAGGCATCTCAGACCTCACCTCTTCTAGCATACCCTTGGACAGGGTCAAGCGCCCTGCTCTGTACTCATGCCAACTCTGTGCCCATTTGTTCTTCAGTGCACTCACCTTGGTGCACACTTGGACATGTACTTTGGTTATTATGTATATGGTGTCTGCCCACTATACCAGACTGAAAGCGGAGAAAGCCACGGCATCAGAGACAGTCTATCTGGGCTCCCGAGGGGGCTTCTGTGCCTAGCACGGTGCTCATACAGAGCAGTAGCTGAGGGAATGTGTGAAGAATGACTAAATGAACCATAACTAGGAGTTCCTCAAAGACAGGGGCCACATTGTCTTAAATTCTGTGTCCCCCCAAACCTAGCACACTGCTTGGCAATAAGGAGGTACTCAAAAACTTAAAATATATACTTTCTCCTGGAAGTCTCCCCTGATCACCCCAGGCACTGAGGGCATTTTCTGTCCTGGCATCCTATGTACACTGGGCCCAAGGTTGTGCATTCACTGTGCAGGTTGGTACTTTGCCTTCCCACTAGAGTGAAGCCTTTTGAAAGCAGAGAGGACAGACCCTCTGTCTCAAACTTGCTACAGTATTTATCAAAGAGCACTGTAAATACCTGCTTCACTGCCACCTCCGTACCTTTACCCACACGGTGCTCCCTAACTGACCCCTCTCCATGGCTGCTAAGGACATCGACTGTTTGTTTCTCCCGTGTCTTCCACTCCCCTAGCAACAGTCCCTCAACATATCACTGGGAAGCCACAGGAAGATCTGAATGAGGTGAATCTTTCTTCCTACCAGTCAGCACATTACCATCGCTCTGGCCGTAGTCATTAGTTCAGGGCTTGGCAAGTGATGCAATCAGAGCTGATAAACTTGCCAGTACTGCTGCAAGTGAAAAGCATTGTTTCTTTTCCGAAGGAAATACAGGAGGAAATTCTGATTTCCTTCAGGTGGTGTGGAATAAGAGACTGAGGGTCATCATGGAAGCAGCCATTTGGAGAACACGTGGGGGCCGCCTGATGCTAAGGGGCTAAAAGGGTATCACAGGGAGGCTGGAGGAAACCTCGAGTCTTCAGTGTGATGGTTTGAACTGCTGGATCGAACTTTGCCTGAAGACACTGAACCTCTGGTCTCTTCTATAAAATAAGTAATATTTCCCCTTTATTCTTGAAACTCATTTGAGTTGGCTTTCCTGTTGCCTGAACATGCAAGACTCTAACTTGCTACACAGTCCCTTTCCTTTCCATTCACTCTTCCCACCTCCTCCCTGAAACCACAGGACATCACGAGTTGCTCCTCTTCCCACCTTACCTTCCAGCACAGTGTGGGCCAAGACTGGTGAGGGCACAGTACGGGAGGCCCCTCAGGGTCATCACTGAGGGTGGTACCTGCACAGTCCTCGTAGAAGAGGTGTAGATAGGAGCGGACCCCATACCATTTGCCATCTTCCACGTTAGGGCCTCGGCTGCAGCTGCAGGGACGGTCACAGCTCGGCATCCTGGGTCCCTGTGGGGTGGGCCAGGTGCAGTGGACAGAGGGAGGGGTCAGCGAGGGCTGCCCATGGAGACTCTCCAAGGACCCCTGAATTTTCATGCTCCCTTTACCTCTCCACACCTTTTAGGCACCTCACCCTCTTAGCAGAGCCTGCCCTTCAGGAATTCTGGCCTGTCTTTCCCTGAGTATAGTAAGAATGAGCCAAGGCCTTGCATGTTTAGCCCACAGCCTGGCAATTTGTTGGTGGCAATAAATGTACATGTTAACTCTGGAGGTAGCCCAGGCTGGGACTGTGGGTTCTGGAGCCTGACTGGCTAGTTTGGAATCCAGGATCCACCACGTCCTTGCTGTGTGACATCCAACAAGTGTTTTCACCTCTGAGTCTCAGTTTCCTCATCTGTAAGACAGAACTGGTCATATACCTGCTTCATACAGTTATTGTGTCCTGTGCCAAGAAATGATCGCTTCTGTGATTATCACTGTGATGTCTTTGTTGCTTCATTCTGAACGTCTCAAGTCCCATGTCTAGAGTAAGACCTCCTCATCTCCATTTCCTCTCCAAATGTCTTCCCCTTAATTTCCTCGCCTTTCAAGGTACCCTGGGGGTTAACTGCCGCTTGTCCCAGAGGGTGGAGCTCCCTGAACTGCAAGGTCCTCAAAAATCCCTCCCAAGGGCTGCTCTTTCAGAAGGTAAAAATCTCTAAGTCCCAAGACATCTTGACTCCACAGAAGGTGACAATCAGAGGTCCTCAGGCTACAGGGCTGAGGTTCAAGATCAGATTTCTATAGACACCTTTCTAAGGTGTCTCACAAGTGGAGACACTGAGGTCTAGGGAACGGAGGGTATTTGTGTATCCACGCATCCTTAGGACTAATAGCAAAAGGGGCTGGGAGATGCTGGGAGGGACTGGGCTCCCCTCCACCCCATGATGCTCAAAGGCCCTCTGAACACCCTCAAACAAAATGAAGTAATGTGCTTACTCTGAAGGACAAGACAAATTTCTAGCCCCCTCTCATTTTTAGACTGTGGCCCTCAAATCCTTGTGTAGAGAGACTCACCAGCACAAACAGATACCGCAGAAACACACATACACATACACACACACACCAGAGGCATACACAGATAGATGCACACACACACACATCCCAACACAAACACACAAACACCACAGCCAGCCACACGTAGACCATACAGAGACACACAGCACAAAGAGACACACCACACAAACCCATATACACACCCACACAACGCATATTGGAGGTAATCCTAAGGATCCACACCGGCACAGAGGTGCGGCTTAAAAACTCGTCCATAAATCGCACCTCCCCACAATTCTCATCCACACCGCACGAGGGGAACGGAAAAAGCGTAAAAGACATCGCCCCGCCCTCTCTACCGCAATTGACAGACAATGGGGAAAGCGCAAGACCAAAAGCGAAAGACAGAGAAGACCGACCGAAGTCGGTGGAGAAAGCCGGCAACCC
>SJYV01054924.1:1252860-1267243 GCA_006410875.1 Neotragus pygmaeus
GAAGAATTGATGCTTTTGAACTGTGGTGTTGGAGAAGACTTCTGAGAGTCCCTTGGATGGTAAGGAGATCCAACCAGTCCATCCTAAAGGAAATCAGTCCTGAATATTCATTGGAAGGACTGATGTTGAAGCTGAAACTCTAATATTTTGGCTACCTGATGTGAAGAACTGACTCATTGGAAAAGACCCTGATGCTGGGAAAGATTGAGGGCAAGAGAAGGGGACGACAGAGGATGAGATGGTTGGATGGCATCATCGACTCAATGGACATGGGTTTGGGTAGAGTCTCGGAGTTGGTGATGGACAGGGAGGCCTGGTATGCTGCAGTTCATGGGGTTGCAAAGAGTTGGACACAAATGAGCCACTGAACTGAACTGAACCCCAACCTTACTTCCATCTTTGATCTCATCTCTTCCATTCCCTCACTCACTGGGCTCCAGCCACACTGGCCTCCTTGTTCTTCCGTGAATGAACCCAGCACCCTGGGCAAACTCCTACCTCAAGGCTTCAGAGACTTTGCACCTGTTTGCTTCTGTGTCTTTCTTTCTTTCTTTTCTCTAGCTATCTGCATAGCTAGTTTCTGGCTTTATTCAGAGCTCTGCTCATATGTAATCTTATCAAAGAGGTTTTATTGCATCACTATGATAGAGACATATACTACTCACCAAACTTCCACGAGCTTCACACTTGAGGTTAGACAAAGCCATGGGATCTGTTCTGGTCAGTGAGCTATGAACAGAGTGATGTGTGTCACTTCTGGGCCGAAGGATTTGTCTGGTTGTTATTAATATAACAAACCAACTCAAAACTTAGTAACTTAAAACAGCAATGATCGTTATTTTGCTCACAAATCTGCAACTGGCAGGCCTCAGTGGGACAGTTTGAACCTGCTCAACTTAGCATCAGCTGTGGTGGCTTGACTGGGGGCTGGGAAGAGCCACTTCCAAGATGGCTTGCTAACATGGCCAGCAAGTAGTTGGTAAAGGCTGTCAAGTGGGAGCTCAGCTGGGGCTGAGGGCCAAGGGCCTCAGTTCTTCTCCATGCAGGACCCTCCACAGTTTCTCGAGCTTCCTCACAGCCTGGTGACTGGATCCCCAAAATGAGAATTCTAGGAAAGAAGAGGTGAAAGTTGCAAGTTCCTCAAGACTAGAGTCTAGAAAGTGGCCCAGTGTCACCTTGACCCTAGTCTGGTGGTCACAGAGGCCAGATTCAAGAGGAGACACTCAGCAGGAGAAATGTTAAATTATGTGGGGGCTGTGTAACTTCTTATAGCAAATCTTCCACTGACTCAAAAAGGCTTTTTTTCATTCTGAGTTTGTATCCAGGTCTCCAAAGAGATTCCTTGGTCTCAGACTTTTTTTGAGGAGGAAAAGCAGAACTTGAGATTCATTTAGTTAACAGGAAACCCCGAAAACAACTCACGGTGAGAAACTGGGTTGCTAAGAAACCTCTGAGGATGGGGGAGAGGGTTGGCGCCCATTGCTAGGCAACCTGGAAGAAGTTAGACATGCAGGTTTCGTAGTTTCCTGGAATGCCAAGCTGGATACTCTCCTAAAGACGTCTAGTCCGACCACCTAACTGTACAGATGGGGAAACTAAGGCCTCAGATGGCAAGGTGATTAGCCCAAAGTCCCTCCAATTTCTCAAGAAAAGTAAAGACAAATGGCATGGGAGGGCATTGTCACTGGATAGAGCTGGTAGCTGAAAAAGTCTATAAATCAGTAAAGACATCAACCACAAACAGCCCTGAAGACCAGGCCAAGAAATCTAGACTTTATCCTGTAGGTGATAGGTAGTCACCACAGTTTTCGACAGTGGTCAGATTCGTGTGTTCAGAAGATCCTTGGGATGCAATCTGGAGACCCAGGATAAAATCTAAATGCCTTCAGGGCCCTTGATGCTCTTGCCAGTCAATCTCTTTTCTCTCCACCATTCCCTCTAGCCACAGCCAACTTCCTTCCATGTCAGCCCCTCTCTTAAAAAAAAAAAATTATTTATTTTTAGCTGTGCTGGGTCTCTGTTGTTGTGCCAGAGCTTTCTCTAGTCGCCTCGAGCAGAGATTGCTTTCCAGTTGCGGTGTGCAGGCTTCTCACTGTGGTGGCTTCTCTTGTCGCAGAACGTGGGCTCTAGGGTGCTTGGGCTTCAGTAATTGCTGCGCACAGGCTCAGTAGTTGTGGTGCATGGGCTTAGTTGCCCCTCAGCATGTTAGATCTTCCAGGATCAGAGATCAAACCTGTATCCTCCTGCATTGGCAGGTGGATTCTTCACCACTGAACCACCAGGGAAGTCCCATATCAGCCTCTCTTGCCAAGTCTTCCCTCTTGAACTTACTGGTGTCTAGAAAGCTTTTTCCTTCCCCTGCATCTGTCTCATCCTACTCTTCTGACTTTAATTGGTGCATAAAAAACTGTCTCCAAAGTTAAATAGTGCAAATATTAATAGCTGCCGTTTCATTTTGCTCATGGGTTCTGTGGTTCAGGAATTCAGACAGCGCAAGAAAGGGTGGGGTCTTCCCAGGTGACATAGTGGGTAAAGAATCCACCTGCCAAGCGGGAGACACGGTTTTGATCCCTGGGCCGAGAAGCTTCCCCTGGAGAAGGAAATGGCAACCCATTCTAGTATTCTTGCCTGGGAAATACAGTGGGCAGAGGAGCCTGGCGAGCTAAAGTCCATGGGGCCACAATAGAGCTGGGCACAACTTAGCAACTAAACAGCAACACTGAGCGGGGTGGTTTGTCTCTGCTCTATGAACCTCGCCTGGGAAGACTTGAGTGACTGGGGGCTGGAATCACCTGAAGTCTTCTTCATTCGTGTTTCTGGAGCCTTGACAGTGTCTGTATCACCTGGCACAACTGCACGTGATCCCTCCATGTGTTTGGGGGCTTCTTCATCACATGACAATCTCAGGGTTGTTGGACTTCTTACAGTCATTCAGTATGACCTAAGCTTGGAAACCTATAGCGTCATTCCTGCATCCCAGCAGTAACAAGCGGATCACAAAGACCAGTCCAGATTCAAGGGGAAGCAAATTCATGGGAGGGATGTCAAAGAACTTGTAGCCATGTCCTAAAATCACAACAACCCACGGGGGTCTCAGTCACAGCTTACACATCATCTCCTCAAGGAGGTGACCTAACCACACCCTGCTCCATGACTGGATTAAGGCCCTCCTCTGTGTCCGCTCAAACCCCACTGTCCATCTCCATCAATGCATTTCCATCCCTGTGTTTATTCGTCTTTCTGTTCCTCTGACCTGAGGGTTCAGTGAGAATGGATCATGTCTGTTTTCTTCACCTTTGTACACCCAACTGCTAGCAGAGTGTGGCAAAGCAGGATGTTAATAAATGTTTGTTGCTTGGGTAAGCAAACGAGTGACTCAGTGATCTAAGGCATGGAGCCCAATGCAGAGGCCATTCCTTCCTTATCAAGTTTACACACTAGTTGGAGAGATATATACAAAATAAAAACTGTATGTGATAAATGCCAGATAGCTATAAATGCTATTATGAAAAATGAAGCAAAGTAAGGAGCTAACATCGGGGGGAGGGTAATACTTTATATGAACTGTCAGGGAAGACACTCTGAGTTAGTAATATTGGAGCTGATACCAAAGGAAGTAAGAGAGTAAGCCAGTGGATATCTGGGAGAAGAGCATGTCAAGCAGCATGAACAGCATGTGCAAAGGGCCTCTGGTGGCTGTGTTTGAGGAACAGCAAGGAAGCCAGCGTGGAGTGTGGTGGGAGAAGGGAAAAGTGGCAGGAGATGAGTCCCAGGGTAGGCTACAGGCCAGATTCCACAGGGTTTCACAGGCCATGATGAGGATTTTCTTTGGCTTTTAGTCTGAATGAGATGGGATCCACTGGAGAGTTTTAAGCAGAGACAGTATATAGTCCGATCTATAGTTGAAACAGATTTCTTTGATGGCTTTGTGGATAACAAGCCTTTGTGATTCGGGCAAAGCAAGTTCAGTGAAATGGCTGGTACAGAACACCAGGCAAGAAATGGTGGGGGCTGGGACCAGGAGAGTGGCCTTGGACAAGGTGAGAGGTAGTAGGATATAGGACACACTGTGAAGATAAAACCAGTGGTCTATAAGGATAAGGAAGCTGCGAAGAAAAGAAGAGTCAAGGATGACCCAGAGGTGGTTGTGTTTAGTTGCTCAGCTGTGTCTGACTCTGTGCAACCCCACGGTCTGTAGATTGCTGGCCTATTAGCAATATAAGATGTTGTGAAGATGTGGGTGGAGCAGCGGGCTTGGCCAGATTGTGGAAACCAGACTTCATTTTTACATATACCAAGTTTCAGATGCCAATTAGCTATCCCAGGGGAGATGACAAAAAAGCAGGTAGACATACTGACTCTAACAGTGTTGGGATGGAGACATAGGCTTGAGACTCTACAGTTCTGATAAAAAGAATTCTAAGATGGCTCCCAAGATTCCCCTCTCCCCCTGTGTGTGCCTAACACAAACTCTTCCTCCCAGCGTGGGTGAGACCAAGGGGCATGATAGATATTGTGATTGCTGTTCAGGCGTTCAGTCCAACTCTTTGTGACCCCATGGACTGCAGACCAGGCTTCCTTGTCCTACACCATCTTGGGGTGTTTGCTAAAACTCATGTCCATTGAGTCAGTGATGCCATCCAACCATCTCGTCCTCTGTCGTCCCCTTCTCCTCCGCTCCTCAGTCTTTCCCAGCATCAGGGTCTTTTCCATGAGTCAGTTCTTCCCATCAGGTGGCCAAAGGATTGGAGCTTCAGCACCAGTCCCAATCAGCATTATTTTGATTGTTCCATTATTGTCAAAGGTGAAGGGATTTCATAAATGTGAACCAAGTAAATGTGATTAAATTAGTTGAAATTTAGTGAATCAAAAGGGCCATTTCCTTGGGTGAGCCCTTTAAAAGAAAGTCTTCCTTGAGCCAAGGGACTTGAAGCTGCAGAGATTTTCCTGCTGGCCTTGACAAAATAAGCCACCATGCTGAGAGGGGGCCTGTGAGGAAACTGTGAGTGGCTTTTAGGAATCCAGAATGGCACCAGCTGACAGGAAGAAAACAGGGGCCTCAGTCCTTTAACCACAAGGAACTGAGTTCTGCCCACTGCCATGTGATCTTTGGAAGAGGACACTGAGCTCCAGAAAACACAGCTCAGCCAACAGCTGGACTGCAACCTTGAGAGATCTTGAGCAGAGAACCCAGCTAAGGACTCCAGGCCCATGGAGATTATGAAATAAGAAATGTATGTTGTTTTAAGCCATTAACTTTGTTGCATTTTGTTACATAGGAACAGATGGTCAATACATCAGCCTATAGGCGTTTTTAAAGCCCTGGTACCAAATGGTTCAAACAGCCTATGCCCGGAACCTGACCCAGAGATGTATCAGAGAGCGTGAATGGAGGATTGGAATGGGTGGGACACACCCTGCCAACCCCGCCACCAATGCGTCCTACTCCTTTTAGCCACTAGGTGTCCCCAGAGTCCACATAAGCAGGTCTGCCTGCACCTTTCACAGGTCAGAATCCATTTCCTTCTGAAATGGAAGGAACCAAAACAATAAATGATCTCTTCTATTCCTAGTTCCCTCTCCCCCGCATCACCCTGGAAGCAGCAGGGTGGCAGACTAAGGCCTCCGAAGGGGAGGCGGCTGGCCCAAGGCCCTTAGTGCACTAGCACCATCTCTGGCTTGGGGTTTTATACACTCCCTGCCCTGCCCCCTCCCAGGGCACTGTGAAGGGCAAACACAGACCACTAGCCTCTCTCTCTCCGGCCTAGGCCAGAGGAGGGACTGCAAATGAGACCACCACCAGCAGAGGACTCTGGAGTGACTTGTAGGCTGAGGCTGGGGTTTCTAATTGACTGGAAAGAGTGGAATGTGTGCAGCCCCAGGGTAGGGAGACAGTTGGACTCCTCCTGATGGGATGGGCATCAAAGGTGCCCAGCTCAGCTGCAGTTGCTGGGCCAGTGACCCTATTCCCTTTGTCCTGTCCCTTCCACCCTCTGTTGCAGATTGGGTTTTCCAGAAGCAGACACTGAGACTAAGTTTCAGGTGCAAGATATTTATTAGGGATAAAGACCTGTGAAAAGAAGAGGGTGGAGGCAGGATTGGGTACAGGAGGTCAAACTGTGCTGCCAGCGTGGACAAGCCCAAGCCACCCTAGGGCCCTAGGATGAATACCCAGGGGTGCAGGACAGGGCAAATACTGTGTCTGTCCCACCTGAAGGTTGAAACTTAAGTGGCAGGGATTTATACTTGCATACATTCAGACACCAGATGCAGGCTGCCCGGGGTGAATCAGTTCTCTTCCTCACCTTTTCTTTCTTAAAGGTTTTGTTTTGGTTTGTGGCCATCTTGTTTCCAATCACAGACCATGAGGAAGCGTTCACTATAATCCTTGTACTCCCAGACCCCTTCTGTAGATGCCCAGACCTCCCAAACCTGTTCTAGTCCTCTTCTAACACATCTATGGTATTCCAGTCCCAAAGACCCTTTCTAAATGAGGTCTGAACACTTGGCCTTGGTTCTTACTGGGCAAACACACTTTGTCCAACCTAAAGAATTCACTGGATCTGGTAGAGGAAGAATAGGGGGACAGGGGTCCCCCGGGGAAAAAAGTTTTCAAAAGCCTTGGTTTCAGTTCCCAAAACACACTGGTAAGAATCTCAAGGACTGGAATCATCATGGCTTCTGCTGCCCTTCTTCAGTCATTCAGTACATCTACACTAGGGGCCAGTTACATGCTAGGTGTGAGGACCAGCCCCACACAGCTCGACCCCTAGCTACCAGCCTAACACCATCTGCAGATTCAAGCTGGGAGAGGCAGCACTCTAAAATAGGACTTCGCTAGGAGACAGAAACCAAAATTTAGGGCCCTGTCTCTGACCCAGGCTGTTTGAAGGCCCTTTACAAGTTGCTTCTGCACCTTTGCCCTAATCTCTCACCTCTGGACAGTAGAGTAATACAATTTATGGAGCACCATGTTAAATGCCTCTCACCTCAAACTTAACTCTGAAGCAGGTGTTATCATCATCCCCATGTCACATAAATGGAAAAAAAGAGTCAGGGTAAAGTCAATGTGCTCAGGGGCACACAGGTGCTCAGTGGTATCAGGCTTTGGGCCCAGACATTGTGGCTCAACCCTGATTCTTTTATTTTTAATTGAAAGATAATTGCTTTTACAGTATTGTGTTGGTTTCTAACAAACATCAACATGAGTCAGCCATGGTCAACCCTGATTCTTAATCTTCATTAAGGTCAGGGTCAAATTGACACCCTTGGAACCAGGTGTGCCTACACACGTGTTTCACTTGGTCCCTAAGGATTAAAAAAAAAAATACTTGAACCAGCTTTCATTTTGAAATTGAGATGTTCACAGAAACATCCAGATTTACATCTTGAAAAATTTAGCCCCCTGGGCACAGTGGGCTGCACTCCCCCAGGGTCGCAACTGGCAGGAGGTGAGCAATTGCTTCCCCTGAAGTGGGTCACGAAGCCAGTGTCCACCCAGACTCTCATTCCTTCATGTCACCTGCCTGGCCTCTGCAGGGACAATTCTGCATCCTTAATGAAGACCAGGAGTCCTGAGACAGAGGGAGCAGAGAGGCCTAGAGAGGCCAGGTGCCTCCTTGCCTGGAACCTCGAGCTCTTCCTGCATGGTGCTAAGTCACAGGGACTTGAATCTGTCAGACTGTTTGGGGAGGGTTGAGGAAAGGCAAAGACATGTAGAACCACAGGGCGAGATGGGGCAAATACACTTTATTCAGTCCTGGCGTAAGTCCTGCTGTGGGTGCCAGTGCCCCAGATCAGAGGGACCCCTCCCCTCAGCTACGAGACTAGTTCTCCAAGACCACAGACAGTGACATCTCTTCACTCACATGACGTTTTCTGGGATTTTTCATTGTCTTTTTTTGTTGTTATTTTTCTTAAAAAAAAAAAGAGAGAGAGAGAAAGAGAGAGAGAGAGAAAGAGCGCGCGCAAAAAGGCCCAGAGCCGGAGCACCAAGCTTAAAGGAGGCAGCTGGTGGCTTTGTCAGCGACGGGAACGCGTGGGGCAGAGCCCTGCAGAGACCCTGGGCAGGGGTCCCGGAGGACTCTGGGACCGTTTGTTCCTGAGATTTGTGTGTGTGAATGAGAGTGTGTGCACACCCGGCAGGGTGAACACACGCCGGTGAGATACAGGTAGTGAGGGTAAAGGGGGCATGGGGAGGCCGGAGGGGCGGAGCTTGAGCTGGGAGTTGGGAGAGGGTAACAGCATCAGGGGCAGGGTTTCCCAAGGGCACCCCAAACTGGACACAGTAGCGCTGGGCGCCAATAGCACACCACTACTCTGAACCTCCCTTCAGTCTCACTGGCCCAGGTGATGGTCTCTCAAGCCAGCTGCTGAAAAGGGGGGGTCTCTTCTTGCCTCTTCATCTGCTATCATGCCTCAGTCTCAACCCCCTAGTTGAGTACCGACGTGTTTGTTTCTCCCACTGAATACTGTCACTGTAGGCAAAGGGCTCTGGATGACAGGAAGGGGCGGTGGGCTTAGGAGGGAGTCCAGGCTGGAAGTGTGCCCTGAGGTAGTAAGGGCACTTGGGGAGCGGGTGGGGCGGACAAAAGGACCCTGTCCCCACACAAACGACTACATGTCTTGATTCTGAGTTTTCTTTTTCTCTCCTGAAGGATTTCCAGAGAAAAACCCTGCCCCCCAATTCCCAGGTGGGGGAAAGAAAGGTTGGCTTCTTGGAACCAAGACAGGCTGTTGAGGCAGTCAAGCAGTCGGTNATCCCATGGATGGAGGAGCCTGGTGGGCTACAGTCCACGGGGTCGCAAACAGTTGGACATGACTGAGCGACTTCACTTCACTCACTCAACATCTTAATACATAGCAAAACAAATGAACAAAAACACACACACACAAAACCCCAAACCAACCTTCATAATAAAAAGGAAGAAATTATAAACTGTGAATATTTGCAACTCATATAAAAAGGGGCTCACATGCCAAATATGCAAACAGCTCCTAGAAACTGATTAAAAAAAAAACAAAACAGATACACAGTAGAAAAACTGGCAAAAGACACAAACCCAGAGTTCACACAAAAAGAAGTAAAAATATGAAAAGAAACAGAATAGAAATGGCTACATGTGTTCACCATGCAAAAGAATGTTCAGAACAGCATTATTTGATAATTCTCTAAACTGGAATGTACATCAATAATAGAAAGGATAAATATTATGCAATGGGTTATATATTTTTGTAATGGAATGCTATACAGAAATAAAAGTGAACTACAGCCACATTAAAAAAGTTACTTGAAACTTAGAAATATAATGAAAGTAGTCCAGCATAAAGGTCCAACATTCTGTATGATTCCATTGAAGTTCAAAAACAAGCAAAACTAATTCAGGAGGTAGAATATCTGCTACCCTTGGGGAGGAAAGGGCAGTGACTTGGGATGGGTACATATGTGGGCTCCTGGAGAGCTGGTGATGTTCTATTTTTTGTGGTACTGGTTACCGGGTGTGTTTTCCCCTGAATAATTTATTAAGCTATACATTTATGATTTCCATACTTTTCAGTATGTGTGCTATGATTCAACACACAAATCCTATCAATTGGATCCAGAACTTTTTTTCTGGCAAGTCTCAAAGTCAGATGACATAGTGTTTGGTTCAAGACTCTGAATTACATAGTTTAAATTCATATCCTGGATTTAACCATTTTCTATCTTGAAGCAGGGCAAAGACTATTAATAGAGTTTTGCCAAGAAAATGCACTGGTCATAGCAAACACCCTCTTCNGGGAGGACCCCGACTTAAGTAATTTTAGAAATGAGCAGAGTCTGTAAAACTAAAACTAAAAGAAAGTGTACAGAAAGTTGATAACTTTTCCCACAGGGGTATGGGTTAACAATCCCGATACTGATATACATGTATACTAGAATTAAACAATTAAGTAAATGGCTGGTGGATGATGGGAGCCAGGTTTCTCATTGTTGGAGTGGGAATTTACAGATAAGCAAGGGGAGGAGGTTAGAATGATTCGTGTGGTAATAGATTAGAGTTGAAAATATAAATAGAACCTCATAACTAATAGCTTAATATAGATGTAGATGGTTACATACAGAACTATTCATAGATACGTGTATGGACACAGGTTAGCATATATACATTTATTTCTTTGTTTTGTTAGTTGGGAAGGCTTAAAAGAAACATCTGAGCAATGAGCACACTTAGGGTCGAAATCTTGGTTTCTAATACCATTCTCTAATAGGAGGAATCTGGGTTTTTGAGAAACAGCTAATGTAGGACTGGGGCAGGGAATATACAAGATGAATCTGAGATAACATATACTACCAGAAAGTAAGTAAGTGCTCAACAACAACAAAAAGACACACAAAGATGGGACTATATCAGAGGGACTCAGGAGCCAACTAAAAAGGCTCCCAAAGGCCAAATCTGGATTAATTTGAGCGACAAAATTAAATAGTACTGGATTATAACCGAAAGTATGAAATAAACATCTGTGAGTCCACTGATATAAATAATGACCGAATGAATAGAGGAAAAGAAACACACCTTCAGTGCAGAAAAATTTCAAATAACTGAAGTATAATAGATACTCCACACTCAAGGGGATAGAACATTCATTCCTCCTTACTATTTAGTGTGGGCTAAACATAGCTACTTTCTTCCAAAGAGGAGAGCAAGGAAAGGGGTAAAAGAAGAGTAACTTTAAGGTAGAGAAACCTAACAGACACTACCTTAGTCAGGGCATCAAAGTCAATATCGATTGTGAGTTGATGTAAGTTGATTGTAAGTGCTGTTGATGTCTGACAAACGGCCACATCCAAGAAGAATCTAAGGAGACGTGAGATAAATGCAATGTGTCATCCTGAATGGGATCCCAGGATAGAAAAAGGACATTAAGTAAAAACTAAGGAAATTGGCATCAGCTATGAAAGTTAGTTAATAATAATGCATCAATGTTGATTTATTAATGGTAACAAATACACCATATTAATATAAGTGAAAGTCGCTCAATCGTGTCCCACTCTTTGCAGCCCCATGGACTATACAGTCCATGGAATTCTCCAGGCCAGAATACTGGAGTGGGTAGCCTTTCCCTTCTCCAGGGGATCTTCCCAACCCAAGGATGGAACCCAGGTCTCCCACATTGCAGGTGGATTCTTTACTAACTGAGCTATCAGTGAAGCCCTTATTAATGTAAGATGTTGATAATAGAGGAAACAGGATGAGTGAAGGATATAGAAACTTTGTATTATCTTCTAACAATTTTTCTGTAAANAGGTCTCCCACATTGCAGGTGGATTCTTTACTAACTGAGCTATCAGTGAAGCCCTTATTAATGTAAGATGTTGATAATAGAGGAAACAGGATGAGTGAAGGATATAGAAACTTTGTATTATCTTCTAACAATTTTTCTGTAAATCTGAAACTGTTCTCAAAAATAAAGTTTGTTTTAAAAAAGATGGCATAAGGTTTTAGAAACACGTTTAGTTTATTTAGACTTTAGCGTGTTAAAGTAATTATACAGCTTGCCTTAAAAATGGAATTTCTTCAATGGATTAAAAGAAATATTCATTTATCCTACAGTTTCAGTATGTTTTGTCCAGTAAAAGTCGACTATTATTGCTTAGGTCAATGTCTCGGAACTCAGTAGCAAACCTCAGCGTCTTTCATTTGTATGCATTTGAAATACAAAGAAAGAAAGATGAGTAGCTTCTTTATCATTTTAAATTAAATGAAAATACCTATAAAGAAAGACATCCACAGAGATATCAACCCCACTGCCTAAATTTTCATTGCCTAAAATTGTTTTAGTACAGAACAACATATACTGTGTAATTGGAACGCTTTTGTTCTCCTTAAATAAAATAGCAGCCAAAGATTATTCAGGCTGCAACTGACAGAGGCGTTACTTCTAGTTCCTTCTAATTTGGAGAATTCCTTCTTTTGAAAAACCGAGTCTTGTTGCTGCATTGAATCAGGAGGGAGCAGGATCGAAGCTCACTGGTGGTGTCCCTAAGCGGAAGGCAGGACTCTAAGCCAAGAGACCTGCCCATTGGTGGGTTGCTGGGCAGCTGTGGGGCGGGGACGCCTGGATGGAGCTCGTGGCCCATTGGCTGCGTCGCTGAGGATGGTATAAAGGACCGCCAAGGCCTGTGCAGCAGGTTTCTACGGCAACGGAGGCTTGAAAGAGCCACTCATATTTCGGCGTTCGTTCCCAACTCCCCCCTTCCGGAGGGGGATGGGCGTCCTGGATTTGAGGGCTGGTGGAGGAGGCGTGGGGGCTGGGAGTTAAGGGGACAGGGCCTTCTTCCGACCAAACCAACCTAGCCAAGCAGCATTTGAACTGGGTTCGGAAATCTGGCCTGCGTCCTCACTGGAAAAAAAATAATAAACAGCCCGTTAAAGATGTAAGAGAAAAATGACGAATAATTCCATCCTCCCTTGACCTTCCATTGATAACATTCAGTATGTGAACACAAAGCCTAGCAGAGTAGGAAAGCGATACTTAAGTAGGGAGGAAGGAAGAGGACGGAAGGAGGGAGGATCCCTGATGTGGGATGCAACGTGGGTGTGCAACGTGGCGTGAGACAGAGCGCCCTGCCTTTAGGGAGGAAAGTCCAAAGACAGACCCGAAGGGGTGTTAAGAGCCTGGAGTTGAGCTTGGAGGAGGGAGGGCTGGCCGGCACACTGGAAGGACGGACGGGGCGGCAAACAGGATCGGGACTAGGCGTTTGGGAGACCTNGGAGGAAAGTCCAAAGACAGACCCGAAGGGGTGTTAAGAGCCTGGAGTTGAGCTTGGAGGAGGGAGGGCTGGCCGGCACACTGGAAGGACGGACGGGGCGGCAAACAGGATCGGGACTAGGCGTTTGGGAGACCTGTCTGCAGTAAGACCCCCGGGTTCTCATTCCCGCTGGCCCTACCACCTACCAGATGTCAATGCTTCGACTCTCCAGCTCCCAGTGTCTTTGCGTTTGGAGGATGATAAACAGTACCCACTTCTTTAAGTCGATGTCAGAACTGAGTCGAGATAATGCCTGGCAACCTCTTAATATGGTGCCCGAAACAGTAAACTGTAGTCACCAGCAGCTATTTCTGTAATTGAAGAAGGGACTGGATTTGACTAGGTGGAGAGAATAGGAGGTTATCAGTTCGTAGGTAACGAGGGAGGAGGAAAGAGCAGTGTGGAAATCTTACATAAGAAACCAGTTTGGATGTCACCTAAAAAATCTTGAGAGATGAAAAAAAAAAAAAAATCATGGGAGATGATAGCCAGAGGGCAAAAAGGAAAAAAATAACGATGATAGCTACTGTTTACTGAAGGCCGGGCACTCTGCCAAACCCTTTATATGAATCTTTATTTCAATTTCTTAGCCCTGATAAGGCAGTACCATTAAACCCATTTTTCTGGTAAGGAAATGGCTTGTCTGAGCTAAGAACTGACACCACCAAACAAGGATATTTGTAGTGCCCAGGACAAGTGTGCAACTGGAGGCCCATATACCATGTGTCTCTATAGTTAGAAGTGATCCATCAATTTAATGTGTTAAGTTAAATATGGTATCTTCTCTTCCTTGACGGATCTATTTTCACCACCACCTGGAAGGGCCAGGTTCAAATTAGAATTCCAGGACCCTTGAAGATCAGATCAGGGATGTGTCTGCCCTGGGAGGGCTGCCCGCTGGATCCTGTTTCTAACCCTTGTCCTGCTACTTCCCACCCCATCAGCGAGAGACCCAGCATGCATGAGTGAACACCCCAGCCCCCACATCCATCTGACTCTTAACAATAACAAACAGCTATTCTGAGACCTAAGCCTCAGGTCTGTAAGGGGTACATCAGGCTGCACTGCCCTCAGCTGAGATGAACCCAGGGATGAGGCCACGGAGGCTCTAAATGACCGTAGGGATATTTTGGAAGGGACTTCTGAGGCTTCAGAGTATGGTCTGGAAAAGGAGGGCACAGACTCTGGGTGGGCAGTTCCTCTTGTGCCCCCTGTTTCCCACTCCAACCCCTGAGGAGGGGCAGGGCTCAGGGCCAGAGCTACTCTTGCCAGGGGTAAGGAAGTGTTTTGTTAAAGCTAGGCATTCACAGTCCACTGGGCCTTATAGTATGGGAGCCATGCAGGCTGTTTCAATGATATGCCTTCAGAGGAGTGGGGAGAATGGTCTGACCTTCAGGCTAAAGGAAACTCTTAGCAAAGGTGAGAAGACCAGAGGAGTGAATTGCTTTTTAAAAAATTATTATTATTTTAAAATTGAAATGTATTTGATTTACAGTGATTCAGATATATAGCAAAGAACTCAATTACATATACATATATATATATATATATATATATATATAGAGAGAGAGAGAGAGAGAGAGAGAGAAA
>SJYV01054924.1:1267367-1307865 GCA_006410875.1 Neotragus pygmaeus
ATATATATATATATATATATATATATATAGAGAGAGAGAGAGAGAGAGAGAGAGAAAACTTTTCAGATTCTTTTCCATTGTAGGTTATTATAAGTTACTACCCCTTGTACTGCACAGTAGGTCCTTGTCTGTTGTATATATAGTAGTGTGTATTTGTTAATCTCAAAATTTGAATTTGCTTTTTAAAGATGAATGAATAAGCCCTTATTCAGTAGAGTCAGCAACAGGTGTGCTAAGGGATATTTTGAATGTCATGTACATAGAACAAGGAAGATTACAGACTACTGTATATAAAATAAACAACAAGGACCTACTGTACAGGGAAGTACATTCAGTATCTTATAATTATAATGGAAAATAATCTGAAAAAGAATATGTATATATGTAAAACTAAAGTCATTTTGCTGTACAACTGAAACTAACACAACACTGTAAATCAACTATACTTCAATTTAAAAAAAGATTAAAAAAAAAAACGATAAGGAGGTACATATCCTGATCTGTAACTGTAGCCAAGTAATCTCTAGATTATCCATGCAATAAATATTTATTGGGCTTTTACTATATGCCAGGTACAGTACACAATGTTGGAACTAAAACCGAGGGCAAAAAAAAAAGTCATGTTCTTTGCCCTCTGGGAACTCAAGGCAGATATTAATCAAACCACAGCATAAATAAACATATTGTACCTGCAGTGACCACAGAAAGGAGCGGAGAGTATAAGAGGGTTTGGTCTAGGTTAGAGAAGGCTGTTGTTAGGAAGTAGCATTAGCGCTGAGCACAGGGAAGTCAGAGAGTTAACCTTGGGTCTAGAAGGGTGGATTCCTGGAATGATTGTTGGGAGCTCAGCCAGGAGGAGGGGGGAGGCCCAGAGGAGGCTAGGCAGCCAGGCAAGGCCTGGTGGCACCCCCCAACTCAGGACACAGAGTCTTTGAAGGTCCTTAAGCTGGGCCTTACTGTGATCAAATTTCACCTGGGGGACAGTTTTCCTGGGTGGAAGGAAGCGAAGCTTGGAAGTAGGGAGACCAGTGAGTTGGCTGTTCTAGAGTCTTAAACTTTCACATCAAAATGTCTTATTTTTAAAGAGAGAGAAAATGGACTCCTGTTTCTAAGGAGTCCACAAGAATTTCTTTCAAGCCTTGTGTTGCCTTTTGCATTTTGTTTTTGTTATTTTTTTTTTTTGCCAGAGATAATACATGAAATAGAAACAACCCCTCACAGCCCCTACCAGGGATATACTGTGGAAAATGTTTTCCTTCCATCCCAAATCCTGAATAGCAGGTTCTTCTCAGAAACTAAAATAGTTATCAATTTCACTAATATCTTTCCAGATTATTCTATACATAAATAAGCATGTGTATATATTTATTCCATCATTTTAACATGTAATATGTATTTCAGCGATCATATTGTACACTTTAAATAACTTACAACTTTGTCAATTATACCTTAACAAAGCTGAAAAAAGTAAAATTGAAATGTAAACAGAAGCATACCATATCTTGCTTTGTTCATTTTAAAATGTGTCTTAGGTGGTTTTTAATAGCTGTTCCTTTTAACAACTTCCTAGTTACAGTATTTGAATGTACCATAGCCTATCTAACTACTATTGATAGGTAATTGATAATCAGGTTGTTTCCAGTCCTTGGTACCCCAAGTAATGCATCAGTGAACGTCATGATACATAACATCTTTGTGTCCAAGTTTAGCTATATATTCATCTTCTATAAATGACTGCTGTGTTAAAGATTATGTGAATTTAAAGTTTTTATAGTGCCAAACAAACTGCTTTCCAAAGATGTTGGTCCATGTTTTATTTTACAACTCTGCAACGTTTCCATTCTCCTCCATAATGTATCTGTTTACTTTTGCAAAACATATCCTCCCCCAAATATTCTTAGTCACACAGACAAGCCAGCAAGTGGTGCTGTATGGATCCACTGGCTTTGCCCAAGGCTGATAATGCTCTCATGGAAGTCTACCTTCAACTTGGTTTGATGAGACCCCTGGTCACCCTTAGCTTCCTCTTGTACCACTCTATACTTAATCATACTGAACTCCTGGTAGCTCTTTGTCAGCCATTACCTGGAGTTGACAAAGAATAAGGTAATGCGCACTCTGGCTGAGAACAAGGTTCCAAAGGGGCCCAGAAGCCTTTCAGAAGAGTTGCATGCTAGGTTGACTCCAAAAGCAACAAGGAGTAAAAGAGTTAGAGTGCTAGACTGCATTATAGGAAGATTATTAGTTCCTTAGTCTACCTCTTTCTCACAACACTCTAAAATGCCTTCACCAATGACCTTTACGTTATTCAATCCAATGGGCACCCATTCAACCCATCTGTGGGTCATGTAAGCATTTATAAAAGAATGAAACAATAAAAAGATGAGTGCACCACCACCCACAGAAATAATATTATTTCTTTCTAAACTTTTTCGTTTATATTTAAGTATACACATGTATATGTTGGATGGCTGCAATATAAAATGTGTATTCTTCTGTGGAATGTGGATAAAGAGTTTGAAAACCATTGCTATAGGACACTTGTGTTTATTTCTCAAGCCCAAGATCTGGTTAGAATTTAAGACCTGTGGATATTGAACCACACGTTCCACACCTTTTAGACATCCTCTAGAGACCTCAAACTCAACACAGCCAAAATCAGACTCAAGACCTTCATCCGAAACTTGGATTTTCTCCTCTGTTCTCCATCTCAGGGAATGGCCCCACTATCTAAGTGCAGAGGCTGGAAGCTTGGGTGTCATCCTTGATACTTCTCCTCCAGCCCATGTCTAAGTCCTGTTGACTTAACAATTTCTAGAAATCTCTTTATCGTGCCTGCTTTTCTGTGTTTGCATCATCCGGGTCCAAGGTGCCCTGATCTGGCACCTTGGTGGACTTTTTTACACTTGGGCTTCCCTCTGTCCCATTCTCTACAAAGTATCCTGGATGGTCTTTTAAAAATATAACCCTGAACATGTCACTTCCTTGTTCAAAAATCTTTCAATGGCACCTCATCATTCTTAGACTCAAATTCTAAACGTGGCTGACCAGACCTCCCCAAGAAAGCTGCAGTCTTATTTTGCACCATCAGCCCCTGCCCCCTCTCTGCATTATTGCCACACTGGTTGTGCCAGATGTGGTTGGTTAGCAGATAGCTCCCATTCCTACTGTTTATGTGCCTTCTGTGCTACACGTGCTGGAAAGCGAAAGCATTTCCTGATTCCATTGAATCTAGGGCTGTTGAAGCTAGGGCTCCAACAATTAGGTATGCTAGCATGAGGTTTGGAAGGTGGAAATAGGCAGAAGTCAAACAATGTTGTTGGCTGTTTTTGCTTGGAAGTAAGGTTGTGGAGACTCTAGGATACGGTTTCTGGCTTCAAGTCTTGACATTTCACTAGCAGTAGCACTGGGAGTGACATCTTGTCCTTGGGTAGCAGCTTTTCAATCTTTTCAGTGATGGCCTCCTGGCTCCTTTCTGAGAGGTAGTAGCTCCCCTGGTATGTCAGTTCTGTGGTGTTCTAGGAATTCTTCCTCATATCCAGCCCAGAGCCCATTACTTTCCTCAGTGTCTAGAGTGGTTTGTTTCTAAACACTGGACTTCCCTTGGTTTCTAGAATCTGCCGTGCCTAGGCTCATATCCTTATGCCACTTAATCCCCAACCCCATCTCTCAATTAACTCCTTAGTCTTTTGATCTCAGTTCAAACATTTTGTGTGGGAAGGTATCCCTCATCCCCAAGAACAGATCAATATTCCTTATTAAACATATCACTCTGTATGTTTCTTTCAGTGCATTATTACAGATTATAATTACATATTTGCAGGACTCTAGAATTCGAGCCCCAAAGGACTTGACTATTTTGCTGTAATCCATTGCCTTGAAAGAGCTGGTGTGTTAAATGAACAGAATGGAGGCCAGAGTGGAGGGTGTTAGGACAAAATCAAGCCTCTTCTAACACTGACAAGCCCTGTGTCATTTCCTCTGGGTCTTTTCCCAACCACATCTTCCCATGACTCTCCAGCCAGCCTGAACACACCTTGTGCTCTGGTCTCCACGTCTTTGCATAGACTGCTTCTGTTGCCTGAATATCTCTTCCTTCTTCACCTGACTCTTCATCTTGCAGGTTTCAGTCCAGACATCATCATTTCTTCTGGCAGACTTGTCCCTGAGGCAACTCTATACTCTTTTAAACATAAAAAATACTTAATATTATTTTTAAAATTGCTTATTTCTTATCTGTAGCTCCCTCTGCAAGTGCACTTATTCACAGGTGTATAAAAGCACCTTGTTTGGGGCCTTGGGCTAATGGCCTTCAGTACTGTTGAAAGTTGAAGGAATGAATGTCAGCTAGCCTGTCAGGCTCAGTCTGGGGATCTGGACACCCTCCCCAGGAGCCCATGAACAGTGAGGGATTGTTACTTTGGGAACTGTTAGATCAGGAGAGGAAGTCGGGGGAGGTTTGTTCTGTTCCAGCCCCTGGCCCAGTCCGGAGACCTCCAGGCAGCAGGCCCTGGAGCAGATCCTGGTGGGGGGGCGGGGGGCGGGGAGCACAGGCAGGGAAAGTTTGTTCCTCTGCTCCCTCCAGTTAGGGGAGAGGAGCAGAGAGAGGGAAGATTCCTTCCAAGGAGGCTCCTTGGCACAGAGCCTACTAGGAGAAAGGGGGAGGGGACTATGATGAATACAAGCTTTTACCCCCTACAGGCCTCCAGCACTGAGGGAGGGAAACCCGTGGCCTAGATGTGTATAAGAGACAGACACTCTAAAATGCCTTCACCAATGACCTTTACGTTATTCAATCCAATGGGCACCCATTCAACCCATCTGTGGGTCATGTAAGCATTTATAAAAGAATGAAACAATAAAAAGATGAGTGCACCACCACCCACAGAAATAATATTATTTCTTTCTAAACTTTTTCGTTTATATTTAAGTATACACATGTATATGTTGGATGGCTGCAATATAAAATGTGTATTCTTCTGTGGNCCGGCCACGCCGGTTAGCTGAGCTCCCACGGAATTGTGAACCGCTTTGGGACATTGGGCAAAGGCGTGTCCTCGCTTGCCACAGAGGTTACACACGATGCCCTTCCGGCAGTAAGGGCTCAGGTGCCCCTCCTCCCCGCACCTGAAGCACCTGTCCTGTGTGCAGCTGCCGCTCATGTGGGTCCGGGAACCACATTTAAAGCACGTCTTGGGCTGCCCCTTGTACCAGCTGTAGCCCCTCTCGGCCCCCAAGAAAAAGGCTCCCGGCAGGTGCCTGACCCCTCCCTCCCCCTGGCGCAGCTCGATCTCACACTTGTACTCCCCGGTCCAGATCCCAAACCTGTCGGTCACTTTCACGGGCACGGCCAGCACATCGCAGTGTCGTTTGAGCCAGGTCACGATGTCCTCCACGTCCACCGTCTCGTTCCGGAAGAGAATGAAGAGCGTCTTCAAGCTGGACTTGCTCCGCCCCAGCACCACAAAGTTCTCCCAGCAGTCCTCCTGCTCGCGCTTCTCCTCGTAGACGCGCAGGAACAGGGCTAGCTTCTCCGCCGAACGGAAGCTCACGTCGAACTCGCGACTGCCCGGGATCTGAATGACCGCGTAGATGTCGCTCGGGTCCATGCCGATGGAACGCAGGATGAGCGCGCCCACTACGAAGTCCCTGGTTGGGCAGGCGCCCTCGTCTCCCTGGAAACAGATGCGCACGAGGAAGCGGCCCTTTCCCGGGCCCGCAGCGGGGCCAGCCGCCATAGCCTGCTCGTCCTGGGGGGGCCGGTCGGCTGCGTCCTCGGCCGCGTCGGGCCTCGCCGGGGTCGCCATGGCTGCCGCCTCAGCCTTCTTTCTCCTGCCCGCCTCGGCTGCACCTTTTTTCTTGCGGGAGTCCGCCGCCTCTCCGGCTGGGTCTCTCCGGCGGCCCTTCGGGTCCCCGCGGCCGGCTGGGGGGAAGTCGCCGAGGCTCGGCGCCGCCAGACCCGCGGGAGCACCGAGCCCGCCTCCCGCGCCGCTGCCGCTTTCTTCCTCCCGCCGCGGCGGCCGCGACTCACGGAATTCGCCCTTCTTCTCGGCCAGGTTCTTCACCACTTGGGCCCAGCCCATCTTCTCGCGGCCGCCCTCGGCCTCCTCGGCCCTGGTCGACGGGCGCGCGGGGCCCAGGAGCTGCGGCCGCCCCCGCTTCCTCTCCTCCTCCGCGCCGCCGCCGGTGGCCATTTTACCTCCTTCCCAGCATCCTCCACTCGCTCCCGCAGCCAAAGTGCGCCCATCGCGCGCGCTCGCCCGGGGTTGTGGGGGTTTGGGCTTTTTTTTTTTTGAAATTTGATGCTTCTTTTCCCCGCCCCTCCAAAGTATTTACTTGAGACGCTCGGGCGTCCTGCGGCTGCGGGCCGGGAACCCCCTGGTAAGGGCTGGACCGCGTTTCCGCTAGTGCTCGCTCCAACCCCACCTCCTCGGCCCCGAAGCGGGATGGGGATCTTGGAGCGCGTCCCTGTCCGTCGCCAGGGTTTGGCAGCTTTGCCCTCGCTCTCGAGGATTTGGTGTTTCGCAAGCGGTCCTCGATGATTTCATTCAAGTGGCTTTGCTAACGGCCCGCAGTCCGAAGGCGGGACAGAGCTAAGGAAGATTTCAACCATTTTGTTTTCGTTTTTGTACCTTTTCTATTAAAAAAAAAAAAAAAAAGACAAAACTTAGCTCTCCCTCCTCCCAAAGCAGATCACAATGCATTATTTTTGCATTATTTTTGGATTATGGACATTTTCAAACACGCAGAAAGTAGAATTTTGCGGCAAACATTTTACCTTTAACATTTAAGCTGCTTTAACTTTCTATCGTTAAAATTTTGCTATTACTACACCTCTATCCGTCACTCATTTTTTGAGACACTTCCAAGTAAGTGACATTGCATTATTTTTTTTAAAAAAAGACCTCTATCATATTCGTGATGGCAATTATATTGAGGGCTTAAGTGTCCAATATTGTTCTAAGCACATTGCAAGCTTTATCACATGGAACCTTCCAAAACGGTACTGTAATTACACCCATTGTATAGGAAGCAGGGGGTTGGAGATAGGAGTTAAATCACTTGGCCAAGTGGCAGAGTTAACAAGCAGCTCCACGCGAAGGTGGCTTGTATTTCTTCCACTTTTTTGCTTCTGGCATTGTGGAAAAAGGACTCTTTCGATTATACTCCCTAGAAAACCTCCTTCACACAGTTTCACTAACTTAAGCTAGCACTGGATACAATCTGTTATTCCTCCCTGTTCTGTCTCAACTCGTGTTTGGAAGCAGTGATAAAATTTGAGTGCTTGAAGGCAATGGGTTTAATATCTTTTGTCATGTTTTCTTTACCATAACTGTTTGTATTTCAGGGTGCTTCAGTGATCTTTCTGAGTTTAGTGAAAGAGAAGATGATTTGTGGAGTCACGGAGACCCTAGTTTGAATCTGACTGCTTCCAATCTCAGCTTTGTCACGTGGGGACAGTGACCTCGGTTTTCAAAGCTCAATTTGCTCATTCATAGGAAAGGGTATATTAATATCTACTGTCAGAGGACTAAAGTGGGGTTTCTAGGAGATAATCTGTGTCAAAGAGGTTAATCCACCGTGAGTTTCCAGAAAAGGCTATTCTTCCTTTCTGCCACTATTGGATTCTTTTCCTATTTCTCTTGCAGTTCTACCTACCATCTGGGAATCCCTGTGAGTTCTTTAAGAGCGTTCTGTTTACTCCACTTCCAGTACTGGTCTCAGGATGCCAGCATCTCCAACTCTTGTGCTTCCGATTCCTTCACTTTATAACTTCTGACCTGATTTCCTCCATCCCTTCTCTGCCCCAAATGCCCAGGATCATATGTATTGGGATCATTAACCGGAAGAATCAAAATCTTAGATTCACACACTCCATTCTTTTATTCTTTCTGCTCGCCTGCTCATATCTTTTTCATGGTGAAGATATTTACATAACCAAACAGAACCTATGTATTTTATATTTTTTTAAAGTTTTTCTTTTTTGGATGTGGACCATTAAAAAAAAACTTTACTGAATCTGTTACAACACTGTCTTCTTTTTTTTTTAATGTTTGGTGTTTTTGGCCTTGAGGTATGTGGGATCTTAGCTTCCCTCCCAGGGATCAGACCCTGCACCCACAGGATTAGAAAGTGAAGTCTTAACCACTGGACTTCCAGGAAAGTCCTAGAACCTATTCATTTTTAATAATTTCTTTTGTTCCTCTTACCCTAACTCCCCACCCCAGGTAACTAGCACACAATCATTTATCTACAAGACAGGTACTTTAAATAAAGAAATGGGGGAGCTGGAGGGCACATAGTCTATCTGAAGGGCAGCTGACAGTCACCTCCAGCTAATTACTGCTCCCACTGTGGCCAGATCTTCCTGTTTTTAAAGTGAAGCCTAACTCTAGTTTCTTTTTTTAAATGGCAAATATTCTTCCTTCTCTTTTTTCTTTGAGGTTGTCTCAGCTATATTTGGATCCTCTGTATAAATTTTAGAACCAACTTAGTAAATTCCAGGAAACCACTTTTGGGAATTTTAATTGGGTTTACATTGCATTTATACAGAATTGGCATATTATAATACTGAGTCTTCCCATTTATGACCCTCTGGGATTCTTCATTTATGTACGTCTTATTTTATGAATTTCAATAGCAATTCATGGTTTTCTTCATAAAGATCTTGTGTAATTTCGGGAGGGATTTATTCCAAGGCACCTCGGTTGCTGTTGTAAATAGTATCTTTGGAAATCACATATTTGATGTTGGTGTTTAAAGGGAACACATTTGAATTTTTTTGTTTTGAACTCATATCTGCCAACAATTCTGAAATCTTAAGGTTTCCAATGGCTTTTAGAATCAATTTCCTTTTCTTTGTTGACAGTCATATTGTCTGTAAATAACTAACATCTTTCTGTTCAGATCTTAACACTTTTTGTTGTTTTACTGTACTAGACAGGACCCCTCACAGAATCAAGATATACTGGGCATTTTTGTTTTGTTTCTGACTACCAAGAGATCTGTTTGTATTTTGAAAAGATTTGATCTGTGGACTGGGGTCTGGCTACTTCTCAGTTTTACTAACCGTATCTTCTTTCATAAGATTTTGCTGGTATGGGCACGGGCATTCTTTTCATCAGTGCCTTTTTTCTTGTCAACTTTTGCAGATCCCAGTTTTCTCTATTCTCTTTTGGTCATTTTTAGGTTTTTTTCTTGATGATCACTATCAGCACTGTGAATTGGATAAAAGGCTAAACATTTATATTGATTTCTCACTGAATTTATTTAAAAAATTGTCAACCATTCCCCTCAGCACTGTCCAGCAGTCAGCTTGGTCTGACTGTAGACCAAGTCTATAGTCAGAGATCGCTAAAGATTGTAGAGATTGCTGAACCAGAAGCTGTGGGGCCAGGTAGGTATCCTGTGAGCAAAACAGTCCAGACGGTCACCAAGGCCATCTGAAGAGGGCAGCCCTTAACTCATTCTTGGCAGATTATCGCCAGAGAGGGTTATTAGAATTGGTAAGTTTGGCATCTCAGTCTGGATTTTAACGGACAGAGTTTTGGAATTTGCACTATTATTAAAAGGCTAGTTAGGAGACTGTGGGGGAGGTGTGATTTGAGATGGCCTTTGAAAAAAGAAGCAGGTTTTGGAGAACAAGAGAGAAAAAAAATCTGTGACTTAGAATTACTGTTTCTATGCACAGATGAGGAAAGTAGGCTCAGTCACGGAAGTGAATTGCCCAGTGTCACAAAGCTTGTAGTAGTTTGAGTGAGTGACAGTCGCTCAGTTGTGTCCAACTCTTTGTGATTCTTGGACTGTACCCTGCCAGGTTCCTCTGTCCATGGAATTCTCCAGGCAAGAATACTGGAACGGGTTGCCATTTCCTTCTCCAGGGGATCTTCCTGACCCAGGCACCGAACATGGGTTTCTTGCATTGCAGGGAGATTCTTTACCATCTGAACCACCAGGGAAGCCTACTATTAAGAGATACTTATAAGTATAAACACAGGGAAGCCTGGAGTGCTGCAGTCCATGGGATCACAGTCGGACAAGATTGAGTGACTGAACTGAAGTATAAAGACAGATCAAAAAAACAAACAAACAGGTCATCTTAAAAAGTATCAGCAGATACATGCTTAACTTTATCTTATAATCTATAGAATATGGAATGAATCCATACTCCTTTTCCAAAGGAATGCCTGACAGGAGTAGCAATAAAGTTATAAATGACAATCATCAATCAGATGTAATAATTCAGATGAAGCTTATTTCTCTCAAAGCAAGTGGGTAAGTGGTCAGGAAGGAAATACAATGTGCTTTTAACTTTGTATGAAAAATAATGTTCAGTTCCATGTTGTTTAGCATAGTTCTGTTTTTTTGATTGTCAAAATCTGTGCCCCCATCAACTATATAAGCTCCAAAGCTTATATGGTTATTCACTTATGTACTGCCTCATGTCTGTGAAATGGAGATAACGATGCCTACATCAAGGTTACTGTTTACTGACAACTTACATTCATGGTTCTATCAGCACACAAGCTGAGGCTCTTTATTTTCCCAGGTGCTTATAACATTGTTTAATTAATTAACAATGCAGCAATTTTAACAGGGTAACGTGGTTCAGA
Source organism: Neotragus pygmaeus (assembly GCA_006410875.1). Lineage (NCBI taxonomy): Eukaryota > Metazoa > Chordata > Mammalia > Artiodactyla > Bovidae > Neotragus > Neotragus pygmaeus. The sequence goes on from SJYV01054924.1 coordinate 1,277,981, forward strand.
GAAAACTGTTCCATTATGCATTTGACATTTCATTAAAAATTTTTCCTTAAAACAGAAAGGTTTCATTATGAGATACATTTCAAATGTACTTTATTAAATTTTATAGCTAATTAGAGCCTAAGCAATCATAAAAAAATTACACAATATTCCATCAAAAGTTATTTTTCTGGGCATATTGACATATGAATGTAGTTTTCTTAAAAAAAGTTAATCTCCAGCAAAAGCAGATTTTTTTTTTTGCTTTCTTCGAGAGATCTAGGAGGACAGGAAAGGACTAGGAGTGTTTATAAGAATAGACTAGTAGCTCTTTCCATCAGGGAGGCGGTGCTCATCAATATTGAGACTCAATACTCAGATGACTTTCTGGTTAAAATTGTTTGTTAAGATAGGTGATAATTGAGCTATTTTTATCTTGACAATGAGATAAAATTATAAACCGTCAATGTTTAGGGACCCAGAACCAATTTATTATTATTTTAGCATGATTATCTTTTCAAGTTATCATAATTTGTTACTGGCTTCTTGTCTAAGAATATATAGGGCCTTACAGTGAGAGGTTTTGGGGTAAATGACTAGCAAGTAAAAATCAAAGACTGCCTTCAGGAGACCAAAGCCACACCCACTGCCTGATGGACGGGATTGCCTATTAACCCCATAATTTTGGAGTCTGCCTAACACCAGAAAGTCCTTTAAGTTCCGATAGCCACCTACTGACAAGAAAGGCTGTTGAAATTTATTTAGTTAGGCACACTGAGTTACTACTGCTGTTTGGAGTCTGTTTCTGAAGACTTTCCATTATAGCTTAGCATAATTTTTTTCAGGTAAGAAACTTGTTTTCAACTGTTTCTTGTAGTCCTAAAAGTATTTCCCCTGGGATTTTCTCCACATAGAGAAGTTATCCATATAATTATTTTTAAACAGTCTTCCTAGCTTTGGGAAGACTTTGCCCTCCCTCCAGCACACACACACATACACACACACACATGAACATAACCAAATCAGCTGTAAAATACAGCACACAGAAATGACTGTTGACCTCCTGTGAGGACACTGAATGCCATCTATCCCATAAGTCAGTCAGCAATCTGCATGTGTTCCTGATGAGAAATCAATTGAGTCCCTCTGCTGTTGTGGCTTCTCCAAAGACAGCCCTTCCCATAACAGTTATTATGGACTTTATCCACCATGCTCGTCTCATCTGCATTTCAATGCTTCCTCCCACTCAACAGCCGATCCAGGAGTTCTTCAGAGGGACTTCCCTAGTGGTCCAATAGCTAGAACTCTGCACTCCCAATGCAGGGGGCCCAGGTTCAATCCTTGCCCAGGGAACTAGATCCCACATGCTGCAACTAAGACCCTAAGACACAGTGCTGACAAATATTTTTTTAAAAAGAGTTCCTGGGAATTGTTGGAAATACTGATTGCATTTTACTTAGAAAGTCTTTCATCTGCTTCAAAGTTATTGTGAAGATTAAACAATCTGCTATATCTAAATGTCTGGTACAATGCATTGTGAACTCCCAGAGTTTTCCAGATGTGAAGTTGATCACAGCAACCCTACACCATGCATAAAGTGAGCCCCACCCCAGGGCTCGAAAGGTAAGGGAATACCTACTCTCCAGTAAGAATGCGTGGCCTTGTTGAGCCATTTAGGACTTTGTCTTTCAGCCAAGGATAATGTTGTAACAAATCCAGCTAGCATTCCTATTGCAGCATCAGTACCAAGGAGAATTCCACCTTTAACCAGGAAAAGCCCGTCATCAGTGGATACTAGAGCCTCCAGCTGGCAGGACAGCTCTGTGATCCCAGTGCCTTCTGTCTCCATGTTTACCTAGTCTCCTTTCCTTTTAAGGGCATGACCAAAAACTGCACCTGTTTCTTCCGCTCACATTTGCCAAAACCTAATCACATGGCCTCATGTAGCTACAAGGGAGGTTGGGAAATGAGATCTTTATTTTTATTTATGTTTTCTTTATTATTTATTTATTGAAGTATAGTTAATTTACAATATTGTGTGCTTTTTGCCATAGCAGTCACTTCTGTTGACCACAGCGAGCAGTGCTATTTAAAACATTTTCCTGTTATTTTTAGGAGGGGGAGAAGGTTGGAAGCTCTAGCCTAGTGTTCTCTCTCTTTTTTCAAAAAAGATTTTTAAACACATAGAATGATAGGTTTAAACAATTTTATTTATTTATTTTGGCTATGTTGGGTCTTAGTTACAAGATGCAGGATCTTGTGTTGTGGTGCATGGAGTCTTTAGTTGCGTTATGCAGGCTCCAGAGCATGCAGGATTCAGTAGTTGCTGCACGTAGGCTTCTCTAGTTGCAGCTTGTGGGTTCTCTAGTTGCTCCTTGGCATGTGGGATCTTAGTTCCCTGATCAGGGAGTGAACCCGCATCTCCTGCATTGCAAGGCAGGTTCTTAATTGCTGGATCACCAAGCCTTGTGTTCTATGGAAACATTCCCCTAGTGAAGTGTGACTGATTTCAAATTATTTGCTCCTTCCAAATTATTTTTTAAAACAGGAATGCACTTTAAAATCTGTGCTCTATCTAGCAAATCTGAGGTGTGGAAGAGAACTGGAGTGGGGTAAGAGTGGGAGCTGGTACTTGTAGTCTTGGAGTGAGAGGGAAAGTGGGGTGTTTGTTTGTATGGGTGGTGGTGGGCGTAAGCAGTCAGATTCTACATTACTTTGAAGGTATTGCTGACAGATTTGGATGTGGGAGGAGAGGTGAGTCAAAAGATGAGTTAAGAATGACTCCAGGGAAATTCCCTGGCAGTTCAGTGGTTAGAGCTCCACACTTTCACTACAGGCCACAAGCCTTCCTGGGTGTGGCAAAAAAAAAAAAAAAAAGACTCCAGGAAGAGAGTGTCCTGCCACTTTCAGTTGGTTCTGGAGAAATATTGAGTGTTAGTTGCCTCTCAGGTACCCAAATAGGAATGCTGAGTAGGCAGTTGGATGTATGTGACTGGAAGAAGATGGAAAAGCTGGAGATGTGAGTCTAGGAGGCATCTGGGTAAAGAGGGAATCTGAAGTCACAAGACTGAAAGGGAACAAGAATGGATAGAAAAAAAGAGAGGGCTGAGTCCGAGTCCTGGGGCAACCTGGGAGTAAAGGGAGAAAAAGAGAAACCAGGAAAAAAGAAAATGAAGTGGGAAGCAGCTCTAGAGAGTGGTTTCCAGGACACTATGTTTAGAAAGTGTGTCAAGGAGGGAGTGATCCATTGTGTCAAAAGCTGCAGATAGGCTGAGGAAGATGCACACAGAGAAGTTTAGCAAAATGGAGCTCGCTGGCAGCGCTGACAGTGGCAGTTTCAGTGGAGAGGGAGAAAGCCTGATTGAAGAGGCAAAAAGGAATGGGAAACAGTAGGCAAACCTCTTTAGAAGTTTTGCTTTAAAGTGAAGCAGAAATGGGAGGGTAGCTGGATGGGAAGTGTTCGCTTTTTTTTTTAACAGAAATTAAAATATGTTGGTAAAGCAGTGAGAATAATACAGAGGAGAGGCTGATGGAGAAAATGGGGGAAATTCCTGGGGGAAAGTCCTAGATAAAATGAGAAAGGACAGGTTTCAGTGCACAACAGTAGGAATCGAGGTCAGCAGGCAGTTTACAGTCTCAGGAGGAAGGGATGTGGGTGGGTGAATGAGGTTATGTGAACCTGAGTTTACTGATTCCCATGATTTTTCCCGGGGGAACAGAAAGCAACGTAATTAGCCAAGAGTAACGATGGAGAAGGACGTGATGGAGGTTTGTTGAGAAGAGAAATATGACATAATTCTTCAGCATGATAGGCGGGGCCAGCTGAGGGGAATTTGAAACCGCGATGCGTGGAATGTGGAGAGAGCTACTTTTTCCAGTGCGATATTGGTCCCTCTAGGCGCTCTGTAGTCTGCGTCCGTTTCCTTGGAGACCGAGACAAGCGAGAAAGCATCAGGTGTCTCTGGGAAGTTTGAGTGGCCTTGGTTACCGCGCGATCCACACTGAGACGAGGAAGTTGGAGAAGCCGAAGAAACAGCCATCCCCCAAAATCGGGGTCCTAAGGCCTCGGGACTCTTCTTTCATTCTCCCTAATGGCGCGCGACTTTCCAAAGTATGTGAAAAGGGTACGGAGGGCGGTGGAGTGCGCATGCGTGGCCCCCAACCTAGCGCTGGCTGTGTCCTCTCCGGGTATCGTCCCGCTCTTTTGACCCCGCCCTCTCCCCCGCCCTTATCTCCCTAGCCTCGCCTCTCTTGCCTGTTCTCCCGCTCCCGCTAGCTTTTGTCCTTAGTGACTGAGGTTTCGGGTTCGAGACCCCATCCCAGTTTCACGCTTGCTGCTTGCATCCTCATGGGATGGGGCTAATGGGAGTATTTTCCCTCCCCAACACTTTGCAGACGCAGCCACTCTGGGATCGGCTCCACAGTCCCCCAGTTCCAGGTTCCGGTGAGTCCAGGAGGGCTAGGGTCCGTGTAGGGGTGGGGCTTGCTGACCCGGGGCGTGCCTCAGAACCTCAGTTTTCTCACCGTCTTATCAGGACGTGAGGATATATTATGCTGCTGTCTTCTTTATCTCTGATTGCATATCTGCTTTCCTATCGGGTCTTTTCCATGCCTTCTGTTTCTCACAGTTCTTAGCACCTCCCTGCCTGGATGTGCTTAGTAAATTCTGGCTGACTGATGCAAACTTGATAACATTTAGGGAGCACTTATCACATGCTTTACAAATATCTTTTGGAATGTTTGTACCAACCTATGGAGGTCGGTTTTAAAATTCAGTCCAGTTTACAGATGAGAAAATTGAGGCTCAGAGAGGTAAACCTGCGTGGTCAAGGTTACAGATATCAGTAAGGGGTGAAGCTGGGATTTGAGCCAATGAACTGTGTGACTGATTTGTGTTGTGTCTGGTAGGATTATGTTCCATGGCAGCGGTCCAAACAGAGAGCCAAGCCATCTACTCTGCCTCCAATCCCACAGACTGTGGGCACTAAGAAAAGCAAAAGGAAGACCTGGTCTACCGTCCAGCCAGGTGGGCAGAGGTCCTTGGGCGCTGGAGAAGAAGGTGGGGACAGGATAGGGCAGAGGTTCTTGGCCCCTGGTGACAGGATTTATATCAGGGTAGGCTAACTGCGATAACAGTCCCTATATTTGAAGTATTAATATAGATGCTTGTTTCTCATTTATGTCAAAGTACATTTGTGGATCTGGGGGAGGGGGTAATCTTTTTCACATGATCATTCTGGGGTCTAGGCTCCATCAGCTTGTGACTAGGACATCTTTTAAAGTCCTGAAGTCCTCTGTTGGGTCCTTTTGCATCCAGCAGAAAGAAGAAAGAGAGAAAGAATATGGATGATCTTGTGGACAGTTCTTTTTCAGGGTCTAGACTTGAAGTGACACATATCACGCCCACTCATATTCTGGTGTCCTTAACTCAGCCACATGCCCACCCTTAACCCTAAGGAAAGATGGGAAAAGTAGTCTAGCTAGGAAAAGAAAACAGTCTGGTGAATTTGGGATCATCTCTGCCACATAACAGTCATGCCTTCCAGGGGAGTTCTGAGGCCTTGGCTTAGGCAGATATGGATTCAGATCTTGGTTCTTTCATTTACTCTCTTGGCAAAGTCATTCATCTCTCTAAGTTTCTGTTTCCTCATTTTTAAAATGAGGACACTAATACTTACCTGATGTGATTGTTGTAAGAATTAAATGAGAAGATCCATGTAAAGCCCATTGTTATTCAACCTTATGAGACTCAGCACTCCTTTTAATGACACATATTTTCTAATATTCCTTTAGTATCCTGAAATAAACTTCACAGGTAATATAATCTACCTATGTATATAATTTAAAAGTTAATATAATGCCCTAACTGTAAAGTAAATAAAAAATACAAAAAGAAATGAAAAAGAAATGCAAAATACCAAGAAAAAGAAATGCAAAAAGGCAAAATGGCTGTCTGAGGAGGCCTAAAAAATAGCTGAGAAAAGAAGAAGCTAAAGGCAAAGGAGAAAAGGAAAGATATACCCACTTGAATGCAGAGTTCCAAAGAATAGCAAGGAGAGATAAGAAAGACTTCATCAGTGATCAATGCAAAGAAATAGAGGAAAACAATAGAATGGGAAAGACTAGAGATCTCTTCAAGAAAATTAAAGATACCAAGGGAACATTTCATGCAAAGATGGGCACGATAAAGGACAGAAATGGCATGGACCTAACAGAAGCAGAAGATATTAAGAGGTGGCAAGAATACCCGAAGAACTATACAAAAAAGATCTTCACGACCCATATAACCATGATGGTGTGATCACTCACCTAGAGCCAGACATCCTGGAATGCGACGTCAAGTGGGCCTTAGGAAGCATCACTATGAGCACAGCTAGTGGAAGTGATGGAATTCCAGTTGAGCTCTTTCAAATCCTGAAAGATGGTGCTGTGAAAGTGCTACACTCAACGTGCCAGCAACTTTGGGAAATTCAGCAGTGGCCACAGGACTGGAAAAGGTCAGTTTTCATTCCAATCCCAAAGAAAGGCAATGCCAAAAGAATGCTCAAACTACCACACAATTACACTCATCTCACACGCTAGCAAAGTAGTACTCAAAATTCTCCAAGCCAGGTTTCAACAGTACATGAATGGTGAACTTCCAGATGTTCAAGCTGGATTTAGAAAAGGCAGAGGAACCAGAGATCGAATGCTAGCATCTGTTGGATCATCGAAAATGCAAGAGAGTTGCAGAAAAACATCTACTTCTGCACTATTGACTATGCCAAAGCTTTTGACTGTGGATCACAACAAAATGTGGAAAATTCTTAAAGAGATGGGAATACCAGACCACTTGACCTGCCTCTTGAGAAATCTGTATGCAGATCAAGAAGCAACAGTTAGAACTGGACATAGAACAACAGACTGGTTCCAAATCAGAAAAGGAGTACATCAATGCTGTATATTATCATCCTGCTTATTTAACTTACATGCAGAGTACATCATGCAAAATGCTGGGTTGCATGAAGCACAAGCTGGAATCAAGATTGCCAGGAGAAATATCGGTAACCAGATATGCAGATGACACCACCCTTATGGCAGAAAGTGAAGAAGAACCAAAGAGCCTCTTGATGAAAGTGAAAGTGGAGAGTGAAAAAGTTGGCTTAAAGCTCAACATTCAGAAAACTAAGATCATGGCATCCTGTCCCATCACTTCATGGCAAATACATGGGGAAACAAAGGAAACAATGACAGGCTTTATTTGGGGGGAGGCTCAAAAATGACTGTAGATGGTGACTGAAGTCATGAAATTCAAAGACGCTTGATCCTTGGAAGAAAAGGTATGACCAACCTAGACAGCATATTGAAAAGCAGAGACATTACTTTGCCAACAAAGGCCCCTAGTCAGTCTATGGTTTTTCCAGTAGTCATGGACTATAAAGAAAGCTGAGCACTAAAAAATTGATGCTTTTGAATTGTGGTATAGGAGAAGACTCTTGAGAGTCCCTCGGACTGCAAGGAGATTGAACCAGTCCCTCCTAAAGGAAATCAGTCCTGAATATTCATTGGGAGGACTGATGCTGAAGCTGAAACTCCAATGCTTTGGCTACCTGATGCAAAGAACTGGGTCACTGGAAAAGACCCTGGTGCTGGAAAAGATTGATGGCAGGAGGGGAAAGGAACGACAAAGGATGAGATGGTTGGATGGCACCACCAACTTGATGGACATGAGTTTGAGCAAGCTCTGGGAGTTGGTGATGGATAGGGAAACCTGGCATGCTGCAGTCCATGGGGTGGCAAAGAGTCGGACACGACTGAGCTGAAATGAAAGGAACTGTAAAGGAAAAGGCAAGTTATTTACATTTAAATAGCATAGGTTTCAGTATGTAAATGTCCAAGATGGAGCCCACTGGAAGACATGAGCAAGTCATCAGAAGCTTACTCATAGATGTGGCATCATGGTGAATGTAACATTTGCAAATGCTGACTGACACACGATGGAAACTGGGGACTCAAATACCAAGAGGGATTTTTCATTGCAACCTGATTTCCAAAGTTGTCATCTCTTACTAAAGTTCTAAACAAAACAAGGCACAATCTTCCCCTGATTGTAGCTGCTTCATTGGAAAATTCAGCATTATGTTGTTGTTTAGTTGCTAAGTTGTGAATGACTCTTTGTGATCCCATGGACTGCAGCACCAGGCTTCCCTGTCCTTCACCATCTCCCAGAGTTTGCTCAAACTCATGTCTATTGGGTCGATGATGCCATCCAACCATCTCATCCTCTGTCACCCCCTTCTCCTCCTGCCCTCAATCTTTCCCAGCATCAGGATCTTTTCCAGTAAGTTGGCTCTTTGCATCAGGTGGCTATAATACTGGAGCTTCAGCTTCAGCATTAGTCCTTCCAGTGAGTATTCAGGGTTGATTTCCTTTATGACTGACTGGTTTGATCTCCTTGCAATCCAAGGGACTGTTGGTAGTCTATAGCACCACAATTCGAAAGCATCAATTCTTCGGCGCTCAGCCTTTTTTATGGTCCCTCTCTCACATCTGTGCATGACTACTGGAAAAACCATAGCTTTGACTATATGACCCTTTATGGGCAAAGTGATGTCTCTACTTTTTAATATGCTGTCTAGGTTTGTCATAGCTTTCCTTCCAGGGAGCAAGCATCTTTTAATTTCTTGGCTGCAGTCACTGTCTGCAGTGATTTTGGAGCCCAGGAAAATCAAATCTGTCACTGTTTCTGCTTTTTTCCATTTTTATAGTTACATGTAAAACAAAATCAGGTTCTTGGATCAGATCATTATAATCGGATTTTACCTATGTCAGTATCTAGTAGGACTTAGAAAAGTTAAACAAGAAGGAGAATTCTATGTTCTTTGGGGTTGTCCTGTCTGGGAGATGTTGGACCCTTAGTATTTATGTGAACCACAGATTCCCCCAGCAGTATATGTAAATACCCCTGTTGAGCTGTTGAGAGTCACTGATGTAAAGTGATGAGCACACGACATTGTGATAGTGACAGCATTTTTGTCTTTGGCCCTAGACCCTATTCAAACAGCATCTACAAGGAAACGCTTGCCCTTTCTTTTCACTGGGAAAGCAGTGAGGTATGTAATAGACACAACCACAACCAGAACAAGAGCAATTAACATATGCCAAGGACGTATGTGCTAGATACTATCTGAGCAATTTATGCATATCACTTCATTTAATCTTCCCAACAGCCCTGTGAGGTGGGTGCTGATGTTATCACCTCCTCTTACAGATGAGGAACCTGAAGCACAGACAGGTGCAACTCCCAAGGTCACACAGGTAGGAGGGGGCACAGCCAGGGTGTGATATTTGGCAGTTTGGCTCCAGGACCCAGAGTCAACCACTGGAGAAATGTAGACCTGAGCTGGTGTTCCAGTGTACCTTCTTGCTAGCAATTCTATTTGAGTTACTGATCCCAGCCTCAGTTTCCTTCCCTGTGGAAATGGGCACAAAGATTCCTGCCTTATTCAAGTGTAATCTATGTAAATAACAACAGTTAGCATTTGCTGAGGACTCATTTTGTGTTAGGCTCTATTGTAGAGGCCTTATTTGTTCATTCATCCCTTCATTCACTCACTTATTCATTCATATGTCCATTTAGCAGCAGCCATTTGCTGAGCTCCTGGTGTACACAGCATTGGCCTGAGTGTTGTTGACTTAGAAAGATTGGTTTCTAACCGTGTAGAGTTCATAGTCCCAACCTCATACATGTAATTACACAAAACTTTAAATACACTCGTAGGGACTTCCATGGTAGTCCAGTGGTAAAGAATCCGCTTTCCAATGTAGGGGGCTTGGGTTTGATCCCTGTTGGGGGAACTAAGGTCCCAATGCCTTGGGGCAACTAAATCTGCTGTGCTGCAACTAGAGAGCCCACGAGTCACAGCGAAGTGCAGCTAAAAAGAAAAAAAAATACACTTATAATTGAAGGAGGTCATGATCTCATTCATGGGCTTCCCTGGTGGCTCAGTGGTAAAGAATCCGCCTACAATGCGGGAGACGCAAATGACCAGGGTTGAGTCCCTGGGTCAGGAACATCCTCTGGATGAGGCAATGGCAACCCACTTCAATATTCTTGCCTGGGAAATCCCATGGACAGAGAAGCCTGGTGGGCTACAGTCTTTGGGGTCTCAAAGAGCCAGACACGACTGAGCAACTGAGCACGTATGTATGATCTCATTCACTTCTGGAAATGGTGTCATCACCATTTTATAGATGAGGACACTGAAACTTGGGTTGATAGCATGTCTTGTGGAAAGTCATGTCCTTGAGGGCAGCTTTTGAGTATTAAAAAAAGAAAAATCTGCTGATTCCATCAAGATGGAGTAGTCTCATTCCTTTCTGGTCCTCCCTTTTGCAACTAAAAATCTCTGGACACTACACAACAGAGAGAGGCTCTGAAAACTTTAAAGAAGAAAGTGAGCTGCTAGAATGGGGAGCATACACCAGCATCTGGCCTTCATGCTGAATTTCAACAGGAGATTGTCTGCTAAAAAGAAGATGAAATAGGATCCAAAGCAATATCTAAAACATCCAAGATACAATCAGAATCACCCATCATACCGAGAATGAGAAAAATCACAACATGAATGAGAAAAGACAGACACCAACACTGAGATGAATCAGATAGAATTATTTGACTGTTCTTATTTATAAATGACATGACTGTCTACATAAAAAGTCTTAAGGAATCTACTATATCTAAAAAGAAACTAGAAGTAATGAGTTGACCAAGGTTGCAAGATACTAGCACAACACACGAAAACCCATCACATTTCTATGTACTACTAATAAATATGTAGAAATAAAAATTAAAAATGCAATACATTTACAGTCACACCAAAGAAAATGAAATATTTAGGCATAAACTTAACAAAACACATATAGGATCTGTAAGCTGAAATCTATATAATGCTGATGTAAGAATCAAAGAAGACCTAAGTAAATGGAGAAACATACTGTGTTCATGGATTAGAAGACTCAACATCATGAAGATGTCAGTTCTCAGACTGATTCATGTTTAATGCAATTCCAGTCAAAATCCCAGCAAACTTTTTTGTAGACATAGACAGGTTTAGTCTAAAATTTATACAGAAAAGCAAGGTCCTAGGATAGATAAGACAATTTAAAGTGAACAACATCGGAATAATCACTTTACCTGATATTAATGCCTACTATTTGGTTATAGTAATCAAAACAGCATCATATTGATAGACCAACACATAGATCAATAGAACAGAATAAAAAAACAGAAACAGCCACACAAATACCCAAGCAATTTTTGACAAAGGTGCAAAAACAGTGGAGAAAAGAAAGCCTTTTCCACAAATGGGGCTAGAGCAGATGGACATCCACAGATGAAAAAATGAACTTCTACTGAAGTCTCACAACTTATACAAAAATTAACCCAAAATGTAAATTTAAAATGAAATAAAAATTAAATGTAAAACAGTAAAACTTTTAGAAAAAACATGAGAGAAAAATCTTTGGGACTGATGGCAAGTGAAGAGTTCTTTGCCTTCGTACCAACAGCAGATTCATAAAAGAAAAATGGAATAAATGGACAGGTAGGATCTCATTAAAATGTATGACTTCTGTTCTTTTCACAGTCTTAACAGAGATTAAGTATGAAGCTATGTACTTGGATAAAATGTTTGCAAACCACATACCTGACAAAGGACTGCTTTGTAGAATATATTGGGAATCCTCAAACTCAACAGAAAAACAATTCAGTTAAAGAGTTAAAGGCAAAAGACTTGAAGAGACATTTCACCAGAAGAAATACATATGGTAAATAAGCACAGGAAAAGATGTTCAACATCATTATCCACTGCTGCTGCTGCTGCTGCTGTCGCTTCAGTCGTGTCCGACTGTGCGACCCCATAGACGCCAGCCCACCTGGCTTCCCCGTCCCTGGGATTGTCCAGGCAAGAACACTGTAGTGGGCTGCCATTTCCTTCTCCAATCATTATCCACTAGGGCTATGCAAATTAAACCAGAACGGGGTGTCACCAAACATCTATCAGAATGACTAAAATGAAAAATAGTTATAATGCCAAGTGTTGGCAACAACGAGAGATTGGGTCATTTGTTTCTAATGAAACCAAGCACACATTTCCCATAATGATCCAACAGTTGCACTCTTGGGCATTTATTAAGAGAAGTAAAAACTTACGGTCACACAAAAACCAAACTGTTGGGCATTTATTCCAGAGAAGTGAAAACTTACGGTCACATGAAAACCAGTGCATGACAATTTCACTGTAACCTGATTCATAATACCCTCAAACTGGAAACAATCCAGATGTCCTTTAATGAGTGAGTAGTTAAGGAAACTATGGTGCATCCATTCCATACCACATAATACTATTCAAAAGGAAAAGGAAAGACCTTTTGATATATTCACTAACTTCGATGAATCTCCAGTGAATTACACTGAGTGAGAAAAGCCAATCTTAGAAGTATCATATTGTTAGATTCCATTTGTATAACATTCTGGGAGCGACAGAACTGTAGAAATGGAGAACAGATTCATGATTACCAGCAGTGGGAGGAGGATGGTAGGAGAGGGAAATGAGTATGGCAATACAAGGCCTCAAGAGCAATCCTTTGCGTTTGTGGAACTGTTCTGTAACGTTGGCTTTCAGTGTCCTGGCTGTGATACTGTGCTTAGTTTTATAAGATGTTACCACTGGGAGTAACGGTTGAGGAAATACAAGATTTGTTTGTATTATTTCTTAAAACTGCATGTAATCTGAATTTATTTCAAAATTAAAAGTTTAATTAAAAAAAGATAAATCAGGGCTACCACCACTAATGAAAAGAAATACTCGTTATTAAACCGACAAATCTTCCTAAGTATTTAAGTTCAACCTACAAATGTTATAATTTCTAAAAACCCTCGTAAAGGAGTTTTTGGAACTTGGTTAATTAAATTCCCTTAAATTGTTTAAGCTACGTTTAAAATTTAATATATACATTTTCACTTTCAAAAAGTTCACTTGTTCTGATTAACAAAACCATTGGGCATGTAATGTAATTCTTGTAAACTTCTAAATGTGGGTAATCTTATGTTCTCTTAAAAGTTGTGATAATTTATATACATTTAAGAAGATTCTATTAAACCTTGCAACTTAAAACAAATCTAAATCAAAATCTCATTTACGTATTTTCAATTAGAATCACAAGGGACTTCCCTGGTGGTCCAGTGGCTAAGACTGAATGTAAGGGGCCCCCGAGTTCCATCCCTGGCCCGGAACTAGATCCCACATGCCACAATTGAAGATCCTGCATGCCGCAACAAAGATCAAAGATCCCACATGCTGCAACTAAGACTTGGTGCAGCCAAATAAATAAAAATAAATATTAAAAAATTAGAATTTCAAGAGTAATGTATTAATCACTGCATCTCTCAAACAGTTTCAAGTAAATATCAGATAATTCGTAACTTTAAGTCAAAATTACTCTAATATGCTTTGTCACCTCAGTACTTAATACTAAATTAAGGATATCAATTCATTAAAGAAATAATATTTTTCAAAATGAACTGAGTTGCACCTCTAACAGGGCCTTTGAGGGCAGCATTGTTTGATTTGCCTCACGCTGGTGCAGGACACGCCAAGAGGAATCAGGGATTCTTGGAACATGCCCTCTGAGTGTCTTCTGCTCTGAATTATTTTTGTGTACTTCATATCTGGCAGGACCACAGGTTTTACAGGTATTTCAGAGACAGTGTTTTGCTTGGCTCCTATCTTTATCTGAGGCTGTGGTCCTGATCCCAGTTCTCAGGTCACTGGTAATAACAGTGGCAACTGGTAATTTATATTTGCACTGAATATGTGTTAAGCATTATTCCAAAGACTTTAAAGCACAGTAACTTCTTATTTAGTCTTCGTGACAATCCTGTGAGGTAGTCATGATGATGATTCTTATATTATAGAGTAATGGGGAAGAGAGGGGCAGAGAGGTCATTTGAGCTGCCAGATTCAAACCCAGGCTTGTGTAGCTCATTAGTTATTGCTTTTAACCTCTTTCCCTCCTGAGCTTACCATTGGCCAGCTTGATGGGAGAGACGAGGGTGTCTGGCCATCTCCCGCTGCTACCCCTCACTGCCCCTCTGTTCAGGCACACAGTCTGTGTGGTATGTGGAAGTTCCCTGGGCTTCGCTGTTCTTTATAACAAGGACCTGAGCAGGGACTGGGAGCTTATGGATGGATGGATGTGAGCTTTGGCCTCTGTCTCACTGTCATACACTATAAGGCCATGAGTGGATGCATTTGGCGCCTGGGCTGTCTGACTCTCTCCTGACTCTCTCTCTGTCCTTTCCCATGCCCTAGGGTGGCAATCCAAGCCTACCCTGTGGATGACAAGCCAGCCGAGGAATTCAGTGGAGCTGCACAGAGGAAAGCTGGGTTCTGGGAAGACACAGGCCACAATCCGACTAATTAGAGTATGCGCATCTCGCACGGGCGCGGGGGCCGGGGGTGGGGGATGATGACAGCAAACATGCCCTGAGCGCTTTGCGGGTGCCTGCCTGCAGTCTTGCTCTCACAGCAACCCCATGGGCATGCTTATCATCAGCCCTATTTTACAGAAGGGAAAACTGAGGTGCACGGAGATAAATGACTTGCGCCAGATCACACAGTTAGAAAATGCAGTACCAGGGGTCAAAGCCAGTTAGGCAAAGATTTGCCTTTGTGTTTAAGATTCAGGAAAATGATTGGAATCATTTTATTTCACTGCATTAGGAATACAATCTAGTGGCTTGTTCATTTAAAAACTCTGGGAAATTAACCTTTCATGAAATACAGTGCATCCTGAAGCAAGACTTAGGAGCTTCCTATTAAAACTTTTCACATCAACTGACAGAACTTTTGATCATTCATTTGCTCAAAATCTGTTGTTTATTATGGCTTCTGAACAATGTTTCAAAGTACTTGAAATGAACTAGAAGAAATGGGGGCATTAGTGTCCATAGCAGAAAGTAACCTACCAAATACTATAACTACTATAAAACATTATAGAAGAGTTCTTAACTTCTTCAGGAAAGTTTTTAATAGCTCAATGAACAATGACTGTTATATAAAGAAATAGGGAGAAATGTATTTGCCTTGAAATCATTTTTTCCCTTTAACTTTCAATTTTGCAAAAATGAGTTATTAGAGGCAGGCCAGTATTCTTAAAGGAGGAACTCATATTTCTGGTGTTATTTTTATCTTGACTTTAGAAGGGTTATGTGTTTTTGTTTGGTATGAAACATGAACCTGGACAATTGGCTCTAAAACCTGTGTCCTAACCAGTTCCTAATACTCTTATAATCATTCATTTGTTGAGTCAACAAATATTTGAGTATCTAGACCCTGTTCTAAGTGTGGGAATTCACCAGTGATGTGGCCTCTGACCTTATACTAGGGGAGACAGATAACAAACAAGATAGATAAAAATATGATATGTGTAGTGAAGATAAGAGCTATGAAGAAGTATAAAATAAGGTTAGGGCGCTAGAGGGGCACAGAGGAGGGGGTGGCCATGACCATTTTAGGAGGGTGGTCAGGGAAGGCTGTCAAGGTGGTGACATCTGAGGCAGGAATGCTCCAGGCAGAAGAACTGGAACTGCAAAGGCCCTGAGGTTTATAGGAGTCCCCAGCTGCTGTTGCTGTGAGCAGAATGGGCTGTGGGGACAAGGGAGAAACAGTGCAAGAACGCAGAAACGACCCAGTTGGTTTGTTCTTGGGGTTGGAATAGGATTCTGACTCTGGCAGTCAGCCTCCGGACAGTTTTTTATTCAAGCAACAACTCCTGAGAGGGCCAGCGAAGTGTCAGGCACCAAGCTGGGTGCTGGGGAGATAGCCATGAACATGATCCCAGAATCTGTGCTATGCTGGAGCTTATACTTTAGTGCGGAGACGCATAACAGTTTAAGAAACCTTAAAGAATATTTACTCATCAGTTGATTAAGCCCACCCTTATGGAGCTCTAGGCACTGTTCTGTGTGTGTGCTGGAGATACAGCTGTGACAAGACAACCGAAGCCCCTGCCCTCCTAGCTGTAAAATTCTAGTTGAGAAGACAGACTAGAAAGAGGAAAATAAGAAAAATATGTTGGGACTTGCTTAGTGGTCCAGCGGTTAAGACTTCTTTCAATGCAAAGAGGGCTTCCCTGGTGACTCAGGATAAAGAATTCGCCCGAGATGCGGGAGACCATGATTCCATCCCTGGGTCGGGAAGTTCCCCTGGAGAAGGGAATGGCAGCCCACTCCGGAATCTCACGGACGGAGGACCCTGGCGGGCTACATTCCATTGGGTCGCAAAGAGCGACTAACACACACAGGTTCATTGATTCTAAGAAGCCACTGGTAATAAGGCGCACCTTTATCTTAGTAACTCACTAATTAAATATTTTTCAACTAGACTGTAACACGCCACCAGCTGTAAGATACAGCTCCACCCCAGAGTATGAAATTATGGGAAAACGAGTGTTTCAGAAAGGATGAAATAATTCAGGGTGCTCTGATCCGCAGACAATGGAGAACAGCCGCCCAGCTAGGGGGGCGTTTATCAGTCGGGGCCACAAGGGGGCGGATTGCGGCCGGAGGGACGTGGTCCCGGGGCTCCGGGAGGTGCCCGCCGGCCCCGCGCACCGCCGCTTCCCTTCCTTGTCTCTCCGCCCGCAGACAATGCTCCGGAACCGGCGAACCTCGTACCAGGAGCTCTGCGACCACGAGGACGTCCTCACCAAGCTCTGTGGGGAACTGATCCAGACCATCCAGGACACAGAGGACGGCGCGGCCCTGAAAGTGCGCATGCTGCTGCAGCAGCAGGACATCTACATGGTGATTCGCCCCGCCTCGGCCCCGCAGCCCCGCCTCCGCCCGGAGCCGCCGTCCAGCCCGCCACACCGCCCCTCCCGAGCCCTCGGGCGCCCTCTCCTGCTTTCTCCTGGCCTCTCCCGGCCGGTTGCATAAGCTCCTTCCTCTGTCTGGAAGATAGTATCTTTTACACACTGCGCTCTCCCCGCCCCCGCTCCCCGTACCCCTACCTGGGCCTTGGAATCAGACTGGAGGTGGGGTGGGGGCTCATCCCAGTTCAGCACTAATTAGCTGGAAGACTCTGAGTCAACCTCTGAGCCCCATACAAGTGGGGCACAATAGCGCTCACCCCTCAGCTGGCACACAGGAGGTGTGGGCCCCAGTGTGGGGCTGGGTCGGGGGACTCCTCTGAGGAAGTACTGAGTTCTCTGACAGCCCTTGCTTTGGCAGCACCAGTGGAAGCGGGGGTGGTGGGGTGGTNGAAGGGAAAACTGAGGTGCACGGAGATAAATGACTTGCGCCAGATCACACAGTTAGAAAATGCAGTACCAGGGGTCAAAGCCAGTTAGGCAAAGATTTGCCTTTGTGTTTAAGATTCAGGAAAATGATTGGAATCATTTTATTTCACTGCATTAGGAATACAATCTAGTGGCTTGTTCATTTAAAAACTCTGGGAAATTAACCTTTCATGAAATACAGTGCATCCTGAAGCAAGACTTAGGAGCTTCCTATTAAAACTTTTCACATCAACTGACAGAACTTTTGATCATTCATTTGCTCAAAATCTGTTGTTTATTATGGCTTCTGAACAATGTTTCAAAGTACTTGAAATGAACTAGAAGAAATGGGGGCATTAGTGTCCATAGCAGAAAGTAACCTACCAAATACTATAACTACTATAAAACATTATAGAAGAGTTCTTAACTTCTTCAGGAAAGTTTTTAATAGCTCAATGAACAATGACTGTTATATAAAGAAATAGGGAGAAATGTATTTGCCTTGAAATCATTTTTTCCCTTTAACTTTCAATTTTGCAAAAATGAGTTATTAGAGGCAGGCCAGTATTCTTAAAGGAGGAACTCATATTTCTGGTGTTATTTTTATCTTGACTTTAGAAGGGTTATGTGTTTTTGTTTGGTATGAAACATGAACCTGGACAATTGGCTCTAAAACCTGTGTCCTAACCAGTTCCTAATACTCTTATAATCATTCATTTGTTGAGTCAACAAATATTTGAGTATCTAGACCCTGTTCTAAGTGTGGGAATTCACCAGTGATGTGGCCTCTGACCTTATACTAGGGGAGACAGATAACAAACAAGATAGATAAAAATATGATATGTGTAGTGAAGATAAGAGCTATGAAGAAGTATAAAATAAGGTTAGGGCGCTAGAGGGGCACAGAGGAGGGGGTGGCCATGACCATTTTAGGAGGGTGGTCAGGGAAGGCTGTCAAGGTGGTGACATCTGAGGCAGGAATGCTCCAGGCAGAAGAACTGGAACTGCAAAGGCCCTGAGGTTTATAGGAGTCCCCAGCTGCTGTTGCTGTGAGCAGAATGGGCTGTGGGGACAAGGGAGAAACAGTGCAAGAACGCAGAAACGACCCAGTTGGTTTGTTCTTGGGGTTGGAATAGGATTCTGACTCTGGCAGTCAGCCTCCGGACAGTTTTTTATTCAAGCAACAACTCCTGAGAGGGCCAGCGAAGTGTCAGGCACCAAGCTGGGTGCTGGGGAGATAGCCATGAACATGATCCCAGAATCTGTGCTATGCTGGAGCTTATACTTTAGTGCGGAGACGCATAACAGTTTAAGAAACCTTAAAGAATATTTACTCATCAGTTGATTAAGCCCACCCTTATGGAGCTCTAGGCACTGTTCTGTGTGTGTGCTGGAGATACAGCTGTGACAAGACAACCGAAGCCCCTGCCCTCCTAGCTGTAAAATTCTAGTTGAGAAGACAGACTAGAAAGAGGAAAATAAGAAAAATATGTTGGGACTTGCTTAGTGGTCCAGCGGTTAAGACTTCTTTCAATGCAAAGAGGGCTTCCCTGGTGACTCAGGATAAAGAATTCGCCCGAGATGCGGGAGACCATGATTCCATCCCTGGGTCGGGAAGTTCCCCTGGAGAAGGGAATGGCAGCCCACTCCGGAATCTCACGGACGGAGGACCCTGGCGGGCTACATTCCATTGGGTCGCAAAGAGCGACTAACACACACAGGTTCATTGATTCTAAGAAGCCACTGGTAATAAGGCGCACCTTTATCTTAGTAACTCACTAATTAAATATTTTTCAACTAGACTGTAACACGCCACCAGCTGTAAGATACAGCTCCACCCCAGAGTATGAAATTATGGGAAAACGAGTGTTTCAGAAAGGATGAAATAATTCAGGGTGCTCTGATCCGCAGACAATGGAGAACAGCCGCCCAGCTAGGGGGGCGTTTATCAGTCGGGGCCACAAGGGGGCGGATTGCGGCCGGAGGGACGTGGTCCCGGGGCTCCGGGAGGTGCCCGCCGGCCCCGCGCACCGCCGCTTCCCTTCCTTGTCTCTCCGCCCGCAGACAATGCTCCGGAACCGGCGAACCTCGTACCAGGAGCTCTGCGACCACGAGGACGTCCTCACCAAGCTCTGTGGGGAACTGATCCAGACCATCCAGGACACAGAGGACGGCGCGGCCCTGAAAGTGCGCATGCTGCTGCAGCAGCAGGACATCTACATGGTGATTCGCCCCGCCTCGGCCCCGCAGCCCCGCCTCCGCCCGGAGCCGCCGTCCAGCCCGCCACACCGCCCCTCCCGAGCCCTCGGGCGCCCTCTCCTGCTTTCTCCTGGCCTCTCCCGGCCGGTTGCATAAGCTCCTTCCTCTGTCTGGAAGATAGTATCTTTTACACACTGCGCTCTCCCCGCCCCCGCTCCCCGTACCCCTACCTGGGCCTTGGAATCAGACTGGAGGTGGGGTGGGGGCTCATCCCAGTTCAGCACTAATTAGCTGGAAGACTCTGAGTCAACCTCTGAGCCCCATACAAGTGGGGCACAATAGCGCTCACCCCGCAGCTGGCACACAGGAGGTGTGGGCCCCAGTGTGGGGCTGGGTCGGGGGACTCCTCTGAGGAAGTACTGAGTTCTCTGACAGCCCTTGCTTTGGCAGCACCAGTGGAAGCGGGGGTGGTGGGGTGGTGGTGGTGGTGAGCTAACCGTCCCCCCACTCCCACAGACCATCACTGACATCTTAGAGTACGCCAGCAAGAAGAAGCTGCACCAGAAGAAGTGTGAGCTCCATGAATGGGAGGAGACGGAGGAATCCAAGATCCACAGTAAGAATATCTCCGCGGATTAGTTGACCCTCACCTGGGTCTCTAGGGGAAGCCATCAGGCCCACCACCTCTCTTCTGAGGCACGGGACTGCTAAGATGCACAGCGACAGCTTACTTATCACTTAGCATTTGCAGGCCCTATGTGCTTTGTTTTTATGGGCATACTTGCAGTCCTTACACTACCTATAAGGCAGGGAAGTTCTTCTTTTCTCCCATTTTATGGATGAGGAAACTGAGGCTAAGGGAAGTGAAGTAGCCTGCTGAAAGTTATACAGCTAGGAGCCAGCATCCAATCCCAGCCTGTCTGTTTCCTGCCAAGGTTCCTCTGGGAGTTGGTGGCTGGGCAGGTCACTGGTCACAGATTTGTTGAGCCTGTGGTTTTTTTCCCCCTGGTGTGTCAGGCAGCTTCAGACACTTGGGATCCCCTCTATGGAGGGTGGCAGGATAGACTGCCTTTTTATTTGGCTGTGCAGGGTCTTGCGGGGTGCAGGCTCTTCGTTGCAGCTTGTGGGCTTTCTCTAGTTGCAGAGCACAGACTCTGGAGTGCACAGGGCTCGGTAGTTGCAGTTACTAGGCTTCTCTAGTTGTGGTGCGTGGGCTTAGTTACCCTACAGCATGTGGGATTTTANGCTCTTCGTTGCAGCTTGTGGGCTTTCTCTAGTTGCAGAGCACAGACTCTGGAGTGCACAGGGCTCGGTAGTTGCAGTTACTAGGCTTCTCTAGTTGTGGTGCGTGGGCTTAGTTACCCTACAGCATGTGGGATTTTAGTTCCCCGACCAGGGATCAAACCCTCATCCTTGCACATTCTTAACCACTGGACCACCAGGGAAGTCCCAGGATGGGCTGTCTTAATCCTGCCCTGTCACCCCATCTCCCCAGGCATGGTGCCGAGGATCGGGCACCAGGATAGTTTGTTTCCTCTTCTGGGTAGGCTGTTGCTTCTCCTGTAAAGGCAAGGCTCTTTCTGGGGGCTTACCCATCCATCACCTCCCAGCTGTGTTTGAGCTCGTTTCAGCCCAGACCCCAACCCAGAAGAGATCAGGCACGTTCAGGGCGGTACAGCCGCAGACCCAGACCCCAATCCACTGGCTAAGGAAAGCTTTGCTTCTCGGGTGGCCCTGGAGCTGTCCTTGAGGGACGATCCTGCCTTCTGTCCCTCCTGATCTCATCAGACCTGGAGCAGCAGGTGGAGCAGCTGGATGCCCAGATCAAGAAGGTCCGTGAGCAGGTGAGCTTCGTGAGCACGTATAAGGACCACGAGTACCCTATCAAGTTGGTACAGGTGGCCAACCTCGTGCGCCAGCTGCAGCAGGTGAAGGACAGCCAATTGGTAGGTGAGCCCCTGGTTTTGCCTCACCTGACCTTGTGGGAGGCAAGGTTGGTGGCCAACACCTTCCTGGCGACCCCTAGGACGAGCTAGATGAACTCAGTGAGATGTGCAGAATGGTCCTGGCGTCTATGTCCAACCAGATTCAGAATAAGAAAAAAGATCTTCTGAGGTCTCTGGTGGTGGTGAGTAGCCAGCCACTGTGGCAGGTATCCGGGTCCTGCCCCAGCCCTGCTTTCTTAACCCTGTCCTCTGCCCTCAGGCCCACCACATGCCCATCTGCTACCCAGGGCAGGGGTAGACACTGGGGCAAGTCTAGGGGGCCAGACTTCTAGGGGGCCCCTTCTAGGAGGCCAGAAGAAGATTTTCCTTCTTCCACAGAAAATCCAGCGTGCCAATCAGGAGACTCTCCTGCAGAAGACCTGGAATACCCGGGTCATACTGAAATACATGGAAAAGTTCCAAGAAGTGAGTGGGTGGCGATGGTGGTGGTCCCCCCTGTGCTAGAGCAGGGGGAGTGGGTGGTCCCCAGGACCCTGGGGGGGGTCAGGCTTGTCCTGATCTGGGGCTCACGAGGTCTCTGGTGTTAGTCTTCCTCCTTGGCTGTGCCATTAATGTCACTTGTCTTCCATCTGAGAAGAGAATTTGTCCTGGACTAGGCCTTGCCTCATTAACCAACACCACCAGCCGTGACCCATCGGCAGCATCACCAAGCTTCACTCACACAACCATCACTTTACTATCACTACCCACTCTTTCTCTTCACCTCTTCATTCTTGACATTGACCATCACTCAAGACCATGGTAATGAATTCCATGATCACCACCCTCTCATGGTAATTTTTGTTATCTTGCACCTTCATCAGTTGTCTGCGTGAATGACCTTCATCACCTCCACCAGCCCCTACTAATTCTCACGGTCGAACACTGCCACCCCCTTGCAGCCTGTCTCCCTCATCTTTTTCAGCACCATCAAACGTTGTCAGTAACTCATGAGCCAGCCCTGCCCTGCAAGGAGAGAGTCCCGCTTTGGAGTCCAGAAGTCCCAATGACAAAGCCCAGGGCATTTCCCTAGATGTCCTTATTCACGCATTTTTTCCCTTTTTCCTATTGGTTTGGGGATGTTTGGTTTCTCACTTTCACCTGCTTTCCTCAGTTTATAGACTGTTTTGAGGAGGAAATACCCAGGTTAAGGGCTGAGATGGAACAGCTGGAATTTCAGGTCTGGGAACCCCGAGAGATCGTGTTTGCGGACGTTCTACTTCGGAGATCCAAGTAGGTGGTCCTTGAGCAGCGCCTCTTGCACCAGCCATGCTCTGGGCTTGAGCAAGCTCTCTATTCTTGGGGGCAGCCTGGGGAAGAAGGCAGAACCTGTGCAGGGGCACAGGAGACTGGGTGTTTGCCACTGACTGTGCGGCAGCTGTGACCTTTTGCCATCTCTTGGCCTGAGTGTCCTTCTGCAGATAGCAGGCTGAGGTAGGTAATCTCCCTGGCCCCTTCCTGTTCCAGATTCCGTGTCTCAACCAGGTGGGTGCACCCCTGAGCTCCCAGGCTGTTCAGGAAGACGGTGTTGAGTAGGGTGTTCAGCTCCAGGGAAGAATGGCCTGGAAGGCAACCTGTGAGGAGAGAACGGTGTTCTCTCTGTGGGGCAGACTTCTGGGACCCAGAGGAAGAACTTCCTTCCAAAACCAATTCCCTGCCCGACCTCCCAGGGGGCAGGTCCTCCCTGTTTGAGCATGGGGATCCCACCAGGCCATGCCTCTCCAGGTGGGGCAGTTCCTGCCATCTGCCAATTATTTTCCTTCTCCTTAGCTTCTGTGTCTGTCTCCTTCGCTTCCTCTCCCTTCCCTTCTTCCTCTGCTACCTCTTCATTATTCTTCTTTTAAGTTTCCTTAAAAAGTGCTGTCAGATCTACGGCGGGCCTATGGAGCACCAGGCATGGCAAGGGCGAGCAGTCCTTGGCTCTGCAGAGCCGAGGACAGGACCAGATGTGAATTGATAACGAGCCACAGATAAATGTCGCAGCTGAGATGAGAGCTGCTAAAGAAGAGGTGTGGATGTGGTGACGGGCGAGCATGGCCTGGACAGAGAGGTGTCTGGAATGGCAAAGAGGTCTCCCTAAAAATGTGACCTTTTTTTTTTTGACTGTGCTGGTTCTCCATTGTGGTGACCCAGGACTTTCAGTCCTTACAACTACCTATAAGGCAGGGAAGTTCTTTTCTCCCATTTTATGGATGAGGAAACTGAGGCTAAGGGAAGTGAAGTAGCCTGCTGAAAGTTATANACATAACCATCTCCAGTCGAGAGGAACACTGATGCCTGTCTCTTATACACATCTTGCTGCAGCAGCAGGACATCTACATGGTGATTCGCCCCGCCTCGGCCCCGCAGCCCCGCCTCCGCCCGGAGCCGCCGTCCAGCCCGCCACACCGCCCCTCCCGAGCCCTCGGGCGCCCTCTCCTGCTTTCTCCTGGCCTCTCCCGGCCGGTTGCATAAGCTCCTTCCTCTGTCTGGAAGATAGTATCTTTTACACACTGCGCTCTCCCCGCCCCCGCTCCCCGTACCCCTACCTGGGCCTTGGAATCAGACTGGAGGTGGGGTGGGGGCTCATCCCAGTTCAGCACTAATTAGCTGGAAGACTCTGAGTCAACCTCTGAGCCCCATACAAGTGGGGCACAATAGCGCTCACCCCGCAGCTGGCACACAGGAGGTGTGGGCCCCAGTGTGGGGCTGGGTCGGGGGACTCCTCTGAGGAAGTACTGAGTTCTCTGACAGCCCTTGCTTTGGCAGCACCAGTGGAAGCGGGGGTGGTGGGGTGGTGGTGGTGGTGAGCTAACCGTCCCCCCACTCCCACAGACCATCACTGACATCTTAGAGTACGCCAGCAAGAAGAAGCTGCACCAGAAGAAGTGTGAGCTCCATGAATGGGAGGAGACGGAGGAATCCAAGATCCACAGTAAGAATATCTCCGCGGATTAGTTGACCCTCACCTGGGTCTCTAGGGGAAGCCATCAGGCCCACCACCTCTCTTCTGAGGCACGGGACTGCTAAGATGCACAGCGACAGCTTACTTATCACTTAGCATTTGCAGGCCCTATGTGCTTTGTTTTTATGGGCATACTTGCAGTCCTTACACTACCTATAAGGCAGGGAAGTTCTTCTTTTCTCCCATTTTATGGATGAGGAAACTGAGGCTAAGGGAAGTGAAGTAGCCTGCTGAAAGTTATACAGCTAGGAGCCAGCATCCAATCCCAGCCTGTCTGTTTCCTGCCAAGGTTCCTCTGGGAGTTGGTGGCTGGGCAGGTCACTGGTCACAGATTTGTTGAGCCTGTGGTTTTTTTCCCCCTGGTGTGTCAGGCAGCTTCAGACACTTGGGATCCCCTCTATGGAGGGTGGCAGGATAGACTGCCTTTTTATTTGGCTGTGCAGGGTCTTGCGGGGTGCAGGCTCTTCGTTGCAGCTTGTGGGCTTTCTCTAGTTGCAGAGCACAGACTCTGGAGTGCACAGGGCTCGGTGGTTGCAGTTACTAGGCTTCTCTAGTTGTGGTGTGTGGGCTTAGTTGTCCCACGGCATGTGGGATTTTAGTTCCCACACCAGGGATCGAACCTGCATCCCCTGTATTGGAAAGCAAATTCTTCACCACTGGACCACCAGGGAAGTCCTGAGAATGTGACGTTTTTAAACTAAAGTTTGAGGGATTATTCCTAGAAGTTCACTGGGCAAAGGGGGCTGAAGGGGAAACTGAAGGAAGAGCATTTCTAGGTAGTGGTGTTGGCATCTCGAGATGCGCTAAGTAGGCTCCATTGTCCCTACCTGAGCTCTGGACACACTGAAATAAGAATGAAAGGGGCAAGGGTAACATGGGCCAGACTCTCACTTTTATCTGATAGAGCTGATTTTAGAGAATGTAGCTTATATCTCCAAGCATGTTGGCTTCTGAATACTAACCCAGAATTAGGCAGATGGAGTTCCATGGTCAGCTGCATGGAAGCAAAGTAGTCCTTGCAGGCTGCTCATTACTGAGAGAGAATGGGGCAGGGGTACCCAGGTCCCATTCCTCTCTCTAGACTTTGTTCAGGTTGTTATACCTTCTTCCCGGGCAGAGTGAGTAAAAAGATGGAGAGAAGCCAGGTGCAGTATGCCCATTGATGATGTATGCCCATTGATGACAGTATGCCCATTGATGCCCATCCATGGGCAGGGAGACACCAGGAGTGGGAAGAAGCTGTCTCCTCCTAGAATGTGGGAATGGCACGCTGCTAAGTAGAACTTTTCCATTCAAAACATGCACTGGAATCACCTGGAGATTTGTTGAAAAGCAGATTTTGAATCAATAGGCCTGGAATGGGGATCAAGAGTCTACATTTCTAAGAAGCTCCTGGAAGATGCTGAGGTGCCAATCCCTGGACCACAGGCTGAGCAGTGAGGCTGTAGATGTGTGGTAGGAGGGAAGTTGGTGTTTATGGGGAGCTGAGTGAGGTTGGACTGCAGAGAGATGGGGAGGGTAATGACAGGCCCGCCCTTAGGGACTTCCATGCAGGGCCCTGTAGACCAAAGATATTTGATCCTGAAAGCAAAGAACTTTTTTTTATGCCAATACTACTTGGCATACAGGATCTTAGTTCCCCAACCAGGGATCAAACCCGTGCTCCCTGCAGTGGGTGTGTGGGGTCTTAACCATTGGACCACCAGGGAAGTCCTAAGTAAAGACTTTTCAAGCTCAGTGATGACATCAGATTTGCATTCCAAGAAAAGACACTTTGAAAAGAATATGGAGAAGATATTGGAGAGGCCGTGTTGGGGGTTCAGTTGGTTGTGATGGCGGTTGTGTGTGGAGGGGGTGGTTGGGAGTGACTTGGCCAAGATGGGTGGCAGAAGAGAGAAGAGAGATGGATGGAGTGGAGGTATATTTAAGAAGGTAAATCTGTAGGACTTGGTGATATTTAGATATGGGAAGCACAGTACAGGGAGGTGTCAAGAATGACCCTTGGGTTCCTGGCTTTTGTAAAAGGGTGGGTAGTGGTACCAAACCCAGAGAGAGGGAAGACTGGGACTAGGGGTGAAAGATGCATGTGTAGGTCAATCAGCAGTTGATTTGGACATTGAGTTTAAGTTATGGAGACCCGAGCGTGGAGCTGACAGGTAGGGAGCTGGGGGTATAAGTGTAGATCTCAGAAGATAGACTTTGGCTGGAAATGGAAATTTTGGCAATGCTAGTACAAGCTGGAATCAAGGTTGCTGGGAGAAATATCAATAACCTCAGACATGTAGATGACACCACCCTTATGGCAGAAAGTAAAGAGGAACTGAAGAGCCTCTTGATGAAGGTGAAAGAGGAGAGTAAAAAAGCTGGCTTAAAACTCCGCATTCAGAAAATAAAGATCATGGCATCCAGTCCCATCACTTCTTGGCAAATAGATGGGGAAACAAGGAAAACAGTGACATTTTATCTTCTTGGGCTCCAGAATCACTGCAGACAGTGACTGCAGCCATGAAATTAAAAGACGCTTGCTCCTTGGAAGAAAAGCTATGACAAACCTAGACAGCACATTCAAAAGCAGAGATATCACTTTGCTGACAAAGGTTCATATAGTGAAAGCTATGGTTTTTCCAGTAGCCATGTACGGATGTGAGAGTTGGACCTTAAAGAAGGCTGAGTGCCGAAGAATTGACGCTTTTGAACTGTGACTGAGTGACTGGACAACAGTGCAGAGATGCCTTTTTTTTTTTTTTTTTTTTTACTATGACTTTGAGCGATTTCAAATGTATAGAACAATTGAGAGAATACCACGAGGAGTACCCAGTTACCCATCTGGATTTAGAATCTGTTATATTTTGGCCATATTGGCTTCACCTTCATTTCTTCCAGACCCTCCCCATTTGCCAGGTGAGGAAACAGAGGCTCGCCTGGGGTCTGTCCCCACTGAAGGCGGGAGGCTCAGAGAGGAAAAGCAGTGTTTGAGGTGACACAGAGCCAGGCTTCCAAAACCATCATTCTGACTCCAGAGGGAGCGCTCATCCTGAAGGGCCCCAGCGCGTGTGTGCGCGCGCGCACAGGTTGTGTGGGAGTGGGGCTCCCCAGTACCAGTGTTCTAAGAGCAGGGTTCCCCTGAGGCCATGCTCCCCCACCTGCAGCTCTAGTGCCTGGCCTCTTACACCCCTACTTTGCTCTTCCCTACAGGTGCACCCCTGACATGGACGTCGTCCTCAACATCCCTGTAGAAGAGCCGCTGCCCTTCTAGATGGCGAGGCTGGGGGCCAACCCTCCTTCCCCGGTCTATCCCCCTCCTCGGAGCCTTGAGTTCTCACCTAAGGCCACGTCCCCATTCAGGTGCTGGTCTGCAGTTCCTTCCTTCCTCACTCCCTCCCTCTTTCTCCACTTTCTTTCCCTCTCTCCCTTCCTTTCTTCTTTCTTCTCCTGCCCCTCGTTCTTTCAGAGCTGCTACTTGGGCCAGATAGGAATTCCTAGGCGAGTCCTTTTTACCAATAAAGTTGGGCTTGCCCTGGTCTTTGCCAGGGCCTGGGGCTTCCTAAGGCATGGTAGGAATAGATTTTGTCTTAAGAGGTGGATAACTGTGCTGCCTGCATCTGGGGCTCAGAACTTCTCAACAAGTGCTGGAGGGACCCCCTGCCTGAGGCTCCATGGTTCTGTGGCTCCAGCCGCCCCCTCCCTGGTGCACTGGGAGCCCATTTTCCCCCTGATTTGTGCCCAGATCTTTTGAGACCAGTGCCCGGGCGGAGGGGGGACGCCTGGAGTTTGATACCCCTGGGAACTTGCTGAGTCTTCACTGCTGCTATCCATCTCCCTTACAGTCCAGTCGTCTGTCTGTCCACCGCCTGTATTCTCACTGTACGTGGACCTGAACACCAACTCACCCTCGGGTGCCCGGTCAGGCACCATTCCCCACCACATAGGATTCCAAGGTGGACTTAGAGGGGTGATGCCTGGATCCCCTTCAAGCAAGGGCTTGTTGCTGGGGTTAGTGGGAGGGGCATTGGCAGGTGTCCTTCAGCTGCCAGTCCCATCAGGGTTTGTGTGAGGTGGAGAGAGCCCTGGCCCCTTCCCACCTCTGATGATGCTCAATGTGCAAACACCAAAGGTGCCTCTGGCTCCATAGCTCCCTGGAGGGTTGGCAGAAACTGCCCCTGGGTCTGCACTGTAGCTCAACTTCCTTGTCTTCCCAGCCCTCCCTAGCCCTCTCTTCTCTCCCTCAGCTGATCCCCAGGACACGCAGTAATCAAAGCTTGTAACCTATGCTGTCTCAGAGTTGGCCTCCCTGGGGACCTAGTCTACCCCCTACTCCCAAGAGCCTCTGATGACTTACAGATCCACTCTGTGTGTTGGGAGACTTTGGGTTACAGGTGACAGAACACCGAAGTCAAACTGGCCTAAACAGTGAAGGGCTCAGGCACATATTTCTAGATGAGGTGAGGCTTTAACCAGAAATCAAGTGATGACACCAAGGACCTGGTTTCCTTTTTTCTCCATTGTTTTCCACGTGTTTCCCCTTGCTGAGGTCGGCACTCCTTGTGGTCCCAGAATAGCTGCCAGCATCTCCTAGGGCGTTATGATTCTTTATTCATGTCCTGCTAGAAAGAGAGAGTGTCTGTATCCCAGAATTTTCAGCCAATGTCTTTAAGATTCACTATGACTGGATCAGATCACAAGCCCACCAGGACTCAGCCTAGGAGGTGAACACCTGCTAGTTTAGTCTAGATCCCTGGGGCAGGGGAAGGCGTGGATGGGCTGGGCACATGACCCAGGCTAAGCCAACAGGCACCCCCAGAAGCATGTGGATCTCCAAACAGAAATGGACAGTGTTGAACATCATCATAGCAAATGCTTAGCTGGAACTTCTTACATCTGTCAGCTCATCATATGGTCACAAGAACAACCCTAGGAGGTGGGTATTGTGAGCATTTTCATTTTTACAGAGGAAGAACCCAAAGCATAAAGCTGTTTAGTGACTTTTTCGAGAGTCACCAGGCTGAAAGTGGTAGAGGCAGTTCACTTTTAATCAGTGCACTGTCAGGAGCTCCGCTGGGCTGGAGAGAGCGGAGCCACCAGGTGTCATAGGAGCCAATTAAGACAAGTCCAGGACTTCTCTGGTGGTCTAGTGGTTAAGAATCCTCCTGCCAGTGCAGTGGACACAGGTTCGATCCCTGGTCTGGGAGAATCCCATATGCTAGGGGGAGACTAAGCCGGTGAGCTGCAACTACTGAAGCCCGCATGCCTAGAGCCCCATGCTTCACAACACGAGAAGCCACCACAGTGAGAAGCCCATGCGCTGCAGTGAAGACCCAACACAGCCAAAAAAAGGGTCCAAATGAAAGTAACAGTCCAGCTTCAATTGCTCAATTCTGTAGCATAAGGAAGAGGCTACTAAACTGGAGAAACACTTGGCATCGCTCCCTTGAGTTTTCTGCTTGGGATGAATGGTGCCA
>SJYV01054924.1:1308621-1321018 GCA_006410875.1 Neotragus pygmaeus
AGTGTAGGGAGGGCTAGGAGCAGGAAGGTCCTGGGTCCTGAGTCGGAGTGGAGACAAGTGTCTTCGAGGTTTCTCCTCTACCCCTGCTAAGGGGGAGGCACCTGAGGAGGGCCCTGGGCAAAGGCTACCCCCTCCCTTGCTGAAGGTCTCTGAAGGAAGCTGGGTTAAGAATGTAGGATGGGCCAGGGGCTTGAGTTCTTGGCTGTGACCCCTCAGAGACTGCGTGCACTGGAGGGGCACCACGCTAGTGTGTCGGGGGCAGGCAGACTTCCCCACCAGGCCTGCCAGGGAGAGCCTTTGTAATGGCCTGTGGTTGTGC
Organism: Neotragus pygmaeus; assembly: GCA_006410875.1. Classification (NCBI taxonomy): domain Eukaryota; kingdom Metazoa; phylum Chordata; class Mammalia; order Artiodactyla; family Bovidae; genus Neotragus; species Neotragus pygmaeus. The sequence continues at coordinate 1,308,941 of SJYV01054924.1, forward strand.
CTGAGAAGTTACAGGTATATACAATTCTATGGGGCTTCCATGGTGGCTCAGTGTAAAGACTCGGCCTGCAGTGCAGGAGACAAGGATTCAGCCCCTGGGTTGGGAAGACCCCCTGGAGGAGGGCATGGTAACCCACTCCAGTATTCTTGCCTGGAAAACTCCATGGACAGAGGAGCCTGGTGGGCTACAGTCCATAGGTTGCAAAGAGTTGGACAGCACTGAAGTGACTGAACATACACACATACATATACGTGCACGCGCACACACACACACACACACTGTGGGCTTTCGCTGGTGGTGCTAGTGGTAAAAAACCCACCCGCCAATGCTAGAGACATAAGAAAAGTGGATTAGATCCCTGGGTCAGGAACATCCCCTGGAGGGGGACATGGAAACTCCCTCCAGTACTCTTGCCTGGAGAATCCCATGGACAGAGGAGCCTGGTGGGCTATAGTCGTGGGGTCCCAAAGAGTCGGACACAACTGAGGCGACAGCACACACACACTTGCACACTCTGTCTAAAAATAGATGAAGGACAAAGACCTACCCTATAGTACAGGGAACTATATTCAATATCTCCTAGCAACATTTGATGGAAAAGAACCTGACATCTATAAATATCATATATACACACACACATATATATATGTGTGCATGCATGCACATATATATGCATGCATATATATATCTTACTTGGCTGTACACCAGATACTAATACAACATTGTAAATCAACTATACTTCAATTAAAAAAAAAACAACTTTAAAAAAGTCAGGCATAAGTTTTTGGCCAGAAGCTGGATTCTTTGTAGTGAGAGGATGAATGAGTTTTGAGGGGAAAACCCAAGAAAGGACGACTGACCACATGGATTCCCTGACGTCACGCATAGCTGTGGTCCTCCGGTTGTGACAGAGAGTGACCCCATTCGCGCACAGCTGTATGTGGATGTTCTCTCACTTTTCAGAGCTTCACATGGGTGGGTCCTCATGTGCACATGTGCACACAGATACACACCAGGACTGCCCTTATCAATAAAAGGCCCGATTATGTGTCTTGTCTAGAGCTCGCTGTTAGTCAGCTTTGTCCCCAGTAGCAGGGCTGCATGAGGAGCACCTGCAGAACTCAGTGGACTGGGGCAGTGAGAGTTTATCCTCCACTCGGGGGCCTCAGGTCGACTGCACTTTGGCTAAACCCAGCTGGGCTGGTTGGGCAGCTCTGCTTCAGGTTGTGGGTCAGCTGGACTGTGGATCAGGCTCAAGGATACTCCTGGGCTCTGGGGTGTGCTTTTCTCAAGGAGGATGCCAGAAGCAAATGAGTCAGGTCTTCACTTAGGACCTCTGCTTTCAGATGTGTGAGCATTTCACTGGGCAAAGGAGGTCGCAGGTCCAGGGCCCAAATGACTTAGGGAGGGAGGTAGATCTCTCCCCCACCACCTCCCTTCACCTGCCCATGGGAGGGTAAGGGGAGTGGATGTGTGCCGAACAGTAAACTAGACGATCATGCTTTTCTGTCTACAGAGCCAGGGACTGAGCTCCTGGCATTAGTTTTCTATTGCTGTTGTAACAAATTGTAAATAAGGCAACACAAATTTATTATCTGACCTATCTGTAGGTCCGAAGTCTGACACAGATCTCAGAAGGGTAAAATCTAGGGGGTCATCAAGGCTGCCTTCTTTACTAGAGGCACTAGAGGAGAATCTATTTTCTTGCCTCTTCCAGTTTCTAGAGTCCGCCTGTGTTCCTTGGCTTGTGGGTCCTTCCTCCATCTTCAAAACCAGTAACAGCGGATTGAGTCCTTCGCCCATCACATCATTCTGGCCTCTTCTGCCATTTCTTCTACTTTTAAGGACTCTAGGATAACACCAGGCCCATCAGGATAATGCAGAGTAATCTCTCCATTATAAGGTCAGCTGATTGGCAATCTTAGCTTTATCTGCAATCATAATTCCTCTTTGCCATGTAGCATAACTCACTCCCAGATTCTGGGGATACTATGTGGACATCTTTAAGGGGCTATTTTTGGCTTAGCTGGCAAAGAATCCGCCTGCACTGCGGGAGACTTGGGTTCGATCCCTTGGTTGGGAAGATCCCCTGGAGAAGAGAAAGACTACCCACTCTAGTATTCTGGCCTAGAGAATTCCATGGACTGTATAGTCCATGGGGTCTCAAAGAGTCGGACAAGACTGAGCGACTTTCACTTTACTGCTGCTGCTTCTAAGTCGCTTCAGTCNATCCCCTGGAGAAGAGAAAGACTACCCACTCTAGTATTCTGGCCTAGAGAATTCCATGGACTGTATAGTCCATGGGGTCTCAAAGAGTCGGACAAGACTGAGCGACTTTCACTTTACTGCTGCTGCTTCTAAGTCGCTTCAGTCGTATCCGACTCTGTGTGACCCCATAGACGGCAGCCCATGAGGCTGCCCCATCCCTGGGATTCTCCAGGCAAGAACACTCCTCCTACCCAACAGACAAAGTATACATTAACCTCTTCCCAAAGTCTCATCCTGTTATTGCAGCAACTCAAAAGAAAAGCATCTCATCTAAAACCCATTAGTTCAAAAGTCCCAAATATCATTTAAACCAGGTAAATGGAGGCTCTGAAAAGACTTTTTTCATCCCTGGACACAATTCCTTCCCATCTGTGAACCCATGAAACTAAAAAAAACAAGTTATTTGCTCACAAAATGCAGTGGTGGGGTAGACATTAGATAAAAGTTACAGACTTTCTCATTCAAAAGGGAGAAAATGAAAGGAAAAAAGGACTCACTGGTCCCAAGCGATTTCAAAATTCAACTGCTTTCTAGGCCTGGGAATAATCCTCTAGGATTGTATCATCACAGAGTCCTTAAAAATGGAAGACGGGGAAGGAGGAGAAACTGGAGTGTTTTGGGGAGGCCATGCGGGGGCTGGGCAGTGGTTGGCAGTCAAGTGGTCCTTGACAGCCTGCAAAGAATGGGGGGCATAGGGGCAAAAGTCATGGAAATTCTTAATTTTTGGAAATCATCCACCCAGGAGAGGGTCGCCAGTGATTTGCTCTTCAAAGGGTGGGGTTGATCTAGATTATTCAGAACAGCAGTCCCTAGCCTTTTTGGAATGAAAGCTCCGTTTCGTGGAAGACGGTTTTTCCACGGATGATGTTTCTGGATGATTCAAGCACATTACGTTTACTTTGCAGCTGCTCCCCAGCACTAGCATCACGACCTCGGCTCCACCTCAGATCACCAGGCATTATGTGCTCATAAGGAGCACACAACCTAGATCCCTCGTATGCACAGTTCACACTAGGGTTCACACACATGAGACTCTAATGCTGCTGATCCTACAGGAGGCAGACTCAGGAGGTAGTGTGAGCATTGAAGAGATTATGAATACAATTGCCTGTCGCTTGCCTCCTGCTGTATATCCGCCCCCCACCCCCCACACACCATCCCTATTCAATACGGATCAGTTTCCTAGGGGTTGGGGACCCCTGATCTAGAGAATCTACATCAGCCTCCAAACATTTAAAAGCCCTCAGATCTTGTGGGGTAGATTTATGAAACAGGTTTGTGTAAAGCTCTCTAGCAGGGAGTCATCAGCCCGAGTGGGTCTGATTCATCCATTTTCCTCTCTGCCTAGGGACTGCTGTGTTCACGGAGGGGTCCATCAGAAAATTCAGGATTTTGCACAGAAGAGATTAGCTTACTCTGGGTGGGTAGGCAGACACATATTCAGAGGCTAAGTGCAGAAGCCAAAGCTTAAATACACAATGGTCCAGTGCATCAAAGTTTCACTACTGATCTGAGACAGCAGGGCTGGTGGCCAGCTGTGCCTGGACTCTGCTTGTCTTAACGGAATGTGTGTACGCTGGGGTGTGTTGGGGGCCATTCACCATCATCAGAGATGTGAGACCTGCCTAGATTGGTTGAGAAAAATGCTGGGGCAGTCTAAGTGCTGCATTGGCCCTAGGGTGTCATCTGGTGAGCAAACCCAGCAAGAGGAAAGACAGAGCTTGCATGGGGCCCACGTGAGGCAAGGTCTGTTCTGTGCCAAGGTTGAAATTAGGGTCCCAGCTCATGGTGGTGTCCTAGGCAATGCCATCTCCCGTGGAGTCTTCTGAAGGGGTGATGTCACCTTAGGTGAAATCCTGTGGAGAGGCGATGTCCTCTCATCTGCTCAGGTGCAAGAGGGGAGACACCCTGAATTGAGGCCATTAGGACCTGGTTGAGTCCAGAGTGTAGTTAAAATAGGAAATTGGCCTCTGAACAACCTTGAGACATAGAGCCTTGTTGGGCGGAGGTGGGGGCGGTTGCAGGTCTATTAACATTTACTCCATAGGTTAGTGTCCCTATTTGTCTCGGGTGGGGGGGGTGCTTCCCTGATAGCTCAGTTGGTAAGGAATCTACCTGCAATGCAGGAGGCCCCAGTTCGATTCCTGGGTCAGAAAGATCTGCTGGAGAATGCATAGACTACTCACTCCAGTATTCTTGGGCTTCCCTTGTGGCTCAGCTGGTAAAGAATCCACCTGCAATGTGGGAGACCTGGGTTCAATCCCTGGATTGAGAAGATCCCCTGGAGATCTTAACTGTGGTCAGGTGCATGGGAAGGGGCCAGGGGCCAGGGCAGTCACCCTGGGCTCAGCATGAATAATCCTGAGTGACACCACTTGTGGGGAGTTTCCAGACCATATTATTTGAGGGTATTTTTCACATGTGTCAGTTTTAGATTATTCTGTCCCCTAATCACTAGCCATACCATATTGTCTGCGGGGCTGGATACAATTACCTCCTCTTCTGTTGAAGTTCATAGTTATTACGGGCTTGAGTTGGCCCTTGTATCCTGGAATTTAGGCAAAGCTTCTGCCTTAAGCTGATTAGGATTCCAAATCAGCATACTTGGGGCCGTGGATGAGGGGAGGTGGAGCACTCCATAATGAAAGAATCCCACCCTATTTTCTGTCCATCATCCTTTCCTGGAGTATTGGAAGGTGGCAGGAGCGAGAGAGGATATGTATGAGAAACCAGGGGAGGGGAAAAAGCCTAGGTATCACCTTTGACGACAAGCACAGACCATTGTGGGTGTCTTCTGAGCATTTTGCTGGGTGTCTCCGAAGGGGGAGAATTTAACAAGGTGAGAATTGTGGGCAGGCATGAGCCAGATGCTAAAATATTAGATGACTAGGCACTATTTTTAAGTTTTAGTAGGGGTTGTTTGAAAAGCCTATTCTGGTACTCAGTGGGGCCAGCTAATTGGACAACAGGAAATTTCTTGTTTGTTTTTTAAAATTATTTATTTATTTGGCTGCACTGGGTCTTAGTTGCGGCATGTGACAGACCTAATTCCCTGACCAGGGATCAAACTCAGGCACCCTGCGTTGGGAACACAGTTTTGATCACTGGACCACCAGCGAAGTTCCGGAAGTTTCCTGTTTAAGGCCCGTCTCTGTGTATCTTGTAAAGTGCATTGTGAGCTTTGATCTGAATCTAGTTTAAGGTACATGTGGAAATTAGAGGGGCCCCGGAGCAGTGGTGAATATCAGATTATCCCCACAATAAGCCCGTGTGTTGGCCATGGCGTGTATGTACTGAATATCGCCAGCAGATGGCGGTACAGGCCCAATAAAATGAACCTGTCGCCAACTACAAGGGCGTGATAGGAGGGAATGGCAGAGTATATCACCGGAAATGCTGGATTGAATAACTCACAAGCTGGAATCAAGATTGCCAGAAGAAATATCAACAATCTCAGATATGCAGATGATACTCCTTTAATGGTAGAAAGTGAAGAGGAACTAAAGAGCCTCTTGATGAAGGTGAAAGAGGAGAGTGGAAAAGATGACTTAAAACTCAACATTAATAAAACTAAGATCATGGCATCCGGTCCCATCACTTCATGGCAAATAGATGGGGAAAAAATGGAAACAGTGGCAGATTTTATTTTCTTGGGCTCCAAAATCACTGTGGATGGTGACTGCAGCCATGAAATTAAAACACACTTGCCCCTTGGGAGAAAAGTTATGACAAACCTAGACACTGTATTCAAAAGCAGAGACATCACTTTGCTGACAAAGGTCCGTATAGTCAAAGCTATGGATTTTCCAGTTGTCATGCACGGATGTAAGAGCTGGATAATAAAAAAGGCTGAATGCTGAAGAATTGTTTTTGAACTGTGGTGCTGGAGAAGACTCTTGAGAGTCCCTCGGACAGCAAGGAGATTAAACCAGTCAATCCTAAAGAAAATCAACCCTGAATATTCATTGGAAGCACTGATGCTGAAGTTCCAATGCTTTAGCCACCTGATGCAAAGAACTGATTCACTGGAAAAGACTCTGATGCTGGGAAAGATTGAAGGCAGGAGAAGGGGATGACAGAAGATGGGATGGTTGGATGGCATTACCAACTCAGTAGACATGAATTTGAGCAAACTCCAGGAGAAGTGAAGGATAGGGAAGCCTGTTGTGCTGTAGCCCATGGGATTGCAGAGTCGGACACCACTGAGTGACTGAACAAGTTAAAGAATTTAAGGCTTTCCTACATATGGGAAGATGCAATAGTCTAAGCTTGCTGAAATCATTCCTTTCATATGCATCTCAGCTATCTAGGGCCAGTGCTTACAGTCACCATGGGGAGTGGCTAATGGCTGCCAGATAGGTGGCATTGTTCTCCTTGGGTGCTCTCTGGGCTCAGAAATTCACTTTTGGAGAGCCTGAGTCTCAGATGGCTATGACATCCTCCTTGTTTATTGATATGGCAGTAAATAACTCCATTTCATGGAGGCTTCCATGGTGGCTCAGTGGTAAAGAATCCGCCTGCAGTGGAGAAACCACAGAAGATGTGAGTTCAATCCCTGGGTCAGGAAGATGCCCTGGAGGAGGCTATGACAACCCATTGCAGGATTCTTGCCTGGAGAATCCCCTTGGCAGAGGCGCCTGGCTACTTAGCGTGCATACACGCACTCCGTTTCATCATCCTCAGGAATCCTAGACAGAGTAGGGGAATGGGTAGAAAACTGGAAGGCATGTGGCCAATTTGAGTTGTGGTATGCTTTATAATTATTGTGCCTCTGTTAGAATGTTACTTTTTCCTGCTAATGTGTTTACTGTAGAAAAGTTATACATATAAGTATTCAGTAAAAAACTATTCATAATTCCATATCTTTGTATCACTTTAGGGCCTCTTGCTATCAGAAATGCATTTATATGATAATGTATTTATAATCCATGCTATTTTCTAAAAAGATTAAATGCTATGAAAGGTTATTGTTTGCTGATCTAGTTATGAATATAAGGATGTGACTAGGAGAAGCAGAGAGAAGGCAAAATCGCAAAAGAAGGGGAGAATCTGATGGGGTGGGGGTGCTGAGTGGAGAAGTAGAGTGATTTCAAGACCTAGGGTCCATGGGCCGAGATGTCAGTGGCTAAAAAGAACTTTAAAACAAACAAACAAGAAACTTGAAAGGGAATTGTTATGAAATTTTGTTGGATAGGGGTGATGCAAAATTTCTCCCACATCTCCCCATGGCATCTTCAGTACAACTTGTATTTCTCATGACTCCATTGTGGAATTGAATCTATTTTGGGATACCCTGCATTTCATCTCTGAGGAGGATGTGGAGCAAAAACTAGCTGTTGAGAGCATCCCAATGTTTTGGGTACTGGTTTGCATGTGCGCTTGAGTTTTTGCTGTAAAATTGGATCAACCTCTACATATGATTTTTTAAACTGCTCTTTAATAGCGCATCAAAGTTATTCTCTATGACTGAAGAGAACTCTAAACTTATCCTTTAAGAAAAAAAAAATTGTTTCTTATTTATTTGGCTGCATCAGGTCTTNATCCTCCATCTGCTCTCCACCGGCTCCACACCTGGGGGGCTAATTAGCACACTCTTCCCTCCCAGCTGAGCTCGCTCGGGTTCCTCCTGGTCTCCACTCTCCAAGGTCTGAGGTCTGAATTTCCCCCAGCCCCTTCATGAGCCCACTCTTAGGCACGTACAACTTGCACCGGTGGCCCCTGGCTTCTCACTCCCTCTGGGATCCTCGCCCTCAGCCTTGGGCAGCACAGAGAGCATGGCCGTCTGGCACCCTGCCCGCCTACCTGGCAGGCAGCCCACGCGTCCTGCCCGGGGGCCGTCTCGAGTGTTTTCCCGAGTAGCCTTACGCACACTGGCCCAGATTCGCTTCTGGTCTCTTCCTCCGAGGCAACTCCCAGAAGCTTTTGGGAGAAAGGAAGGTCTGTGTGTTCGAGTGATGACACTTGCTCTGAATGCCTTGCTATCTGGCCACGTTCAGAGCAGAGGCTTGGCGTATCAGTCTTGGCCAGCCTGCTCCCCACCCAACATAATCAGCACACGGGCACCTTCAGACAGGGCTCTGTTCCTGGGCAACGTGTTTTGGGTCTGAGAAAAATGGGCAGCCACAGGGGTGCTGTTGGGGTCACATGAAGTTGCACTGCTAAGAACACTGTCTTGCCATACGAAGTCCTTTATACGAGGCTGCCAAGCTGTGACTTTGTTTTCGGGTGTGGATTCTATAACTGACCAGCGTTTCCTCTTTGCATTGGCTGCCGGAAAGCTTAGTGCCAAACATGAGGGTTGCCTGGGGCATACCATGAATTTGAATGAATTTTCACAATAACCTTGCTCATCAGTCCATTTTACATCTTTATCTTTGTTTTTCATGTTTCCTCCCATCTGCCTCTCATTTATATTCCCCTGCTAGCTACTTTAAACCCTTCCTGAATCAAGGTGGGACAGGTACAAACAAACATACAGAATGAGGTAATTTTACAGCAACTTGAAAGAGTCTCTTTTACACAGTTGGTGGGAAGATAAATTTCTGGACAGCAATAGCTATTAAATGTTATAATGTACATATTCATGAAACAGAAATACCTATTCCAGAAATTCATCCTTCAGACACACACAAGTGCACGATATTTATTTGACTGTAGCACTGTTTGTAATAGACAAAAAGGAAATAAAGTAAATGCTCAGTAATGGTGAAATATGAATACATCATGCTGCTGTATACGATGGCACACCATGCAACTACTAAAAATGAGAGATGAGTTTACATGCTCAACCCATTAAAGGATGTCTTTAATGTATTAAGTGGAAATAAAAGCTACCTTGTGGCAAGAGGGAAGAGGAGGTTATATTTGTTATTTAAACTTTCTCCCAGCCCCACCACAAACAGAAGGGACACTAAGAAGGACTTGCTGCTGGCTGCCTGGTATAAACAGAGCCGTGATCCTCAGCACAGAGGCTTTCTCATATTCAAGGCAGTATTAGATAACAGGAATGAGGAAGCAATGCTTAGAAGCTCAGGGAGCTCCATTCTTTGACTTATTAGCCCATGCTATAGGGTGAGGAGGGGTGAAGAGGAAAGATGTGCGGGCTGGCCTCTGACAGAGACAAGCTTTGGCAGCTGAGGGTTGTCTGTTGGGAATCTGGGTGTGAAGTGTGATGAGTTTTCTTTTCACCCTGCCTTCCAAACTGTCAGTAAAATCTACCTGTTTCCCAATACTTTTGCAGTTGGATTTGCTTTGGAAGGGCTGTGATAAAGTGTTGTATCCAACCCAAAGGTCAGAGAAGGTCAAGGACAGAGACCGCTGAGAGAGACCATCTGGGTCATCAACAGATACCTAGGTCCCATGTGCAATCAGTCCTGCACATACTGGGAGCTNCTCTTGAGCCCCTGTCCCCTACCCACCCCACATTCTCATTCTTTTAAAATTTTTTATCTTCTCTTTTTGATGTACATATCTATGTAAGATTTTCTAAATTATTTCTGTAACAAGATAGGGTATTAAATAACTTGTTTTTCTGAAGCCAATAGGGATGCAAGACTCTAAGGTCTTATCCTTTTTCTCATTTACAATCTACTTGTACATTCAAATGTTAATAAAGCTGTAGATTTAAGCACACAATGAGGCCTACATGATGCATGTATTTACGAGGCAGAAGTAAGAATGATTATTAGGTGTTTGACTAGGAGAAAGGGATGATTTTAAATGGTCACTGAAAGATAAGTAGAATCTGAATAGATTGTCAGGAGAAAAGGTGTGATTCACCAGAGGCCAAAAGCCCAGATAACATGAGAAAGTGATGCAAGCTGGACCATGCAGGTAACAGTGGTAAGGGAAGCAGGTTGACAACCATTTTTACAATATGGACTTGGGTTAGATCATGAAAGGCTTATATTTTAAGGCAAAAAAAATTAAATTTTATGATAAAAATAAATAAATAATATATGTAGTGAAGAAGACTGGAAGAATTTGGGCTAGTGAATAGATAGATGTAATTAGTGTGTTGTGGATATTAACAAAAGGAAAGGAAATGAAGACTGGTGAGAAATGGCCATATATGAAAACAAGATTATTATAAAACATCAGGTTAATTTGTACACTGATTTCAAGCAGAGAAGATTAAAAGTGAAGAGTTATGGGTTGTTTAGGGTCAAAGACAGGCTAAATTTAATGTTATTCACAATACTGAGAACAATGTCTAGAATGTAGCAGAATTCCATAATATATAAAAAAGGACAGGAAAATAGCAAATAGAAAAACAGTTATTAAATACAGGTTCTGGGTAACCACTGGGCTAGGTAATTTCACATTCAATATTCACTATATGGTTATAATAACCTAGAAGATCATTTCTATGATGCCCATTTTCACTTTAAAGGATAGACTAAATGAGGTTACTAGAAAGCATATTCAGAATTACTTAACAGATAAATTATGTCTTAAATTAATAACTGAAAAGGTTGCATAAATCTTGAGCCCAGACTCTTCATTGAGCTACAGGAAACTAAGAAAAATTCTAAATTACTTGAGTTATAACGTAAGGATGCTTAAAGGTCATGAAATAAGTATGAAAGTATCCTGAAAAGGTCAATATTTAAGCATCCCCTTGAATTTAAATAATCTCTGCTAATAAGCATTAGTTTTTTAGTTTCCCCACTCAAATACAAAAATCTCAAGGAGTATTTGCATGTTTGTGTTATTTATCTAGAAGCCTCAACTGTAGCTACACAAATATTTAACAAAAACTTTGAATGAATGACATTTTATAATATCTGTTTTTCTATCTTTTTAGTCCTGAAAATGATGAGTTAATATTCCTAGACTCTTTGGTATGTTTTCATGTTATTAGAACTACTCAATTATTTGAGTTTATGATGAGGTCATGATGGCAGAGTAGTAGGATATGTGCTCATCTCCTGCAAGAGCTCCAAAATTATAACTTCCTGCTGAACATCAACAGGAAATGTTGGATTCCACACACACAAAATATATCCAATGTCCAAGGATAAAGAAGAAGTCCCACCAAGATGGAAAAAGGGGCAAACTTGCATTTACAATTAAACTCCATACTGGCCAGAGATGCTCGGAGAGCTCAAACGAAACCCTGTGTGCACCAGGATAACACACAGAGACTGAGCCAGACCTGCTGTTGAGTGTCTGAGTGTCTCCTGTGGAGGTACAGGTCAGCCATGGCCTGCTGCAGGGGTATGGACTCTGGATGCAGTAGACCTGGGTATGGCATAGCCTTCTTGGAGGAGGTCACCATTAACCCCACCACAGAGCCACCAGAACTTACACAGGACTGGGGAAACAGAGTCTTGGAGGGTACAAACAAAACCCTGTGTGCACCAGGATGCAGGAGAAAGGAGCAGTGACCCCACAAGAGACTAACCCAGACTTGCCCATGGGTGTCCAGGAGTCTCTGGCAGAGGCGTGGGTCAGCAGTGGCCTGCTACAGGGTCTGGGGCACTGAGTGCAGCAGTAATTGCACTGGACCTTTTGAAGCAGGTCCCATCATCTTCATTACCTCCACCACAGTTTGGCCTCAGGTCAAACAACAGAGAGGGAACACAGCCCCACCCACCCACAGAAAACTGGATTAAAGATTTACTGAGCATGGCCCCACCCATCAGAACAAGACCCAATTTCCCCTTCAGTCAGTCTCTCCCATCAGGAAGCTTCCATAAGCCTCTTATCCTTATCCCTCAGAGGGCAGACAGAATGAAAACCACAATCACAGAAAACTAATCAAACTGATGACATGGACCACAGCCTTGTCTAACTCAGTGAAACTAT
>SJYV01054924.1:1321038-1341131 GCA_006410875.1 Neotragus pygmaeus
TTTTTTTTCCCCCCCATGGTAGGGGAAGGTGGTGGAGCAACATAGGAAAGTAGAACAGAGAGGGAATGATATATAAATTTTAAATGAGGGTTATGAAGGTAGGGGATTAATTTGAGGACTTTTGGCTTTTTGAAACATTTGCCCCTAAAACAATTCCTGCTCTCTCAGAATTTGTCACCTCTGTCTGACCTCTGGGGAGGATGGTCTGTGGTCAACGTCTCGCCCAAGGCCAAAGAAACTCATGTAGATGCGCTGTCAGAGAATGTTTAGAGAAATGCAGTGTCAGAGAATGTTTACAAGAGAAAGGAACTCAGGGTCATCCACACTCTTCACAGAGGAGGAGCCTGAGGACCTAGACGGTCCTCATGCAGCCAAAGCTTTAGTGTTAGAACCAAGACAACTTTTATCTCCCAGATCTACCAACTCCCAGTCCTGGCCCGTTTCTGAATAATCCCAATTTTCCTCAAAAGAAGCACTTTCATAAGTGAGTTATTTTCATGGGTTTTTCATCTTTTTTTTCCTGTAAATGGAAATGTAGGAAGATGGAAGATAGCTGCTAGCAAGTTAACGGCGGCAACGAGAAAATAAGTTATAGAAATATTGGGAAATCTATCCCTTTGTGAGCAAGCATTTGGGGCAAGTAAACATGGAACACAGGGACATTGTTAGAATCTCTTACATGGGAATACTGATTGATTCGTTAAATAAATGTACATTTTACTTGGGGAACAGTCTGGATGGGGAGTGACATGATTGTGACGGCTGAGACTGCTTCGGCAGGAAGCACGTTGCTGAGTAGCTGTTGTTCAGTTGCTTAGTTGTGTCCGACTTTTTGTGATCCCAAGCACTGAGGCACGCCAGTCTTCCCAGTTCTTCACCATCTCCAGGAGTTTGCTCAGACTCATGTCCATTGACTCAGTGACGCCATCCAACTCATCTCGTGGCTTCGTTAGGTTATGGTTTAAAAAAGCCAATTGTCAGCTGATTAACGAACGTGTTCATAAACCTGCCTTAATTTTCCTAGAGAATTTTTTCTTTATTTTCAGACACATTTTATAAAGAACACGAATGATTAGTGGTGGGTAATCATGTTCGAGTCCATCAAAACTCCAACAGACCCATGTGGGTTGGATAAATTGTACTTCGGCTTTCCAATCTAACATGATACAGGAGAAATACAATTAAAATGGATGCTCAGGGCGGTTTGATAATTTAGGAAAGAGAGCAGAATATTCCGATAGGGCAGGGAGTCCAGGGGAAGACCAGGACAGGCACCAAGAGACCCGGATCTCCACTCCTCTTCAGTTATGCAAATACAAGCCTCGAGTCTTTTGTTCTGAAGCTGGAAACACCACCTCCTTTCCCACACCAGCTGCTTCTGGACCGCTCCACACACCTGGTCTCAGCAGGAACCCAGAAGCAGTGTCACAGTGGAAATTCTCCAAAGGTGAAGCCCGCAGCAGCGGATCACCCAAATTTTCCACACCCCCCGAATGACTCGGGCTGCATATTTCTCCGAGTCATAGTAAGCTCCTGCCTGGGATGAGCTTGCAGATTTCTATTTGTGACTCCACTGTCCCTGGGACCAAATTAAACTCTGCTAGCTGCATGACTGGCCACCGTGCCGTAGCTATTCCAGCCCTAGAAAAACCTCAGAACCATTCCCCACTGAGCACAGACGTACTCACACAGTGCTTTCTTGGCGCTGCTGTAGCTTGAGAAAGAAGAAGCAATAGAACACCCATCACAAACACTAATGTGTTCATTAAAAGGGGGATAGTGTCAGCCGCCTACGTAAAGCTGTGTTAGACCCTTAGTGGTTAGAGAACAATACAAACCAAATGATAATGATGAGAAAACTGGCAATATTTGTACAGGGTCGTGAATTTAGACCCACTCTCACCTCCAAGACCTCATTTGATCTTGGGTGTAGTTCAGTCGTTCGGTCGTGGCCGACTCTTTGCGACCAAGGCCAGGCTTCCCTGTCCTTCACTATCTCCTGGAGCTGGCTCACACTCATGCACTGGTCCATCCTGTGCTTACATTCTGGAGTTGCTCTCTCTCATGTGACACCAATTTTGAGTTTGGGGAGAAGACTTGCCTGGTTTGCCTAAACGATGCATTAGCTGCATCCTCCCTGCGAATGGGTCATTCGTTTCTCAAGCTATTTTTGGCTCCTCTGCACCTACTTGCTTGCAATACTTGTCATTACAGGAAGTCAGTTTCATACACTGTAATCCCCAAATGCGTGGTGCTGGCATGTGGAGAGTGTGGGGTGTGGAGGAGGGGGGTTGAGGAAAGAGTGAGGAGGCCAGTCTCCCAGAAAGCTGCCTGGCTGAGCGCTGAGCCCACTCCAAATCTGGGCACCCCCATCCCAAGGGCATAAGTGTCAGAAACCTGAGTCCATATCCAGACTTTATTTTCCATTCTCATGTAGCTGATGGTTCCTTTCTTTCTTTCTTTTTTTTTTTTAATAAGAGTATTTGAGTAGGCAGCAAAGCCAGTCAGAAGTGTTTATTTATAGCAGTGGATTTTCAATGCTGTATAAATTAGAAATCATTGCTGAATGAGGCCCGCGCCCACTCACACACGCAGGGCCGCTATCTGAGAGTCCTTTCACACAGTTTGACTGTACACAGTCTAAACCGGGAGAAAATGACATGCTCCAAGTCAAATGACGGAGTCACAGCTAAACTGCAAAGCAGAAAACCAGCAATTATTTTTCTCCAGCACAATATGGGGAGCACGACAGGTGCAATTATCCAATATTATTTAACAGCACCGGTTTGTGGTGTAGGGAGAAAATAAAGGTTTCTGTGTCGTAAAGAGAAAAAAAGAAAACGGGAAAGAACTTGCCTCCAGCTCCTGTTTCTGTGGATTAAGCTGTGTTATGTAAATTGAAACTGGCCTGGATTCCAGAAAAGGAAGGAAGAAGCACCTGGCTCCCTCAGCCTGGCTCCCCGGAAGCTCCCCACTTGCATCACCAGGGACTCTTGAGAAAGGCCCTTTCCTGGGGATCCTGAGCCGCCTTCTCAGAGGCAATGGCTCCAAGTAAGACTTCGTGGAAAGCTGAGCTTCCTGAACTCCTGTCCCTTAGAGGGAAAGCATCTCCGGCAATGATTCCTCCACCCTCAACTGAATTAAGATGCAGTAAAAGCAAGGAAATGGCAGCCCGCTCCAGTGCTCTTGCCTGGAGAATCCCAGGGATGGAGGAGCCTGATGGGCTGCCGTCTATGGGGTCGCACAGATTCGGACACGACGGAAGCGACTTAGCAGCAGCAGGAGCAAAAGCAAAGGCAGGCCACAGGAATAATTTTCACTCCCTTAATCAGATCTCCAGGATTTTTCCTCCAGCACACTTTTATTTCCACCCCCAAGCCTTTCCTTTCTTGCCCATCCTACTTGGATAAGTTGGATGGCACCGTCAACTCAATGGACATGCGTTCGAGCAAACTCTGGGAAATGCTGAGGGACAGGGAAGCCTGGTGTGCTGCAGTCCATGGGGTCGCAAAGAGTCAGGCACGACTGAGTGACTGCGCAACAACTGACCTGGAAAGATCTCTCTTCTTCCAGCCATTATCAAATAAGTTGTCCTTTGCGGCTTCCAACTCTGTCTGAGTGTCACTCAGTTCTAAAAAGTTCTCTCTTGCCAGTCTGGCAGTGGGCTCTGCCTCCCAGCTCCTACTGCAGGCCCCACCCTGCCTCCTACTGCTCTCCTTTTCACCTCTCCCTCTGGGATTCTGTTTCCATAACAATATGGAATGCTGAAAAGAACCTAAGCATCAGAACCCCGTCAGTCCTGAATTTAAACCCTGACTCCACCACTCAGTATTTATATAGAACCTGGGGGAAACAGTTTACTTTTCTGAGTCTTGGTTCCTTAAAATCACTTGATAATCCCGATCAAGTAAGATGACTGAAAGTGATGCATGCAAGTGTTTGGCGTGTCCCCTCCCCATTCCACCTCGTTTAACTGCAAACTCCTGGAGCCCAGCTAGTTGTCTGTATCCCCCATAATGCCTAACTCCATGCCATGAGNAGCATCAGTCTTTTCCAATGAGTCAACTCTTCGCATGAGGTGGCCAAAGTACTGGAGTTTCAGCTTTATATCTTTAATTATTCCAATTTTTTTAAAACAGCTGATTTGTTCACACTAAAATTCACTCCAGGACCAGTCAATTTGAAGCTTTGTCTAAGTTAACATCAAATTTGCTTGACATGGTGTGTCAAGAAGTGATTTTTTTTTTCTTTTTTTCTTTTGGCTGTGCAACATGGCTTTTGAGATCTTATTAAATAATTCCCCAATCAGGGATCAAACCCAGGCCCTCAGCAGTGAAAGTTCTGAGTCCTAACCATTGGACTCCCTGGGAATTCTCTGATGTGATTTTTAATCTTGGAAGATACTGTGTACATGCATTTTTTTGAGAGTTGCCCACACAGGGTAAAAACTGTAACAGTCTCTACTTCCTCTTGAATTTTTAAGGTTTTCCTTGATACTAGAGAATACTTTGGTCAGTGTTTTAAAGTCTCTAGACATACATGAGTCTTACAGAACAATTATGAAAGTATGATGTTTGTCATTTCCTGCTGCTGCTGCTGCTAAGTCACTTCAGTCGTGTCCAACTCTGTGTGACCCCATAGACGGCAGCCCACCAGGCTCCCCAGCCCCTGGGATTCTCCAGGCAAGAACACTGGAGTGGGTTGCCATTTCCTTCTCCTAGGAGTTCTCTTAAAGTTTTGAAACTCATGATATTTGGATAGCTAGTAAGAAAATTTGCTTTGTCCACTAGGTGACACTTGAAATCTGGAATGCCTGATTTTAACATGAACGGAAGTCAATGAAAACCAGAGCTTAGCCATTCATGGAGCTTATGATTGAAGAAAAGGGGAAAGATGCATGACTGCAATGGGTTTTTCGAAGTCTGCAGAAATATCAAATGGAGTATTTTAACTGGGATAAATGCCTGATATCCTTTATTGCCTCTTAGTCTGATATGATGGATAGATTAAGAACACAATTTTGACTAACCTGAAAATTTATCCATAATTTATGAAGTTTATTAATTTTATTGCTCCAAACATTTTCTAATTTGTTGTTGCTCAGTCACTCAGTCATGTCTGACTCTCTGCAACCCCATGAACTGCAGCATGCTAGGCTTCCCTGTCCTTCACTGTCTCCTGGAGTTTGCACAAACTCATGTCCTTTGAATCAGTGATGCCACCCAACCATCTCATCCTCTGTCATCCCTTTCTCCTCCTACTTTCAATCTTTCCCAGCATTAAAGTCTTTTCTAATGAGTCGGGTCTTCACATCAGGTGGCTGAAGTATTGCAGCTTCAGCTTGGGTCTGTCCAATGAATATTCCGGGTTGATTTCCTTTAGGATTGACAGGTTTGATCTCTTTGCTATCCAAGGTACTCTCAAGAGTCTTCTCCAACACCACAGATCAAAAGCATCAATTCTTCAGCACTTAGCTTTCTTTATGGTCCAACTCTCACATCTGTACACGACTACTGGAAATACCATAGCTTTGACTAGATGGACCTTTATTGGCAAAGTGATGTCTCTGCTTTTTAATATGATGTCTAGGTTTGTCATAGCTTATCTTCCAAGGAGCAAGCATCTTTTAATTTCATGCAGTCACCATCTGCAGTGATTTTGGGGCCCAAGAAAATAATATTTGTCACTGTTGCCATTTCCCCCCCATCTATTTGCCATGAAGTGGTGGGACAAGAGGTCATAATCTTTGTTTTTTGAATGTTGAGTTTTAAGCCAGCTTTTTCGCTCTCCTCTTTCACTTTCATCAAGAGGCTCTTTAGCTCCTCTTAGCCTTCAGCCATTAGGGTATTGTCATCTGCTTATCTGAGGTTGTTCATATTTCTCCTGGCAATCTTGATTCCAGCTTGAGCTTCATCTAACCTGGCATTTTGCACGATGTACTCTGCATACAAGTTAAATAAGCAGGGTGACAATATATAGCCTTGATGTATTCTTTTCCAATTTGAAACCAGTCTGTTGTTCCATGTCTGGTTCTAACTGTTGCTTCTTGACCTGCATACAGGTTTTGAAGGAGGCAGGTAAGGTGGTCTGGTATTCCTATCTCTTTTCCACAGTTTGTTGTGATCCACCCAGTCAAAGGCTTTAGTGTAGTCAATGAAGCAGATGTTTTTTTGGAATTCCCTTGCTTTTCCTAGGATCCAACAGATGTTGGCAATTTGATCTCTGGTTCCTCTGCCTTTTCTAAATCCAGCTTGTACCTGTAACTATTGTTTTATACTTAAAAAATCAAGAGTAACTCTAACTGAGCTAAGTATTTTGTTGAGCCCGTCCCTATGTACACAATTTTCTCTCAATGGATAGCTTTTCAAGATAACATATTTACACTAAAATTATTTATTAAAAACAATAATTTTATTATTTTTGGCTACGTTAGATCTTTGTTGCTGTGTGGACTTTCTCTAGATGCAGAGGTTGGGGGCTCCTCTCTAGTTGTGATGTGTGAGCTTCTCATCGCAATGGCTTCTCTTGTTGTGGAGCATGAGTTCTGGAGTGCACAGGCTTCAGTAGTTGTGGCACATGGGCCTAGCTGCCCCACGGCATATGTAATCTTCCCTGATCAGGTATTGAACATGTGTCCCCTGCACTGGCAGGAGGATTCTTAACCACTGGTCCCCCAAGGAAGTACTGAAATTATTTTCATAGAAAAAATTTTTTCTTCATTTTTCTGGACATCTGAAGGTATATGTGGTCCTTCTGGGATTACAAGCTTTCCTCTCTTGTATCCAACTGTAATTTGGCCTAGAGATAACTCTGATCTCTCTGGAGTGTCTTATCAAAGAATGAAATGTATCTCTGGTTTAGATTTTAAAAGCTTAGGAAACTCTCCAGAAAAATCCCCAAACTGAGTTATCACAGGATTTATTTTCTAGACTAGAAGATATTGATTATCCTCTGTGAATAGAGTCTCAGTTCAGGTTTGGAAACTTGTGAAAAATATTGTCCTTTCTGACAATGCATGTGTTTTTTTTTTTACTATCCCTTGGACCAGTCATGAAGCTTTTCTAGATCATTGTAAGGAATGTTGATGTTTTGGTATGAAATTTAATGTTATATTAATTTCTTATTGCCGCTGTTACAAGTTACAAAAGAAAATTAGTGGCTTCAAGCAACACAAGTTTATCATCTTATTGTTGTGAAGGTTATAAATCCCAAATGAATCTCACTGGGTTTAAAAGCAAGATGTCAGCAAGGCTATATTCCCTTTGGGGAGCCTAGGAGAAAAATCTTTCCTTGTTTTTCCAGCTTCTAAAGGATTGAATATTTGGACTCATGGACCTTTCCTCCATCTTCAAATCTAGTCAGGTGACATTGTCAAACTTTTCTTGACACTGATTGCCCCACCTCCCCAATGATCCTTGTTATTATTCTGGACCCATCCAGATAATCTAAGACAATCTCCTTATTTTAAGGTCAGCTGATTAGCAGCCTTAATACCATCTACAGCCTTAATTCTCCCTTGCCATGTAACATCACGTATTCATGGGTTCTGGGTTTTAGAATGTAAACATCTTTAGGGGACCATTATATTCTACCTACCTTAAATATCAATATCAACACGCTTTTATTTTTCTACATTTAGAACTGGCTCAAAATTGTACATATAACTTATTTGTTTTTGCTGCCATAAATTTTTTATTGTTGAGAGAGGAAAACAATATTTAATTGAGCTTAACTTGGGTTTCGATATATAGAGGCTGAAACATGAAGGCGTCTGACATATCACTTCTTGATTGACAGGCCTGCTTTCTTCATGTTTTTATTTAACTAGTGTCCAAAATACAGAATTATTTAGAGAAACTAGCCCTGGGCACAGCCTACCTGTGATGGACCTGTATGTGATTTTTCTCTTCAAATCATACTATAAACAAAGTCAACCTAAGTCACCCAAGACTAATCTATGATCTTTCTCTTTACTCTGGCAACTTTCATCAGCCAGAGAGTAAATGTCAGGCAGACATGGGCAGACACACACACACACACACACACACACACANAAGTGTCAGAAACCTGAGTCCATATCCAGACTTTATTTTCCATTCTCATGTAGCTGATGGTTCCTTTCTTTCTTTCTTTTTTTTTTTTAATAAGAGTATTTGAGTAGGCAGCAAAGCCAGTCAGAAGTGTTTATTTATAGCAGTGGATTTTCAATGCTGTATAAATTAGAAATCATTGCTGAATGAGGCCCGCGCCCACTCACACACGCAGGGCCGCTATCTGAGAGTCCTTTCACACAGTTTGACTGTACACAGTCTAAACCGGGAGAAAATGACATGCTCCAAGTCAAATGACGGAGTCACAGCTAAACTGCAAAGCAGAAAACCAGCAATTATTTTTCTCCAGCACAATATGGGGAGCACGACAGGTGCAATTATCCAATATTATTTAACAGCACCGGTTTGTGGTGTAGGGAGAAAATAAAGGTTTCTGTGTCGTAAAGAGAAAAAAAGAAAACGGGAAAGAACTTGCCTCCAGCTCCTGTTTCTGTGGATTAAGCTGTGTTATGTAAATTGAAACTGGCCTGGATTCCAGAAAAGGAAGGAAGAAGCACCTGGCTCCCTCAGCCTGGCTCCCCGGAAGCTCCCCACTTGCATCACCAGGGACTCTTGAGAAAGGCCCTTTCCTGGGGATCCTGAGCCGCCTTCTCAGAGGCAATGGCTCCAAGTAAGACTTCGTGGAAAGCTGAGCTTCCTGAACTCCTGTCCCTTAGAGGGAAAGCATCTCCGGCAATGATTCCTCCACCCTCAACTGAATTAAGATGCAGTAAAAGCAAGGAAATGGCAGCCCGCTCCAGTGCTCTTGCCTGGAGAATCCCAGGGATGGAGGAGCCTGATGGGCTGCCGTCTATGGGGTCGCACAGATTCGGACACGACGGAAGCGACTTAGCAGCAGCAGGAGCAAAAGCAAAGGCAGGCCACAGGAATAATTTTCACTCCCTTAATCAGATCTCCAGGATTTTTCCTCCAGCACACTTTTATTTCCACCCCCAAGCCTTTCCTTTCTTGCCCATCCTACTTGGATAAGTTGGATGGCACCGTCAACTCAATGGACATGCGTTCGAGCAAACTCTGGGAAATGCTGAGGGACAGGGAAGCCTGGTGTGCTGCAGTCCATGGGGTCGCAAAGAGTCAGGCACGACTGAGTGACTGCGCAACAACTGACCTGGAAAGATCTCTCTTCTTCCAGCCATTATCAAATAAGTTGTCCTTTGCGGCTTCCAACTCTGTCTGAGTGTCACTCAGTTCTAAAAAGTTCTCTCTTGCCAGTCTGGCAGTGGGCTCTGCCTCCCAGCTCCTACTGCAGGCCCCACCCTGCCTCCTACTGCTCTCCTTTTCACCTCTCCCTCTGGGATTCTGTTTCCATAACAATATGGAATGCTGAAAAGAACCTAAGCATCAGAACCCCGTCAGTCCTGAATTTAAACCCTGACTCCACCACTCAGTATTTATATAGAACCTGGGGGAAACAGTTTACTTTTCTGAGTCTTGGTTCCTTAAAATCACTTGATAATCCCGATCAAGTAAGATGACTGAAAGTGATGCATGCAAGTGTTTGGCGTGTCCCCTCCCCATTCCACCTCGTTTAACTGCAAACTCCTGGAGCCCAGCTAGTTGTCTGTATCCCCCATAATGCCTAACTCCATGCCATGAGAAAGTACTGAAAATACATGCAGGCTCACTTGAGGATTACTTACAACTTCCAAATTTTACTGGCCTGTTCACTAAAGAGGAGCTAAAAAGCCTCTTGATGAAAGTGAAAGAGAAGAGTGAAAAAGTGGACTTAAAGCTCAACAATCAGAAAACTAAGATTATGGCATCTGGTCCCATCACTTCATGGGAAATAGATGGGNACACACACACACACACACACACACACACCTCATCTCATTTAGAGAAAATTCTTACTTTGTCATGCTATGGAATTCTGCATCAAGGCCAAGGTGCTATCTTTTCTATTTTAGATCCACCTATCATGGTATTAACTATCAATACATAAAAAAAACAAATCAAACCTTTAATTCATTTTGATTTAATGAAATAACCTGACACCCACTGTAGTGTGGAGACAAAACCATGACATTGTGTATTTAAGATAGTTTAATCCTTCAATAGCTCTGGACGAAAGGAGAGCAATAGTTAAATGACATGTGTGTGTGTGTACACAGTCACTTCAGTCGTGTCCAACTCTGTGTGACCCTATGGACTAGAGCCTGCCAGCCTCCTCTGTTTGGAAAGATAACATCTTAAGTAGGATTCAGAGAATATTTCTGAGTAATGAAACACATTAAAGGTCATTTATAAGTAAGGTATTAAAAGCAATTTGTACTGCTACAGATTACAATGGGAGCTACAGTAAATGTGAATGGGTGATTTTTTTTTAACTGATCATGACTAGAAAGCAACGTTTCATTATCCATTCCAGCCTACTCAAAGGGAAAATCTATTGTTTAGCCACAAAGGACCTTGAAAATGAGGAGACTATGGGCTTTTTGTGCCTAGCCAAGATTGCATAAAACCTCTTGGATATTAAAGAGTTGACACAGCTGAACAGATCAACAGACTTAGGAATCTGTGGAAGTAGGTAGGTGATACCATTTTCAGGAAGTAGTAATGTCATCTTTGGAAATCATAAACGTGAGTTCTCTTAATACAGATTTTTCTCTAAAGATAGGTTCCTCTCTGAGTTGTGAGTAGGCTGTAAGGAGGAAGTTGTGAGTAGGATGGATGGGGGAAGGATGTCCCGCCAAGTGCATTACCAATAAATTTTGTGAACAAAGCAGCATCTTGTATTTGAATGTTTTGTCTTCAGTCTTCCTAAGATTGACTCAAAGAAGGCAGCCAACGAGATAGGTTAGCACAATGGCTAAGACCTTTACTTTAAGGTTTATGCAGACCTGTGTTGATCCTAGCTCCTTCCTCACTAGTTGTGTGACATTGACCACATTACCAATTCCCTAAATTGTGGCTTAACAATTTTAAAAACAGATGTTAATATTAATTCCTACTTCATAGTGTTCTTGCAAGGATAAAAGTAAGTAATGCACATAAAATGCATTTGTCATCTAGTAGACCCAGATTGGGGCTTCCCATGTGGCACTAGTGGTAAAGAGCCTGTCTGCCAATGCAGGAGATGAGGGTTTGATTGATCCCTGGGTAGGGAAGATCCCCTGGAGGAAGAAATGGCAACCCAGTCCAGTATTCTTGCCTGGAGAATCCCATGGACGGAGGAACCTGGTGGGCTACAGTCCTTAGATTGGTCCTTCAGAGCTGGTCACGACTAAAGCAACTTAGCATGTGTGCATGCAGACACACATTAAGAGGTTGTGGCTGTCTTAAACCCTCGAGGGACTTCTCTAAAGTCCAGGGTTTAAGGTTCTGTGCTCCCAGTAAGGTGGCATGGGTTCCATCCCTGGTCAGGGAACTAAGATCCCATATGCTGTGTGGTATAGCCAGGAAAAAAAAAAAAAAGAGGTGGAGCTGAGAAATGAGCTGAGACCAAGTGGGATACCAGTGAGGCAAGTGCAAATCTGGTGGGGCCATTGGTCAGTTCTCACTGCTCATCTTGACATGTGTGCAATATTTGACAATCTTTCCTCCTTGACAAACTTTTTTTTCCTCCCTGACAAACTTAATTCACTCTGGTTACTGGTCAACATAATAAGCTATGTGCTGTGCTGTGCTTAGTCGCTCAGTCATGTCCAACCCTTTGCGNGTGTGCAATATTTGACAATCTTTCCTCCTTGACAAACTTTTTTTTCCTCCCTGACAAACTTAATTCACTCTGGTTACTGGTCAACATAATAAGCTATGTGCTGTGCTGTGCTTAGTCGCTCAGTCATGTCCAACCCTTTGCGACCCCATGGACTGTAGCCTGCCAGGCTCCTCTGTCCATGGGGATTCTCCAGGCAAGAATATTGGAGTGGGTAGCCATGCCCACCTCCAGGGGATCTTCCCAACCCAGGGATTGAACTGGGGTCTCCTGCATTGCAGGCAGATTCTTTACCAGCTGAGTTACCAGGGAAAACCATACTAAGCTATACATAATACTTATTCTTAACCCTGATCCTAACTTTGTGCTATGATACTAGTTTAATCTTCAACATATATTCATATTGCCTTCACAAATCTCAAAGTTCTTCCAGGTACTGTCATAGAAAGATCTTTGGATGGGCCCTAATTACTATAAATTCAAGCTTCTGGTGCCCACGAATTATAAAACAAGGTAAGCAACTTTCTTTAGGAAACGTCTAAAATAACTTTATTACTGTCTTGGGGATATTTTATTTAGCAATAATTTTTCAGTACTTTGAAATCATCTTGTAATTCTATACTGAAAATACAGTGCGAGTTTTGTGCTGAGTATTGAGAACTCCAAACTGAACTAGACCAGTGACCTGCCTTTAAAGGGTTCATGTGCGTGCATGCTCAGTAGCTCAGTTGTGTCTGACTCTGCAATTCCATGGACTGTAGTCCTCTGTCCATAGGATTTTTCTGGCAAGAATACTAGAGTGGGTTGCCATGCTTTCCTTCAGGGACTCTTTCCTACCCAGGGATCAAACCCGAATCTCCTGCATTGCAGGTGGATTCTTTACTGTCGAGCCACCGAGGAAGCCCCTAAAGCAGCTCATATTCATAGATTATCACAAATAATTGGAACATGACACGGTGTGACAAGCAACAAAAATACTTACAAAACACAGTGGTGGCACCAAAAGGGAGTTTGCAGCTCTATTTCGCTGGGCTAGGGAAACGTTCACAGATGTAGAGATAATTGCACTTGGTCTTAAAGGAAAATTAGGAGCTCAACAGGGACAATTAGGTAGATGAGGTAGGGCAGTATTTGTAAAGAGAGATTTAAATGTGCTGGAATCAAATATCAACAATCTCAGATATGCAGATGACACCACTCCTAATGGCAGAAAGTGAAGAGGAATTTAAAGAGCCTCTTGATGAGGGTGAAAGAGGATAGTGAGATAGCTGGCTTGAAACTCAACATTTAAAATACTAAGATCATGGCATACAGTTTCATCACTTCATGGCAAATAGATGGTGAAAAAGTGGAAACAGTGGCAGATTTTATTTTCTTGGGCTCCAAAATCACTGCAGATGGTGACTGCAGCCACAAATTTAAAAGATGCTTGTCTCTTGGAAGAAAAACTATGACAAACCTAGACAGCATATTAGAAAGCAGAGACATCACTATGCTGACAAAGGTCTGCATAGTCAAAGCCGTGTTTTGCCAGTAGTCATGTACAGATGTGAGAGTTGGACCAGAAAGAAGGCTGAGTTGCTGAAGAATTGATGCTTTTGAACTATGGTGTTGGAGAAGACTCTTGAGAGTCCCTTGGACAGCAAGGAAATCAAGCCAATCAATCCTAAAGGAAATCAACCCTGACTATTCATTAGAAGGACTGATGCAGAAGCTGAAGCTCCAATACTTTGGCCACTTGATGTGAAGAGCTGACTCATTGTAAAAGACCCTGATGCTGGAAAAAATTGAAGGCAGGAGAGAAAGGGAGTGACAGAGGATGAGATGGTTGGATGGCATCACTGACTCAATGGACATGAGTTTGAGTAAACTTCAGGAGAGAGTGAAGGACAGAGAAGCCTGGTGTGCTGCAGTCCATGGGGTTGCAAAGAGTAGGACACAATTTAGCAACTGAACAACAATGGGTTATGGAAGTAACGGTTGAGTAGGGGCACCAACACTAATCTGGCAGAAATGTAACTGGTTCATAAAAAAAAAAAAAAAGCTCAAGAGAGGAGAGTGAGAACCAGTTCAGAGTGAGTTGAATACCGTACTAAAGAGACTTGATCTTTGAAAGATTTTAGTTGTGGAATTGGATTTTGTTGTTGTTTTAATCGCTAAGTTGTGTCTGACTTTTTTGGGGCCCCATGGACTGCAGCCCACAGACTCTGTCCTTCAGATTTCCCAGGCAAGAATATTGGAGTGGGTTTCCATTTCCTTCTCCAGGGGATCTTCCTGATCCAGGAATTGAATCCACATCTCCTGCATTGGCAAGTGTTTTTTTTGTTTGTTTTTTGTTTTTTTCCCAACCACTGATCCACCAGGGAAGCCCTGGAATTGAGCTTTACTGGATGAGTAAGACATTATGGGAAACTGAAATAACATCAATTTATCTAGTCAAGCCTAAAAGCAATCTTTCTCTTAGAGAATTTTCTGAAAGTTTCATACATTAAACAAATTATTCCCTGGTGGTCCAATTGTTAAGAACCCACCTTCCAATGCAGGGGACACGGGTGTGATCCCTGCTCCAGGAAGATTCCACATAAACCATGGGGGCAACTAAGCTTGTGTGCTGCAACTACCGAGCCTGTGCCCTATGGTCCTTGTGCCAAAACTTGTGCTCCACAAGAGAAGCCATCACGATATGAATCCTGTGCACCGCAACTAGAAAGCATCACCCCTCACTGCAACTAGATAAAGCCTGCAAGCAGCAACAAAGACCCAGCACAGCCAAAAATAAGTAAATGAATAAAATTATTATTGCACATGCTTATGTGTTTACCTGAATTAGTGATTCAACTTTCCAGATGAATTACCTTTGTGAGTGAAAGGTGGTATTAGTTGGATGGGACACTGGAAGAGAAGGAATGAACTAGGACTGACCCACACAAACCAAGACTTATGGCCAACCCACTCTGACCCAAGTGGGCTGATGGTTCAGGTGGAGAAATCGCTGTTCTTGTTCTCTGGGAGCTCATGTCCTGAGGAAGGGGGAGTAAATGTGATGTGATGAAACATTCGGTGACTGTGAACTCCATATTTGGGAATGAAAGTGGGGGTGGACTTGAATTTCATCTTCTTCCATGTGGATTAAAATGAGAGCTCAGAACGCTAATAGCATCCAAAGCCGTGTCTCATCTTGAAAGACTCTCTGTGATTGTGTGACACAGATCACTGGACAAAGAAATTCTGCTGCCTGATTGTCTTGGGAAGTCTGTAAACATGAAGCTGTTTCTGGTCCTCATTATCCTGCTGTTTGAGGTATCTGAAGGTAACTTGTCCAAATGCAGCATGAAATTTGAGGAAATATTACTATTCACAGGACTAGGGGCAGGGCCTTCAAGATAGCTGATATCTTGCTGAGATCATCAAAAGGACCCACTGGCCTGGGTGCCTAACTTGAGTCTGTCTTAGAAGACAGGTTCCAGGAAGGTAAGAAATTGGGGCTGCACTCTCAGAAGTCCTCTCCTTCCATCGTCTAGCATTACCTTTATGATGGTGAACATAGTTTTCACCGAGGAATCTGTCCATCTCTTTTTCCATTTAAATTCATTTTCAGCCTACATTACAACAGTAATGTGAACAGTAGAAGCTGTGGAGTCCTGTAGATGTGAGGTTGAAATACGTCTTCCTCATTGCCTAGTTGTATGACATGAGCTAATTATTCCCTTTGAAAATCAGTTTTTTCATCTATCACGTAAAGATAATGACTCAGTTCCACGATGATTGTATTTATGCAAGGATTACATGAGCTTACTAAAGTGCAGCACCGAAGTCATAGGGGGGGCTCT
Organism: Neotragus pygmaeus; assembly: GCA_006410875.1. Lineage (NCBI taxonomy): Eukaryota > Metazoa > Chordata > Mammalia > Artiodactyla > Bovidae > Neotragus > Neotragus pygmaeus. The sequence goes on from SJYV01054924.1 coordinate 1,336,635, forward strand.
GACCTTGCGAATGCTCTTCCTTGCTGTTGTAGGAAGGTAGGTTGTCTTTTTGTGGCCCTATAAATGTCCTTTTAACCTTCAAAGATGATCCTGGTTGTGGAATTTAGAATATGGAGAATCATATCTTTGTTTTCATCTTTATAAGGGCAAAGAAAGAATTGGAAAAGGAGCTTTACAACCTCCATGCAATACTCTGAATAGGTGACAATTTGAATGTGTGGGAAAACAGGCAAACATGAAATTGAGTTTGATCTATGGGCAACATATTTATCTGAGATCAAAAGGAGGATGGGAGGAGAGAGAGCGAGAGCGAGCAAGAGAGAGAGAGAGAGAGAGAGAGAGAGAGAGGAGAGAGGAGGAGCCAAGTTGTGAAAAGAATGAAGGAAGGAGTTTTCAACAGCAATATGCTGAGACCCATGAGGTATCAGCCAAGGGAGACTTCTGCTGCCCATATCAATGAGTGTGAAACTTCATGACACTGTTAACTTTAAAAGCTCTATCTGTGATGTTCTTTTAAAGGTTAGTTTGATTCTGAATTGTGCCCTGGTGACAAGTTGATACTCCCTAGGGCTGACGGGGTGCTGACTCTGAACATTGGCTAGGAACCTGGGATTTTACGTGTCTGAATTTGGGATGACTTTCACGGAGGAGACTCTGAGTTTTCTCTCATCATAACGTTCACTTTGGGACCGCAGGAGCCCATAGCTTGTGGGGAACCACATAACTCTTCTTCTCTGCCTCAGGAACTAATCTGGTTCATTGCTGTTTCCTGTGCACAGACACAGCGCGGTCCAGAAAATGCTTTAGTACCATAGCAGGTTACTGCAAGAAGAAATGCCTGTTGGGGGAAATATATGACCAACCATGTACAAAAGGAAAACTATGTTGCATCAGTGAAAGCAAAAAGAAAACATATCAGCAGGCCATGCAACAACCCGAACCTTCAAGCAAGCCTGATTTGAAGCTGGACTATGTTATCCTACCCACTGTCACACTTGGCACACTTCCACAATAAACCGAGTGCTCTTCCACTGGTCTCCTCTCTTCTCAAGTCAAAAGGGCCCCCTAATCCGATGGGGAGGGGCAAGAAATTAATCTGCTTCTTTTGTGAACTTGATTTTCCACGTAATAAAGTCTTATACTTTCCCCTGGATTTATTTGTTCATGTATTTGCTCATTTCTTTTAACACTCCAAACTTAAATGAGCATTTTTCATGTTTTGGGCCTTATGCTAGCAACATGGCTGATACAGATATGAAGTGAAGATGTTGGTAGAAGTGGCAGTTAGTCCCTCCATTTTCTATGTGAGGTAGTATTTCATAGCATTTCAGGTATTACTGCTCTTTTTAATGAAATTTCTAGGTCTAAGCAGATCTGAATGTCTCAACTTTGTGTATTTGGGAATGAATACAGAGAGTTTGACTAGCAACCAAAAATTTATTAGGAAAAGGCAAGACGTTTAAATATTTTCACAAATAGTTTTTGGGGCAGGTGTAATGGGCAGTGATAACAGCTAATGATAATTCCAATACATCATTTGAAGCTCATTTAATGTTCATGCTCCATCTCCCTTTTTAGTAGCAATTTGAACATCCAGTTGACACAACTGGGAAAATATTACTCTTAGGATCTCTGAAAGAATTTCATAGTCTGTTTCAATAGTGTGAAATTTATAAACTTTTAGATATTTGGATGAATGACATCTGCACTTCTAATGGAAAATACTGTGATTATAGTTGACAATACTGTACTGTACAACTGAAGTTTGCTGAGAGTGGAACTTGTATTCTCACCAAAACAAACAAAAGAACATGAAGGTGATGGATGTATTAGCTAACTAGGTGGGAGATTCGTTTCATAACGTATACATATATCAAATCATCACAATGTACACTATAAATGTCTTACAATTTTAAGTCAATGATACCTCAATAAAGCTGAAATTAAAAACTATAAAAAAGGAATGAAATTTAAAGCCTTATAAGTTGAGAAAGACATATTTAAAAAGCTCTTCATGAACTAGGTAAAATTTTTAGTAAGTCATGCCTGTAGGAAATGCTTTCTAAATGAACAGAACTGAACTTTTTTTGGTGACATCCATTGATGTTGCTTGGTTGAAGTATTAGTCATAAGTAGCTTTCATGAAGCTAACATTTACTCATCCTGGATAAAGAAATCAATGAGCCTTATCTCTCCATGTGTGTGCATGCTAAGTCACTTCAGTCGTGTCCAACTCTTTGCAACCCTATGGAATCTTTTGTCCATGGGATTCTCTAGGCAAGAAGGATGGTGTGAGTTTCCGTGCCCTCCTCCAGAGGATCTTCTTGACCCAGGGATTGAACCCGTGTCTCTCTCTCTCTCTTTTTTTCCTTAAACTCTGTATATTATTATTACTTTTTTTTTTTTACAATAGAAAGGTAAAAATCAAGACTTAGATTTACTATACCTTTCTTTTTCTTGCAGATTACAAAGTTTATATTATATAACTGGAGTTCCCTAAATAGAANTATACACATATTAATTATGACTGATTTGTGTTGCTTTATGGCAGAAGCAAACACAGTATTGTAAAACAATTTTCCACCAAATAAAAAACAGGTGATTTTTTGAGTGTGAAGTTGTTTGAAAAACAAGTGAAAGTAAGAACATAAGTAAAGACCTTGAAGAAGTGGAAGCTCAACTAAAATTAATGAAGAAATTTTGTTTAATAAGTGAATAGTGAGACATGAGAAAAGCAAAGACATAAACAATGGTCACAAAGCAGACATCAATCACCATGTATCTTACGGATGTTAAAAAGAAAACATTGCAAGTTATTTTAGGCAAATACATTTGAAAATCTTAAAAAATAGGAAAAACAACAAAGTAAAAATACAAAAGCTGACTAAAAGAAATAGAAAGTGGGAATTATCCTTTAAGTCATCAAGAAACAACCTATAATTTGTACACTTCTTATACAGAGTTGAATCTTAGTTGATTCTGAAATGTTTAAAGATATAACATAAGAGGCTCTTGGACAAGTAGGAAAAGAGAGACTACTGTCAGATTGATTTTGTGTTTAGTTTTTTAATTGAAATACACTTTTAATTTTAGACCAACTTTCTGTTTATAGAAAAGTAATGCAAAGACAATATAGGGAGCTTCTGGATACTCCTCATCCGGTTTTCCCTGCTAACATCGCACACGACCCTGATGCATTTGTCACAGTTAAGTACATTGACTAAGCTCTGCTCTTATAACTTCAGTAGTTTTTCTTTAACAGTTTTTTCTTGTTTTAGGAACCCACACAGGATATCACGTTACCTTTAGTTGTCATGTCTCCTTGATCCTCCTCTGGTCTGTTACAGTTTCTCAGAAATTTTTTGTTTTTGGTAAATTTCACAGTTTTGAGGAGTACTGGTTGAATATTTTGCAGATTGCCACTCAATTTGGGGTTTTCTGATGTTTTTCTCACTGTTAGACCAGAGTTATGGGTTTTTGGGAGGAAGACAGCAAAGGTGAAAGCCATTTTCATCACGTCATATGTTCATGCTTCATGCTTTTCAAAACGTACAGCATGATTTCGTTAGGTTTACCCACTGTAACATGACTCTTTGCTCCTTTTCATTCTCTACACTTTGGAAGCAACTCACTAAAAACAGCCCATATTCAAGGGAGAGGGAGGTGAAGCTCCACCTCCTCAGGGAGGAAGTATTTATATTAATTACTTGGAATTCTACTGTACAGAAAAATCGGTTTCTTCTCGTCTATTTATTCATACCAATATGGACTCATGGATGTTAATTTCTGCATTGTATTTGTAATCCAATGTTATGTTATTTATTTTATTACTCAAATTGTCCCAATTTTGGTCTTTTAAAACTCTATCAAAGTGACTCCTATGTCCCATTAACATGCCTCATCCTTCTGATTTTTATAGCATGTCCTTACTTCCTGGCACTAAAAAATACTTTGGGGGCATGTTGTATACTCTGTGCTCCAGTCCTAGGACAGGAGAGAAGAGGATAATTGAGAGAACATATACCATAGATTCATGATGGATATTACAGTGGTGAAATAACATAAGAAACAAAACTGGAAAATAGTGTGGAAAGGAGTTGGAAAGGAAATTTTTCGTGTTCAGTTCAGTTCAGTCACTCAGTCATGTCTGACTCTTTGCGACCCTGTGAACCGCAGCACACCAGGCCTCCCTGTCCATCACCAACTGCTCTAGTCTACCCGAACCCATGTCCATCAAGTCGGTGATGCCATTCAACCATCTCATCCTCTGTCGTCCCCTTCTCCTCCTGCCCTCTATCTTTCCCAGCATCAGGGTCTTTTCCAATGAGTCAGCTCTTCACATCAGGTGGCCAGAGTATTGGAGTTTCAGCATCAACCTCAGTCCTTCCAATGAACACCCAGGAATGATCTCCTTTAGGATAGACTGGTTGGATCTCCTTGCAGTCCAAGGGGCTCAAGAGTCTCCTCCAACACCACAGTTCAAAAGCATCAATTCTT
>SJYV01054924.1:1344651-1385661 GCA_006410875.1 Neotragus pygmaeus
TATCAGAGTGGAAGAAAATAAGGCTGGGTGCTAGAGTAAAAACTGTATCCAAAGAAATAAGGGTATTCCCAGTTATTGGTCTTATGTCTTTCTGTCTTTGTCAGAGGAAATCATGACCTCTTTTTAGTTCTATGAATACTCCTTTTAAGAACAGTACCACAGTAGAAGCACTCAGGAAGAGGGAATTTTTGATGACATTTGATAGACTTCAGCCATTCCTAGGGCCTATTTTCCTGCTGTGAGTTATAAAATTCCCTTGAGTTCTTGAAAGTACTCTATCCATTATTGATTTGAGTGAGCCCCTGGAAAGCATCTACACTCACCACTATACCACCAATGTGGTTTGAGTGAGCCCCTGAAAATCTCTGGATTACCTGTCAACTTCTGGAACAGCAGAATTGCAATGATCAGGAGGAGCCTCATGGCCAAACTTCCCAGAGGAGGTGACAACCAGGTCTCTTGGTCCACTATGTCACTTTCCTCAGAGACTTGGATTCTTATACAATGAACTAGAACAGATGGTATGATATGAAATGTGCCCCCAAATTTCTGAATTGCGGATTTTGCAATATGTGGGCAGACACAGGAAATTTGGTTACTCACTTAACCCACACATGCGATTCAGAGAAACAGTGTGTTCCATCTCATCACACCTGATGCCATTCTGTAGGCTGTAGACTGCTGGTGAGAAAAGTCTGTGCTTTCTCTACTTTGGCTGTCTGCCTAGATAGACGTGTAGACCTATACTTACTTCAAAGAATGAATAAGGACATAAAATAAAGGAAGCCTATTCTGTTGACTGCGTTCATCTAAGTCTCTGATATTGTGTCTAACACTTTAGAGAGTCCAAATGGTAGCCAATTTTTATTCCTATATCCTAGCTAAATTTAGTTACTCACAGACAAGCAATATGGGCTTCCTAGGTGGCTCAGTGATAAAGAATCCACCTGCCAATGCAGATGCAGGAGATGCGGGTTTGATCCCTGGGTCAGGAAGATCCCCTGGAGCAGGAAATGGCAACCCATTGCAGTAATTTTGCTTGGAAAAGTCCCATGGACAGAGAGCTGTAGCCTGGAGGGCTACAGTCCATGTTGTCACAAAGAGTCAGACACAGGTTAGCGGCAGAACATGCAGCAGGACCAGCAATATACAATAGTGGAAGAAAAAAAGAATGACTACAATAAAATTTTCATTTAGAAACAGTAAAAATGGGGAGAAAATACAGAGATAACATAGCATAATGTATCATCTTGATGGACCATAATGGCAAAAGTTTCTTTTCTGCAAGAGTAGAGAATTCTTTAGTTTGTATCTTTCTGTTCTATTCTCTGGGAAGACTTCCCTGTCCATTGATCTCTGTGAAGGTATCTTGGAGGAGGTTGGGAGAGAATTTTTCTGGGGATTGTTCTACTTTAACAACACTTTTCTTGTTAATGCAGGTTTAGGAAACTATGTGAATGATTTTGTTATTCAGGCTTTGACTTCTATGACATTATAACTCTTCGGAAAGATTAGCAGAAATTTAACAGACTTTCCTTTCAATTGCTTTCGGTCATTTTCATGTCTAAGACCCAACTCAGAAATCTTTTTGAATCATGACAGCTCATTTTAGATACCAACCAGGACACTAATATCATCTATGGAATAATCTTTTGGAGATTATACTATCCCTACCACCCCTAACAATTTCTCACTCAGGCTCTGGCTGTGAGCAGATACAATATAATAGCTTTTGAACAGTGTAGATGAACTAGCTGAGATTGATTACCATTAATTTAAGTAGTATCAACACACTCTTCTGTGTAATACCCCCGGCAACACTTGTCTATCTAAACACAGAAAGGTACACAACAGATAGTTGGGTCAATACAGGTTTGTAGTGTGCCCAAGGACTCAAACAACTAAAAGAAGAGGAACAAAAGAGTTCTAGTTATTAGCTAAAGAGTTATTGAAGTAAATCATGGACTCTATTCTAGATAGGGAGAGAATATAAAGAGGGAGGAGCTGAAAAATGATCTTTGAGATTTGAAGGTGAAAGAGATTATTTATATTAACAAAATATATTGCCTCTACCATGGGGAGAACATTCTATATCTAACCTGTATTGTCTTCTTCACCAACTTTTTGATTAGAAAACTCACATCCCTTTGTCCCACAGGTAATATTAAATGAGCATCTTAGAAAAAATGTTGTTTCTTTACTTTCACTTCAATAATGTATATGTGTGCTTGCATGTGTAAATGCACATATGTATGTATATCTATTCTAGTCCCTGCTGCCAGACAGTCTATACGCCTGGAAAATCTCCTCGATTGATCCCATAAAGTAGAGAGTTGTTCCCATGAGTGAGGTGGAAGAATAGAGAACATGACGTTTCTTAAAGAGGAAGACATTACTAATCAGTACTAAATCTAAATACCTTAAAGTCCACTGGAGATTTTAAAAGTACAGATTGTTTCAATATACTACTTAAAAAAGGACATGAGTGTAATATATTTCTGGATAACTCATCCACCAAGCTCTACTGAGTTAGGAGTTAAGAGAGCACATTTGATTGTTTAAGTGGGTCAGCCAGGAAGCATGTTTGAAGTTTTTGTTTTATTTTTCTTCTTGTGTCAATTAAAATAGTACTTAAAGATAGTTTTATTGTGTAATATGCATTATTAACAAGAATCTGGAAATATAAAGACAAAGAGAAGAAAGAAAACAACTAGTACCGTTAACTACTATCTAAAGAAAACACCTGGAAATATTTTGTATACCATTCTAAATTTTTCTTTAGTTGAACTAAAATTGCTTTATAGTTTAACCTAAATATCAGTTGATGGGATTTTCCTGATTAATAGGAAAGATACAATAAAACTGTCTCAAACTTCCACCAATTGCCTGACTTTTGAAAGCCTCTGCTAGTTCCAGACCTCTGCTAGTTCCAGAGATGTTTGCATTGTCAGGGATACACTGGCCTTCAGAATTCTGTGTTCATATGTTAACTCTGATCTGCAGTATATCCACCCTCCTTGATGTAAAGCTCTTTAACTTCTAGCAAAAATAAAATCACACATACTAAGCATTTTGGAATTTAGTAGAATTTATATAAGACTTTGAGAAGAAGAGCTACTGAGAAGATGATTACTTGGCAGTAACATAAATAACTTTCTATAGGATGAAAGACATCATTGAGTTACTTTTTTTTTTAACCTGACAACTTTGTTGTTATTTTTTAATTAAATTTTTTAATGAAGCTTGCTCTTTATTTTCTTTCTTCCTTCTTCTCTCTCTTCCTCCCTCCCTGCCTCTTTATTTCTTTCCTTCCTTCTTTTTGAAGTATAGTCGATTACAGGGTTATATTAGTTTTAGGTGTTCAACAGTTCAACAGTTTAATTTTGAGATTTTTATACATTACAAAATGATCACTGTGATAAGTTTCATTACTATTTGTCACCAAAGTTATTATCATACTATTCCCTAGAATGTACATTACATCACTTATTTATTTTATAACAGGAAGTTTGTACCTCTTAATCTCCCTCATCAATTTCTCTAATCACCCCAACCCTCTCCCCTTTGGGAACCACTAATTCGTTTTCTGTATCTGAGTCTGTTTCTGTTCTGTTTGTTCATTTGTTTTGTTTTTTAGATTCCACATATGAGTGAAATAATATGTCTTTCTCTGTCTGATTCTTTATTATGACTGAGTAATATTCCTTTTCCTAGATATATCACATCTTCTTTATCCATCCATTTATTGATAAATACTTACATTGCTTCCATATCTTGGCTATTGTAAGTAATATTGCAAATAATGCTATAAATAACAAACTTGGGGTGCATATATGTTTTCAAACTAGTGGTTGTTTTTCCTTTTAAAAATGCCCAGAAGTGGAATTGCTGGATTGTATGGTCATTCGGTTTTTAAATTTGAAAAACAGAAATCTCCATACTGTTTCTCATAGTGGTTACACCAGTTTACATTCCCACCAACAGTGTACAAGGGTTCCTTTTTCTCCATATCTTCACCAACACTCGTTATTTTTGTCTGTTTGGTAATCTTTCTGACATCTGGTATCTCATTGTGTTTTTTTTTTTTTTTAAGATTTTTTAAAATAAATAAATAAACAAATAATTTTAATTGGAGGCTAATCACTTTACAGTATTGTGGTGGTTTTGCCATACGTCGACATGAATCAGCCGTGGGTGTACACGTGTCTCCCTGTCCCGAATCCTACTCCCACCTCCCTCCCCATCCCATCCCTCTGGGTTGCTTGTTGTGGTTTTGATCTGCACTTCCCTGATGTTTTGATGTTGAATGTCTTTTCTTGTGTTTATTTGTCACCTGTACGTTTTCTTTGGGAAAATGTCTATTTAGGTCCTCTGCCCCCTTTTAAATAAGGTTATTAGTTTTTTTGCTGTTGTTGAGTTGTATGATTTCTTTATATATTTTGAATATTAATCATATTAGATAAATGATTTGCAAATATCTTCTCCCATTGGGTAGACTGTCTTTTCATTTTGTTACAGTTTGCTGTGTAGGAGTTTTTTAGTTTGATGTAATCTCATCTGTTTATTTTTACTTTTGTTTCTCTTGCCTGATGAGACATATCCAGAAAGTACTGCTAAGACCAACATCAAAGAGAGTACTGCCTATATTTTCCTATGACCCAGGCTTTTCCCTGGACATCCTCAGCTGTGTTATACTAGCCCCTTCAGAATATCTTCATAGCAGTCAATCTTGGTCCTCTCCCTGGGGTCCCACCTCTGAGGCCTGAGTTTTATAGTTGTAGATTTTACATTCAAGTCTTCAATCCATTTTGAGTACATTTTAAAAATACAGTGTGTGATAGTGTTTCTACGGTTTATAATTTTTTTCATATGACTGTCTAGTTTTCCCAATACCATTTGTCGAACACACTATTCTTTCTCCATTGTATGTTCTATTCTCCTTTGTCATAAACAAATTGTCTGTATATTCATGTGTTTATTCCTGGGATATCAACTCTGTTCCACTGATTTGTGTGTCTGTTTTTTTTTCTGCCAATACTGTGCTGTTTTGATTATTAGAACTTTGTAATACAGGAGTTTTAAAACAGGGAGTGGGATACCTTCAGCTTTGTTCTTTTTTTCAGGATTTCTTTGGCTGGCATATACATTTTAGAATTTTTCATCTATTTTTGTGAAAAATGTTCTTGGGATTTCGTTAGGGATTTTGTTAGGGATTGCACTGAATCTGTAGATTGCTTTAGTTACTGTGGACATTTTAATAACGTTAACTCTTACAATCCATAAGCATGGGATATATTGTCTGTGTGGTTCTCACTCCATTCAGACTGAGAGAATTCACTTAGGGCTCTGTGAAGGCAGGGTCCTATGTTCTGTAAGCACTCAGAGTTACAGTGTTCCTGGCACAATGATCTCTTGCCTCTCTGGTAGATCCAGATTTTTCCCTGGACTCTCTCATCTGTGTCACACTAGCCCCCTCAGAGTATCTTCATAGCAGTCAATCTTGGTTCTCTCGTTGGGGTCCAACCCCCGAAGCCTGAGCCTCAACAGCCAGCCTCTACTTGCTGCGAAGAGCTTGCAAGCCACTTCTTGGCTGGGAAGTGCTGTTTGGCATTGATCCCTGAGGTGAATTCTCTCCACTTTACCATCTGATCACCTGTTGCTGCCTTCGCCTCTGAGGCTCTGAAGCTCCCCCCGCCCCCTCCCCGACTCCATCCATGATCCGCATGTGCTCCCTCCTTGGGGCACAAGTCCTTGTCTTGAAATGCTTTGTCTCTTTTTAAGATCTTTCTCTTCTGCCCTACCTCGTTCTGAGGAGACTGGCTTGCCCTTTTGGACAAGAACAAGACAGAACAAGAACAAGACAGAACACTTGTTATATTCTGATATTCTAAAGGAGCTGTCCCACAGTGCAGATGGGTTTTTTATGTATTTGTTGTCGGGGTGGGGAGGTGATCTCCCTGTCTTATTCCTCTGCCATCTTGAAGGTCTTTCCCATTGTATAACTTTCTATAATATATTTCACAAATACAAATAACCTATAGGGTTTTGTTTTTTCTGCATTAAGTCTTTGTTGCCACATGCGTGCTTCTCTAGTTAAGGCACATGGGCTTAGTAGTTGGGGTGTGTGGGCTTAGTTGCCCCCAGGCATGTGGGATCTTAGTTCTCCAACCAGGGGTCAAAGCCACTTCCCCTGCCTTCTGCAGGGATCGTACTTGAGAACTATGTGGCTATGCAGAATTTCAAGGTAAACCTTTGAGGATATCTTCAGAATTGGCATGAAATGGCTTAGAGATGTAGCCTTGAAAGCAGGCAGAGATGCCTTCAATACGTGATTGTGTTTGTGAAAGATTCTCTTCCTCCATGAATCTCAGACTTTTCATATTTTAAATGGGAATAATATACCTCACTAGTATAAGTCTTAGAATTCCACAGGTGTAAGAGACCTTGGTGTTCTATATGTCTTAACTATTTTAGTTTTCAGAGTGATTTTAGGATAGGTGTATGATTATGCCTGTATTACCAGTCAAAAAATTGAGGCAGGTGTCACATGATGAGTAAAAACAATGTCAGCAAACCTAGATATAATCCTGCTGCTGCTGCTGCTAAGGCGCTTCAGTCGTGTCCAACTCTGTGCGACCCCATAGATGGCAGCCCACCAGGCTCCTCCGCCCCTGGGATTCTCCAGACANGCTTCTCTAGTTAAGGCACATGGGCTTAGTAGTTGGGGTGTGTGGGCTTAGTTGCCCCCAGGCATGTGGGATCTTAGTTCTCCAACCAGGGGTCAAAGCCACTTCCCCTGCCTTCTGCAGGGATCGTACTTGAGAACTATGTGGCTATGCAGAATTTCAAGGTAAACCTTTGAGGATATCTTCAGAATTGGCATGAAATGGCTTAGAGATGTAGCCTTGAAAGCAGGCAGAGATGCCTTCAATACGTGATTGTGTTTGTGAAAGATTCTCTTCCTCCATGAATCTCAGACTTTTCATATTTTAAATGGGAATAATATACCTCACTAGTATAAGTCTTAGAATTCCACAGGTGTAAGAGACCTTGGTGTTCTATATGTCTTAACTATTTTAGTTTTCAGAGTGATTTTAGGATAGGTGTATGATTATGCCTGTATTACCAGTCAAAAAATTGAGGCAGGTGTCACATGATGAGTAAAAACAATGTCAGCAAACCTAGATATAATCCTGCTGCTGCTGCTGCTAAGGCGCTTCAGTCGTGTCCAACTCTGTGCGACCCCATAGATGGCAGCCCACCAGGCTCCTCCGCCCCTGGGATTCTCCAGACAAGAACACTGGAGTCGGTTGCCATTTCCTTCTCCAGTGCATGAAAATTAAAAGTGAAAGTGAAGTCACTCAGTCGTGTCTGACTCTTAGCGACCCTATGGACTGCAGCCTACCAGGCTCCTCCGTCCATGGGATTTTCCAGGCAAGAGTACTGGAGTGGGGTGCCATTGCCTTCTCCGAGATATAATCCTAGATATATTTTATTCCAGTTTATTCAACTTTAATCATGTTATCATAATTATTATAAAATGCTCTTGTTTAATGAGATTGTATATTAACATGCTTGGCATGCTTTGAGTTCTCATACCATGAAGATGCCTTTTCTCCCTCAAACCCTAAAGCAGTTAAAGATTATTTACCACCTTATTTCAAACATGAGATGAAGAGGGAATGGACTGAAGGCATGAGACAGGAGTTTCATGTTGCAGCTCTAATATTACATTTCGCCTCTGTATCTCAGTGATCACAGCTCTGTGAGGTTGTCAAGGCAGTGATCAAGGTGATTATTGAGGAGAAAGCACAGTGAGTTCTACCACAAGCCTTTAAACCCCATCTGGCTGTTCAAAGAGATTTTATGAGCCTAACTTCCGTCACACTTTTCTCTGCATAGTAATGAACTTTCCCCCCAGGTGAAACATGGCTTATAATCACCCATAACCACACAGAGCAGCCAAGGTCCAGTGGGCAGGGCCCTCAGGCAATGTGTCTTTCTGTTTACCCAGGAATCAGCAACCTGCTACAGCTATGCCCCTATAATGTCAGTAAATTTGAAGATACTGCTCTAGCCACCTTCAAAGTACCCTGAGGAGGAGTAAATGTGTCTCTGTTCTTCAAGTTTGTAAACTGAGGCTCAAAGATGGAAAATCATTTGTCCATAGTCCAAGACTGAATACGCTCATAGTGGCAACATGAAAGACTTCAATATATGTCTGAGCATAAAATTCATTATTTTCTCTACTATCCTTCTCTGCTACAATGACCTGCCTCTGTCCTCCCACTTTCCAGAGTGAGTTAAAGACTTCTAGCTACAGTGATAGCCATGAGTATATAAGACCATGATGTTCTACTAGTTGGGACAATTCATCTCTCAAATATCTTTTACTAGATAATGACATATCATAGATTTATCTCTTGAAGGAGGCAAAGGCCTGTTTCTTGGTGATGAGAATAAATGAAGGTGGTATTTCATTCTGATTACCTTCTCTGACTTGTCTGTGCAGAACTCTTGTGGGAAAAGTCCTATGGCTAAATACAAGTGCCTAACCCAATATTTAAGCTACAGTACAGAGCTCTTGATCGCCCTTCTATCCTAAGTTGGCAATTTATGTGAATGTAGATTTTCAGGGAGAGAAGAGAATTGCATAATATCAAAGTTCTCTTAGTAGACAATTGAGTCTGTCTCAGTTTAATAGCTACAAATCATTATATTTTTTTTCTCTAAAGTGAGGTCACAATACCTACACCCCAAATTTGTTGTGGGAAATCCAATTAGGAAATAAATAAGAAAGCACTCTATAGAAATGATTTTGTATGATTAACCACTTCAAAAGTATGTAGCAAATGCTTTCAGTCTGTAGGAGAAGGCCTTCAGTTGTTCCATATTATGGAACAGTGGTTCTCAAAGTGTGGTCCTTTGGTCACCAACATCAGCATCACCAGGGAACTTGTGAGTAGTGCTAAGTCTCAGGCTCCACTACAGAATTAGAAACTGGAAGTGAGGATCATAAATTTGTGTTTCAGCATGCCCTACAGATAATTTTGATAATTACTGGTGAGCCAGCTTGTAGGCCTATGAACTGGGAACTGTTTTCAAAGATGACACCATTTCTGTCCAACAGTCAGACAGAATTAGTGTTTTATACTAATTTGTGCCTGGCTTCTATCTCATTTTCATCCCTACCATGGAACTATTGGCACTACAGAGATGTGATGCCCTTCCAAACAGGGCTGAGCTCAGGGATAGTGGGAAGGGAGGTATAATGAAAAGACTGACACCAAAATAAGGCCCTTTGCTTTAATAAATCAGGGATCCTAGGTCAGGAGACAGAGGCTGAAATGTTCAAGAACTGCCTGTTGTAGATCCTCCTGTAGCTGCAGATGTCATACTACTACCGCCACTAGGAGTGGTTTTTTTAGAACAGCCATTATCCAGAACGCAGCATAATTTTTCTTTGCTGCACATCCCTGTAGGAGGATTTATCGCTTTCTCTCCATTTCTGCATGTGCTTCTGCAATTTCCAGTTTTGTTTGCACACTTTCTCACATACCAGTTACCTGCATAAAGGAATTATATAGATTGTTTAAGCCAGAGATCTATCACAAAAAGATTAAAATAACAATTCAGTTCAGTTTAGTCGCTCAGTCTTGTCTGTTTCTTTGTGACCCTATGGACTGCAGCTCACCAGGCTTCCCTGTTCTTCATCCTCTCCTGAAGCTTGCTCAAACTCATGTCCATCGAGTTGGTGATGCTATCCAACCATCTCATCCTCTATTGTCCTCTTCTCTTCCTGCCTTCAGTCTTTCCCAGAATAAGGGTCTTTTCCATTGAGTCAGTTCTTTGCATCAGATGGACAAAGTATTGGAGCTTCAGCTTCAGCATCAGTCCTTCCAGTGATATTCAGGACTGATTTCCTTTAGGACTGACTGATTTGATCTCCTTACAGTCCAAGGGACTCTTAAGAGTCTTCTCCAACACCACAGTTTGAAAGCATAGTTCTTTGAACTTTGATTATTCAAGTCCCTTAAGTTGTTTTATTATATTTTTCCAAATCATAAAGTCCTGCTCTGAAAGTTATGTAGGGTTTTTAAAATATGTATATGTAAAGTTTTAAATACATAAATTATGAGCCTTTAAGAGATAAAATTCTGCATATAAACACTCACCAGGTGTCTATTTCCCATTATTTTAAATGGAAAGTATATAACACATTATTACTCATGAATACAAAACCTCTAACCAGTTTCATAAGAAGTACATAAACACACATAACCACCTAAATAGAAGTAGAAAGGCTATAATTATAAAATAAGAAATGCTCAGATTATTGCTGTAATGCATATATAAAAATTATCTCATCACAAGATATAACACAGAGAAAGCGCTGAAGAGACAGTTGAATCATTTCTTTCCTTACTCTATAAATTAGTTGTCATTCCTATACTCACCAACAAATATATAATGCATGCCTAAGTCTTCCCTGGCGGCTCAGCTGGTAAAGGATTCACCTGCAATGTGGAAGACCTGAGTTTGATCCCTGGGTTGAGAAGATCCCCTGAAGAATGAAAAGGCTACCCACTCCAGTATTCTGGCCTGGATAATTCCATGGACTCTAAAGTCCATGGGGTCACAAAGAGTCGGACACAACTGAGTGAGTTTCCTTTTCACTTTCACCATGTCAAGAACTCAGCAAGATGATGAGAGTAAAATAATGAACAGGAAGACAAGGTCAAGAAGCTTATATTAGAGAGGGCGAGAAAGAAAACAAGCACATTAATAAACAAAATAACTACAGATTGTGATAAGTGCAGCAAATGAAAACAATAATGCTGTGTGCTGCTGCTGCTAAGTCGCTTCAGTCGTGTCCAACTCTGTGCGACCCCATAGACGGCAGCCCACCAGGCTCCCCTGTCCCTGGGATTCTTAAGGCAAAAATACTGGAATGGGTTGCCATTTCCTTCTCCAGTGCATGGAAGTGAAAAGTCAAAGTGAAGTCACTCAGTCGTGTCCGACTCTTAGCGACCTCATGGACTGCAGCCTACCATGCTCCTCCATCCATGGGATTTTCCAGGCAAGAGTACTGCTGTGTAATAGAGGGTAAATGAATAGAGTAATCATTTTTGAGTGCTATTGCTGCTACCATTATCTCTTAACTGCTGCTTCATCTTCCTCTGAGAATTAAACGAGATTCTCTTGCATGATATTTACATACATACATTTATATCCATAGACGTACAGATGCATGCATGGACCTCTCATGCCTAAAATCAGAATTCTACATACAGTCACTAAGGAAATGACATTCAAACCCAGATACAAAGGATCAAAAGTTTCCAGCTATATGAAGAGCTAGAGGAAGAATATTTAAAGAAGGAATAACAAATGTGAAAGCCATGGGCCAGATAAGAACTTGATATTTCTGAGAAACAGAAAGATTGCTTGACTTCTTTTGTTTTCACGATTTTTCTTACTCTGTCTCCTCTTTTTATCTTTTGTATTCTGCAGTGTCTCTCCATAATGGTCCTTGGCCTTAAGCTTCCTCTCTAGTCATTCCCTCTGTGATCCCCTTCTGTCTCATTCTCCCAAACATCTCCATGGAAACGTTTTTCTTTAGCTTTCTTCATCTAGGACTTGTGGATGGAGACCTCTGAACAAGGCTGCTTCATTTTCTTCCTTTCCTTCCTTTTCTCTGGGCCCTGATGTTTGTCGATTTTTCCTTCCAAATGTCCTAAGAGTTGCCTTTCTGATGCCTTCAGATTTTGGATTAGACTTGCATACTTTTACAGAATAATCCTGAATTGCTTGTGTTTGTCTGTTAATAGAAAGGGAACTGAGGAATTTTCTTAGGGCTGCTTGTTTAGAAAGAGGGCACCATGCGACCATGTATTGTACATAATCGAAATACCAGAGACAGAGGGAGAAAGCATGCAGTCTAAATCCAGAATTTCAAGGATTCCATAAATCTGAACCATCTTCTGAGAAACCCTCATACTGTTACCAATTTTCTCTTAACTGTCATCAATTTGAATAGTTCGGCAAAAATCTAAGGAACGTAAAGCACTATCTCCTAGAGGCAGGCTGTAGAGTTATACAGCTTCCTACCTTCTAGTAAATTCTACCTCAAAAAAGTTAGTTTCTCACTTTATGTCATAATTAAAATGTGGGGCTGAGTCCAGTGTAAAACAAAGAATGAAAAACCAGTGGTGGAGCTTCCTTGGTGGTCCAGCGGTTAAGAATCCGCTGGTTGCATCCCTGGTTCAGGAAGATCCCACATGTCGTAGAGCAAGGAAGCCTGTGCACCACAGCTACTGAACCAGTGCTCTAGAGGCTGTGAGCCGCAACCACTGAGCCCACACCCTGCAACTACTGAAACCTGAGCGCCTAGAGCCTGTGCTCTGCAGCAAGAGAAGCCACCGCAATGAAAAGCCCACACACAGCAATAGAGAGCAGCCCCCGCTTGCCACAACTAGAGCAAGCCCACAGGTAGCAACAAAGACCCACTACAGTCAAAATAATAGTAATAACTAACTAAATAAATCTTAAAAAAACAGCAGTAAACATGAATGAATAAACTCTTCTTCTCAACATGAAGGAAAACTTCCTAAGCTAATAGGAGAATGCAAAAAAGTACCAATAGATTCAACAATGTGAAAATAAAAAACTTGTTCCTTAAAGAAATCAATAAAATTCTTTTTAGAAATAATCAGTATATTGCTAGATATTTAGAAGAAATATGAAATAGAAATACTGAAAATACTCATACACTAGTAAGACTTGGAAATACATGCTAGTTTCCTAGGACTCATTTAGATACCTTTTGATCAAGCAATGTAACTTCTAAAATTTGCCCATATAACCAGAGAATCTCACAATGATATTGTAACAACATCACCTATAATAGTGACACGTTGGAAAAAAATAATCCAACTGACAAACAATAAGAGATTCTCCAAGTTAATATTGGTACAGAAAACGAGAAAATAATAGGCTTCTACTACCAATTGTACTTTCAAGAAATATTTAAAGATCTGTGAAAATTTCCCTGATAAAACATTAAGTTAAAAAAGGGCAGGTTCTAAGCTTATACATCAGTTGGTCCCAATTTTTAAAATATAAGCAATGAAGAAATGGTGGTATTTATTTCTAAAACACCTTCAGTGTTCTTAACTTTGTAAATATAAACTCTAGAAGAAATGTTTACACAAATAGAAATAAAATCAGACATACAATTTCCAACAGTCCTGAATTCTTTTCCCATGTTCACTCAGAATATTTTTCTTCCCTTTTCCATGTTATATTCCTATAGATATTTAGGAGTAAACTTCCCTGTTCTAATCAAATCCAAGAAAAAAAAAAAAAGAGAGAGAGAGAGAGATCTTCTTTAGAAGCCCAAGAAAATTGAGAGAAGTATTACAGAATTGAAACTTTGGGAGGTTGTCATACAAAATGAAGTGAGACAGGGCTGGACCGAACTGGCCTTAAGCGATAGAATAAAGGGAAGTTTGGAATGTTAGTCTTTGGAGGCAACTTTACAGGTTTCATCCTTCCCTCCTTCTGCTTCCATTACAGACACTATTCTATCATGAGAGTCTTGAGGTCTGTTATAATAGAGGTATTCTGAAGAAGTAAGGCAAATCTCAGCCCACCTCCCCCTGACAGTGGAAGCCCCGCCCCACTCCCATGGATGTTTGGTAATAGGGACTCCACATGCAGGACCCTAGTTCAGGCTAACATTTCTACTTCCCCAAGATTCAAACAGAATCTGTTTTACCTGAGACCAACTGGACCAGAAGGATAAAGAGTATAAGAATGAACAAGAGAGACTTCATTGCTTCTGAAAGACAGTAGGCAGTGGGTGCTACGGAAGCCAGAACACTCTATATAGTGTGACTCTGAACACAGGTCTTAATTGTCCTCCCAAGGTGGGGTTGGGCTCAACCAGTGTACCAGAAGGATATAGGATATTGTGCCAAACATAACCTCAGTCCATTGGCCAGCAGCTCTAATTGAGGCATCACTATTCAAGAGCCCTGTTCTGGGCATGCCTTGGGGAAAAGAGAAAGACTCAGAAGAGAAGGTGCACTCCCTGCTGAAATGTATGACAGGAGAGAAAGACACTTACAGGAAGAATTTACGTGGATACCCTAAGGCTGGGTACCCCATCTGTTTTTGTTTGTTTGTTTGTTTTTACAGTTTCCTGTGTTGTTTCTGCCAGAGTATTTACCTTAGCACATTGTAACAATCTCGTCATCTGTCTCTCTCCCCAAAATGCAATGTATTTTTGAACACTGACTACTTATTATTATTTCCTGTATATTAGTTCTGGGCAATAGAGAAGTATCTAAGTCATTCTCTGAGGAATGAAAGAGTTGATATTTTGTTGATAATCTGGAAATTTATAAAGTGTTTTATTTTTTAAAGAAATAAACAATACTCAAAGATTATATGCTAAGATTTCTTTAAATCCACACTTGAGTCCAGTGACAGAGCATCATAAATTGAAGCGCATCCATATGATATAATGCTGTGTGTGTCTTAAGACGAGTGCAGCTGGTTTTCTCTCTATATTTCTGAATGAAAAAGCAATATTGTAGAACATGCATAGTCACAATTCAATTTATGTGAAAAAGTATGCATTGTATTAGTAAATGCTTTAACTAGAGTGCAAAGCAGATATTCTAATAATAGTTGTTTTCTGACTGAGTTTAAGGCAGGCATTCAATGCGGATTTTATTTATGTTCGAATTTTTTTAGGAGCGGGGGTTGCCCAGTGGATTGTGACTGGAAGACATAAAGTCCTAGAGATTTTATTCTTCTTGTGCTTTTTATTTTTCCTTTTAAAAATCACTGAGATATAATTGGTATACAGTGGAACTGAATTATTTAAAGTGTACAGTTTGATGAGTTTAACAAATTATACACTCTTAAACCAACATCAGAATCAACATAAAACATACATTCATCCTCAAAAGCTTCATTATGTCCCTTAGATAGTCACCCTTTCCTCTACCTTTTTCTCTTCTCAGCTCCATGACACCCAGTCCCCTCTGATCTACTCTCTGTCCTTGTAGCTTTGTTTACATTTTCTAGACTATTATATAAATGAAGTCATACAGTATGCATCTTTTCCTGCCTGGATTCTTTCATCCAAGGCAATCTTTTTGAGATTCTTTCTCACAGTTGTGTGTATCAATAGCTCTTTCCTTTTTATTGTTGATATTCCTTTTTATAGCAATTTTATAACAATGTTTGCCATCTCTTAGTGGATGTTTTGATTGTTTCCAGCTCCTAGCTGTTGCAAATAAAGCTACTATAGATCATTTTTGTGCAAGTTGTTCAGTGGACAAATGCTTTTATTTCTTTTTGGTAACCTAGATGTGGAATGACTGACTCACTGGGTAGGTACATATTTCACTTGCTAAAATACAAAATTGTTTTCCAAATAGCGGTGCTATTTTACATTCCCACCAAAAATATATGAGAATTCATTTTTTATCAACACTTGGCACATGTAGTTTCTTTCTTCTTTTTTTTCTAATTTTAGCCATTTAGTGAGTATGTAGTTAGTGATGAAAATATTTACTAGGTTTTCATGTAATGTTTATCATCCACATATCTTCCTTGGTGAATTCTATTTATATCTTTTCCCCAAATTTTGCTTAATTCTCATTATTATTGAATTCTAAGTGTCCTGTTTATTTTAGATAGAAGAATTTTGTTGGATTATATAATATGTAAATAGTTGTTCCCAGTCGGTGACTTGTATTATCATTTTCACATCAGTACTATATTTTGATAATTATTTTTATTTTGATGGAAATCCAATTTATTAATTTTAATTTTATAGTTTTGTCCCTTTTGTGTTATAGTTATGAAATTGTTGCTAAATCCAAGGTCACATACATTATCTAGATTTTCAGAAGAAAACTTTAGAAGAAGTTTTTTCTCTTTCTTTTAAATCACTGTTAAGTTTTTGAGTTAATTTTTAAAAGATGTGAGGTAGGAGTTAAGAATCTTTAATTTTTCATTTATGGTTATCCAATTGTCTCAGTATGATTGCCAATAATAGTATTCTTTTCCTATTGAATGTGTGGGTCTGTTTCTGTACTCTCTATTCTGATATATATATGCACATCTACTTATCATCTCTATTAAAAAATCATAATTTCTTTATTATTGTAACTTTTTGAGATCTAGTGCTTCTATGATAATTTTCACATTTAAATATTTGATCCCAGGACTTCCTTAGTGGTCCAGTGGCTAAGACTCCGTGCTTCCAGTGCAGGGCGCCGGGTTCTATCTCTGATCAGGGATCTAGATTCCCACACGCTGCAACTAAGAGTTTGCATGCCACAACTAAAGATCTCACATGTTGCAACCAAGACCCTGTGCAGCCAAATAAAATAAAATAAATTTATTTTTTTAAAGTACAGGGAGAATAGTAGGAATTGAGCTATTCTGTTTCTTCCTCCTACTTCCTCTCCCTCACAAAATTTATTACATAAATAAACATTTAGTCCAATTGAACTTGTTTATACATAGGATATAAGGTATAGATCAAAATTTATTGATTTTCCATTAAGTGTTTTTCAACCAAATAATCCATTCACTTAATATGCCATCTTGGTCATTTATGAGATTCCCGTGTACATGTGGGTCTGCTTCTTGACTCTCTCATCTGTTCTCATGATTCTACTTTTCTATTCCTAAACCAACAGCAGCTCATTATTTATTATTTTTACATGCAGAACTTTTGAAATTTTAATTTAAACTTATTTGATTTCTTCTATTTAAATATTTAACACATCTTTAAAAAATTATTTTATTGTGGTAAGAATGTGCTGTGCTAAGTCACTTCAATCATGTCAGACTGCAATCCTGTGGACTGTAGCCTCCTAGGCTCTTCTGTCCATGGGATTCTCGAGGCAAGAATACTGGAGTGGGTTGCCATTTCCTTCTACAGGGGATCTTCCAACCCAGGAATTGAACCCAGGTCTCCTGCATTGTAGGCAGATTCTTAACCATCTGAGCTACTAGGGAAGCCATACTTAGCATTTATCTACCCTGTTAGCAAATATGTGTGTGTACTTATTATATTGTTACAAAAGTGTACAGTTGCCGGGGTCCAGCCCCGGTGGATCCAGGGAAATTTGAAGCATGGACAGCGTAGGCAAGGAAAACTTATTTATTTATTAATATAAGATTAGATCAGGAAGAAATAGTGTAGTAGGAAAATTAAGTGGAGAAAAGAGGCTGATTGACTTAGTTTACGTGGAAAACCAATAAAGTTCCAGACAAGGAACTTGCACCGTCTCTGTTGGGCCACAGGTGCCCGCTTGAATATCAGGGGGTGCCCCGCCTTGGGCTCCCTTTCGCATGGGTCTCAGAAGCCCGGGCAAGTAAGTAGACTTGGTGAGCCTCCACGTTCCAAAGGATCAGCCTGAAAAGGAGAGGGAGGGAGCAAGAGAAAGAATCAACAAAGGGGAGGCCAGGCTTGTGCAAAAAACCCCCTCTCCAACTTTATTATTCAAAAGGTGTTTATATACCCTAAATTTTACATAATGGAAGATACAGAGTCACGCAGGGGCAGCAGTCCTGACCCTTTCTGTATATCTTTTTGTATACAAAAGGTCTCAGGTGATTTACATTATCTTCTGGCCAGGAGGCTTGCTAACACNATATATATATATATATAAGATGTTAGTCCTTTCCTCCTCCTTGAAAATTCCAGATCCCATCACCTCTTCAAGAGCCCTAGACCCCTGTCTCCTCCTTGGGAGCCCCAGACTTCTTATTAACCCACCTAGAAATTGACTCTCAAAACATCATATAAGAAATTCATGAGAAGGATAGCATATTACAGCTACCTTAATCTTACTCTTGCCAATCATCTTCTTTCCTTTCTTATGGTAGATACCTATTTCTTAATCATTATCTTTCTCATCAGAGAACTTCCTATGAAGACTGATTTGCCAACAACAAATTGTCTTTGTTTTCCTTTGTGTGAGAATATCTTTCTTTTCTCTTCATTCCTGAGGGATATTTTCATTAGATTTTGCAGAATTTGTAGTTGACTCCTCTTTTCTTTCAATACTCTTAAAATGTTGTGCTTTTGTTTTTCTTTTTGTTTGGGCCTACATGGTTTAAAAGGCAAAATGATCAAACTGTCATTTGAAATTTGTGATCACATGTAAATAATGAACTGCTTCTCCCTGCCTGCTTTAAACATTTTGTTCCTTGTCTTCAGGTTTCAGAAGTTTAATTGGAATGTATCTTGGTGTGGATTTCTTTGGTTTTAACCCATTTGTAGTTTACTCAGCTTCTCGAATCTGTAGGTTTATATCTTTCACCACACTGGGAGTATTTCCTGAAATACTTTTTCAGTCCAACTCTTTCTTATCCACTCCTCTTGACTATAATGATTCAGATATTAGCTCTTTTGTTAATATTCCATTGGACAACATTCACAGAGAGGCACATTTTTTCCTAAGTTGGAATACTTTGTAGCACTCACCTGGAGTATGTGTGAAAACAAAGGAAACCCAGGAAACTCAACCCTGTGTAGTTTTTCAAGTCCTGAGGAGTATCTGAGGTCCACTTTCTTCTCCCCACCTTTCAGACTATTGTGATGCCTGATTGTTGTATTAAGTCCAAAAATTTTGGATGAGAGGAAGAAATGTGATACTCTAGTTTAGTGAATTGGAAGTCAACTTTATTTACTTTAAAAAATTTTTATGTTATATTGGAGTGTAGTTGATTAACAATGTTGTGGTAGTTTCAGGTGGATAGCACATGGACTCAGCCCTATATATACATGTATCCATTCTCCCTCAAACTCCCCTCTCGTCCAGACTACCATATAACATTGAGCGGTATTCCCTGTGTGATACAGTAGGACCTTATCGGTTATCCATTTAAAATATAGCAGTGTGTATATGTCAATCCCAAATTCCATATCTCTTCCCCACATTCTTCCCCGGCTGCCAACCATAAGTTCATTCTGAGTCTGTGAGTCTGTTTCAGTTTCGTAAATAAGCTCATTTGTATCATTTCTTTTTAGATTCTTCATGTTAGGGATGTCATATGATGTTTCTCCTTCTCTGTCTGACTTACTTCATTCAGCATGACAGTCTCTAGGCCCATCCATGTTGCTGCAAATGGCATTATTTCATCCTCTGTAATGGCTGAGTAATATTTCATTATATATATGTACGACATCTTCCTTATTCCTCTGTTGGTGAACATTTAGGCTGCTTCCATGTCTTGGCTATTGTAAACAGTGCTGCAGTGGGCTGCATATATCCTTTTGAACCATGCTTTTCTCTGGGTATATGCCCAGGAGTGGGATTGCAGGGTCATATTGTAGCTCTAGTTTCAGTTTGTTTTTTTTTTAAAGAACCTCTATACTGTTCTCCACTGTGGCTGTTCCAATTTACATTCCCAACAATAGTATAGGAGAGTCCTCTTCTCTCCACACCCGCTCTAGCATTTATTTTTTTATTTTTATTTTTATTTTTTGATGATAGCCATTTTGAGGTGATATCCCAGGGTAGTTTTGCATTTCTCTAATAATTAGCCATGTTGAACATCTTTTCATGTGCCTTTTGGCCGTCTGTATGTCTTCTTTGGAGAATGTCTATTTAAATTTTATACCCATTTTTTTTAAAAATTGTATTGTTTGTTTTGATACTGTTAAGCATCATGAGCTGTTTGTAAGTTTTGGAGACTAATCCTTTGTTGGTCACATCATTTTCAAATATTTTCTCCCAATCTATGGGTTTTTTGCTTATTGTTTGCTTTGCTGTGCAAAAGCTTTTGTGTTTAAGTAGGCTCCAGTTGTTTATTTTTGTTTTTATTTCCATTATTCTGGGAGATGGATCAAAAAAGATATTGCTGTAATTTATGTCAGAGAGTGTCCTGCCTATATTTTCCTCTAGGAGTTTTATAGTGTTCAGTCTCACATTTAGATCTCTAATCCATTCTGAGCTTACCTTTGTGTATGGTGTTAGAGAATGATCTAATTTCATTTTTTTTTACATGTCCAGTTTTCCCAAACCCACGCACCTATCATCAACTAACCTATAACAAGAGGGAAGACTAAACAATGTTGGAAAGATAGTCTCTTCAATTTTATTTATTTACTTTTGTTTTGCTTTTTCCTACTACACTCTTAATGGTCACCTTCAATTGGAGAACTCAGTTTCCTCCATATATCTTTAAATTTCTCTCTATCTTTGTTTTGTATTTTGTCCACTGATTCAGTCAACATTAGTGACACTTGTCACTTGTCAGCAGAGTTCTTCTATTTGGCCCATCTCTAGCTGCTCCATTTGTGGATCGTGACTGGAACACACAGTTCTTCCCCTGAGCTCTGTGATAATACACAAAACTTGTGGTATGCCTGCAAGCTGTCAGTTTAATTAGATCTTGATGTTCAAAGAAAGGGATCATTACGTCGGCCCTGCAGGGTGTCCCACCTTTCTTGGAGAACTGAGTGTATTGCCTGAAAGCTGCTGAGGAGTGAGTGTTCTCTGGGCATTTGTATATATTTGCTTATTACATCATATCATGTCTGAATCATAGTTCAGGTGCAGCCATATGTCCACATAAACAACTTTTCCAAACTTTGCTAACATACAGTGGTGGAATAGGATGATGATCAGTGAGATTAAGCAGAATATTTTTGGTGGAGTATCTGATAAGATATTTTAAAAGGGAGGTGCCAAAGATTCAAGCTACGTGTACCCATTAACTTCTGCTGTGTCACTTCCTTGTCCATGAATAACACGATCATAGGCCTGGTGGCAAGGCAGCCATCTTGTAACTATGGAGCAAGAGCATATACTAGGAATTGTGAAAAGAGGAGATACATTGCCAGGTGCCCAATGTCATTGTGAAACTCTTACAGCCTCCCTTGTCTTTATGTCATACAAGAAGACGAAAACCCTAATTTGTATGATATCTTTTGTTGCATGATTTGTTTCACAATATAGCTTATTGTATTTTCTAACCAACAGGTCATGTGTTAGACACTGAAAGAACTGAATTAGAAATTGAGTAATATAGTCCTTTCTTAATGGTATAGACATGTAGTTTTCCTCCTTATTTTTCATTCTCTTTATGTCTCCAGATAGATATGAGAAGCAATCAATTATATCAGTGTATCTTGACTTGAAGCTGCAATGACTGGAGAAAAATTACCTGCTAACTATCAGAAGGGTGAAATCTTCACATTTCAATTTGAAAAACAAACACACAAAATTCCCAAAATACAAATTAGATATGGAAGTCTATCTGGGGTACATTTTTTGAGGTTGTAGTTTTAGATTTTAATATACTTATGTTTTAACTTCACAAGACCCTAAACTATTTCTTTTTTTCCCTCAGTACTCTACCTTCCAGTACAGGAAGAGAATAGGTGCTCCATAAATATTTGTTAAAAGAATAAATACAGTAGTATATCCATTATCACCTATGCAAACAGCCACATATACACACATATGTTAAGTTGCTTCAGTTGTGTCTGACTCTTTGTGTCCCTATGGACTATAGCCTGCCAGGCTCCACTGCCCATGGGATTCTCCAGTCAAGAATATTGGAGTGGGTTGCCATTCCCTTCTTCAGAGGATCTTCTCCATCCAGGGACTGAACCCAAGTCTCCACTGGGAATTGAATTCAGCAATATATGAAAAGAATTAAAACCATGATCAGGCTGGATTTGCTGCATGAGAAAAGGTGGTTAAGTATTTGAAAATCATAACTGCTGCTGCTGAGTCGCTTCAGTCCCATCAAATCAACATGGTAAAGGAGAAAAGTCATGACCATTTCAAGAGATGCATAAATAGCACTTGAAGAAGTACCATATGCATTTATTACAAAGACTTTCAGAAAACTTAGAGCTGGAGAAAACATTCTCAACTTCATAAAAAAGCATCTACAAAATACCTACAACTAGCTTCATGCTTGATGTTAAAAGAATGAATGCCTCAAAGATCACAAAAATGCGAGGGTATTCACTCTCATTACTCTTATATAGCATATTCTGAACATTCTACCCAGCACAATAAGACAAAAGGAAGAAATAGAAGTTATGTAGGCTGGAAAGTAAGGAATAAAATTGTCCCATTTGCAGTTGATAGGATAGCCCACAGAGAAAAGATGAACGAGTTTGCAAAAATCTTACCAGAAAAAATATTTGATTTAAGCAAGGACCGGGATACAAGACCAACATATAAAAAATGAATTGTATTGCTATACCCTAACTAGTGGGCTTCAAGGTAGTTCAGTGGAAAAGAATCCAAATGCCCATGCAGGAGCAATAAGAGACACAGGTTGGATCCCTGGGTCAGAAAGATCCCGTGGAGGAGGGCATGGCAATCCATTCCAATACTTTTACCTGGAGAATCCCATGGACAGAGGAGTCTGGTGGGCTATGAGTCCATAGGGTCACAAAGAGTTGGGCATGACTGAAGAAACTTAGCATGCATGCACACACATACTAACAAGCAGGGTATGTAGACACTGAAAGCAAGGGTATACAATCATAAAAATCATTTGTAAATTACAACACTTAGGTGTACACTGAAAAAACTTTAGGGCTTATACTTAAAACAACAAGATGCTGATGAAAGATATATTAAGAAGATTTAACTGATGTCCTTTGATTGGAAGACTCAATATAGTAGACAAGTCATTTCTCTCCAAGTTAAAACACAACTTTAACTCAGTTGTTTTCAAGTCATTTCTCTCCAAGTTAAAACACAACTTTAACTCAGTTGTTTTCATAATCCCAGGAAGATCTTTTGTAGATATACACAAGACTCTTCTAAAATTGTTATTGAAAGGCAGAGGAACTGGGGTAAAAGCAGAATAAAACAGGAAGAATCACTATACTATCTCAAGACATATTATACAGCAACAATAGTCAAGAATGTGTTGTATTGGCAGAGGAAGAAGTACATAATCCATGGAATGGAATAGAGTACCAACTACAGCCGACTAAATTTTGACAAATCTGCCAAAGCAATTCAATGAAGGAAGGATGTGCTCAGTTGCTCAGTCATGTTGGACTCTCTGCGACTCCATGGATTGCAACCTGCCAGGCTCCTCTATCCATGGAATATGGGATTGTGTTGCCATTTCCTACTCCAGGAGCAAGGATAGTACTTCAACAAATAGTTACTGCAAAAACTGGATATCCATAGTTTAAAAATCCATTCAA
Organism: Neotragus pygmaeus; assembly: GCA_006410875.1. Taxonomy (NCBI): domain Eukaryota; kingdom Metazoa; phylum Chordata; class Mammalia; order Artiodactyla; family Bovidae; genus Neotragus; species Neotragus pygmaeus. The sequence continues at coordinate 1,367,882 of SJYV01054924.1, forward strand.
ACTAAACTTCACAACTTAAAATTTAATACAATAGGGTGGGAAAGATCACTTGGATGGAAAGGACAATAATCTACTGAATGTCATGAGCTATCACAAGATGTTGGTTAGAAACAAGTTGGATCTTGATACAGCATTCTGCTATCTTGAGTATATACACAGTATTGCATACAGAGAGAAGAGAAGTAATAGGCCCCATCCAGGGTTAAGGAGGACTTTGGGGGGAATTATTTCTTCCCATCAGAACTTCCACATCCCCAGGATTATGACTCATGTCATAAGGCCTCAGTTTCCTCTTACAGTTTCTAGAACAAAGCATTACTTCGTCATGCATACTCAATGGTGCAAGTTAATCATCTTGTGTTCTGGGTGGCATGGCCTTCTTCCCCTCTCTGGTTCATCACCCATGATAGGCCTGTAAAGGTGACCACTCAGAGTCCTAGCTGTGCAAAGTATTCTGTACTCCTCAGGACACAGGCCTTCCTCTCTCCCAGAAGCCATGAATCTCCTGATGCTGACCTTCATGCTATGTGGGTTACTAACCCTGGTGACCAAAGGTAATGGAATCCTACAGTGGAGAGAAGATACAACTAACATGAGTTGTTGACCCTGAGTTCCCAGGTGTCTTGAGGGAGAAAGAGGGTCCATAGGAAGAGCTTTGGGCCAAAAAAGAGCAGTGGAAGTGCTTTCATGATAACAACTCCATGTCCTGCTCTCTAAGAATCTGCTGTGGTTGTTCCATCATTAAGGTGTGTTTGATGTTTTGTGACCCCCATGGACCATAGCATGCCAGGCTGCCAGGCTCCCCTGTCCTCCACTATCTCCCAGAGTTTGCTCAAATTCTTGTCCACTGAGCTGGTGATGCTGTCTAACCATCTTAACCTCTGCTGCCCCATTCTCCTTTTGCTTTCAGCCTTTCCCAGCATCAGAGTCTTTTCCAATCAATGGCTCTTCATACTGTCCATGGGGTTTTCCAGACAAGNATGCCAGGCTGCCAGGCTCCCCTGTCCTCCACTATCTCCCAGAGTTTGCTCAAATTCTTGTCCACTGAGTCGGTGATGCTGTCTAACCATCTCAACCTCTGCTGCCCCATTCTCCTTTTGCTTTCAGCCTTTCCCAGCATCAGAGTCTTTTCCAGTCAATGGCTCTTCTTATTGTCCATGGGGTTCTCCAGACAAGAATACTGGAGTGGGTTGCTATTTCCTTTTTCACCGGACCATGTTTTGTCAGAAGTCTTCATTATGACCTGTCCTGGGTGGCCCTGCACAGCATGACTCATAGGCAACTATTAATCTGGGGTGACTTCTGAAACATTTCTCCAAAGGCAGGAATTTCCTCAGTCTTCTGAGTAGCCCTCTATTCCTTTGTCTATAGCTAACCATTGTTAACTCAACTTCACTTTGCTTCTATTTTAACAATGTCATTGCTGCACCTAATTTATAGTTGTGTCTCATTAGTCCAACACTTACCACCATCTAGAATTCTTTTTTGTCATGAATGTGCTTTCAAAGGAGGCCCTCTGAGGCAAGGTGAACAAGTTCATCACACTATTTGTAGAACTGGTAAAGCTATCATGAGAAAGATAACACAAATTTAAGTTAGAAGTGGGGATAAGTTAAAACTAAAAAGATAAACGATCAACAGGAAACCTCTGCTAACTGATCAGTAAAGAATGAGCTTACACCTTCTTTTTTAATAATGCTATTTTGGAAACATCTACTTTGGTTAAAAATAATACTTTCAATTGATTAAAAAGTTCTAAGCAATCAGTAGACTTGTATAAGTTTAAGAAAGAGTCCTTTCCTACCCTAGAATAACAGCTCTTCTGTCTTCTCTTTCAGAATTTCTGAATCAGTCAGTGAAGGAATCTAACCTATTAGTTGTATATCCTAGCAGATCCAAATATATGGGCTTGCCCCATATACTGGCATGGCTAACTCCTTCACCATCTTAAAGTCATTGTGTCTTGTCACCTTATATCAAGACCTATGCCAACTACTCTTGAAGAAACTGTCATCTACCCCTATGACAGGCCAAATAGATGCCACTTCAATCTACTCTCTCTTATTTCTGAGAACCATTTCTCATCCTCTCACATACAGGATACTTTTTTTTTTTTGTCTGTTTCTCCTTCCAGAGTGTAAGTGCCATGTGATTTTGTCTTCTTGGTTTACATATTCCAAGTGCATAGAATAGAGTCTGTTACATAATTAGGGCTCAAACCTCTCTTGACTGAGGGGCTGTACATGAATTTTAACTCTGGAGGTAACAGTTGAAAAGTAGTAGTGAGCAATGCAAGTGAGAGGCAAGAGTAAAGCAGAATTGACAGAGCAAGATGGTTTAACAAGTTTGGGAGTGGAAGAGAAATACTGCTAAGAGGACACGGATTCCAAGGATGGACACCATGGAGGCAAAGACACATGGTGAAATAATCTTTGTAGACATGAGGAATGTGGAAGCAATGTTAGACTTTGTCCAAGATGAAAGAGGTGGAATGGTTACCCTTGAAATTTACAGAAAATTTTACCAAGGGAAAAGAATTGAAGAGAATAATGAATCACAGGAGAAGTGGCATAATGCCAACAGGTCCCAGGGGAGGAAATAGGAGCCAAATTTTCATCATGATCTCTATCTCTCTCTCTCTATCTCAACCCACAAACAGTTCTTTTCATACTTTACCAATTAAGTCGAAAAAGAGTTGTTTTGAGAATTACTTGACTTTCCTCACACATCATTATCTTCCTCCAACATACAGCTTTTGCATTAGTTGTTTCTTAGAATACATCAACATGGGTGCTTCTTGGGTAGTTTGCTGAGAAAGATGGTCATGTAGTTGCTTAATAAATGGAAAGGATTAGTTTCCCTTTAGATCTGTATCCTCCCTCCAATAAATTATGATGCTTCTTAGAAAGCCTACTTTATTTCTTGCCTGAGCTCATCGTTCTTTCTTAACCACTATTTTGCACTGACATTCTTTCTCTTCAGTTTTCCTGCTCCACTCCTGTCTGTGTTTTCCTCCTACCCCATCTTAGGACTTTATCCCACATCTCAAGATTTTAAAAATTCAAATAGCACTTTTATTTTTACCATTGCCAACACTCATACCAGTGAGAACTGGAAAATTTCCTGTCATATCAGTAAACAAAGGATGCCACAATCATCAGCAGTTGCAGCCACCATGAATGGTGAGCCCTGATGGAACTCAGGAAGAATATCTGCCATTTAGCAGTCATCAGACTGCAGTCACTCCCCATGGTGAGTGCTGAGGAAATTCAGGATGTGAAAACACAGAATAATTGGCCCCAGATAAGTGAAGTGGATATCAAAGGAATGATTTCAGTGAGTCCAAACTCTTGCATCTCCCCATGCATAGAAAAACAATAACTTCCTTAACTTGACATGTCTGATTTTTCTTTAATTCACAATAATCTTTTGGTGTTCTGACGACCTGCCCTTTGTTGGAAAACTTCTGCATAATCTGGCTGGCTGCCTTGCCTTCTTGGAGCAGTTCCTTCAGGCTTAGTTGAGATGTTGCCTCCTGGGCTTAAGTCCTGAAACTTTCTGCTGCATAAAACGTAACTCTCAACTTTTAGTTGTGTGTTTTTAGTCAACATTGGTATGGCTTTGCACCCATCTTCTCTTTTCCTTTTGACATAGCTGAGAAAGTATGCTTTCTCCGAATCAGTCAAACACTATACACGAGCCTGATCCTGGTCACCTAATCAAGGACTATGCCTTTCTTTTGTCTCTTTTCCCTCTTCTATGTTAATTTCTCTCTTTCTCCTTGTTTCTTCTTAATACTTGCAAATGTGTTCTCTTATTTCCCAGTATTCGAAAGAAGAAAAATGCTCCCTGGACTCCATATTGTCTTCCAAGTACTTTTCTGCTCTTCCTTATAGCTAAACTTCCTAAGAGTTTGGTCTCCAGGTAGCACTTTTAAGTCTTCTCTCATTCACATGTCAATCACTTTACTTCTGTTTCTCCATTTCCTACCACTCTGAAGATTACCGGTGACACTCATCATGTTAAACACAATAGAGGCTCCTGCCTTATTAGCAGTATTTGCCAACAAAGTGTGCCAATACACATTCACCAACAAACACGTGGAAACATGTTCCTTTAGGAAACATTTTCCACAGTTTCATAATCTAGTCATACCTGATACAACTTTCCTTGTGTCCCTTTGGCATTTGCCATTTTCCTGCACACCAGTCTGACTTGCACTGGCAGTATCCTCAAAGTATGGTTGATTGCTTGCAAACGACCCTGTAGGAAGCAGTCCAGAAACGCCAGGGAATTATCAGCTCACTCTAGGATCATCTGTCAACCACTGGCAGGCAGGATGGTGGAAAAAACATTCCAACTCCTCTGTCCCTCGAGAACGATAGCTTTGTCCTGGCCATACACTTGCTGCCAGAGTTCCCCATCAGATTATGCTCTAGTCAACCACACGGGTAACTGTACCACTCACCTTTTTTTCACCATTTTACTTCCCTAACTTCCACATTTCCAAATTAATAAAGGTGTGGTGTGGTGGTGTGAATTGCCTCTAAATTCATTTGTTATACAACACTCACAATTTTCCGCAAGGTTTCTTTTGGGGAAGCTAATCTGATTCTCTAGTGCCTCATTCTCCTGTTTTGCTTCCATTTTTCTGGTTACTTCTCCTGAATTTTTTCCTCCTTTCTGAGCTCTTATTAGTGAATAAGAGCTCATAATTACCAAAATGTAATTATGGTCTCCTTTTTTGTCTCATATTTATCCAACACTCACTATAACTCTAACTTTAATTATAAATACCCTTGGTAAGCAATAATCCCACAGTTTACATCTGGAGTCCGAACTTGTTTACTGAATTACCACAGGTATTTCCCCACTGCTCTTTGGACATCTAAGGTATAACATGTTATATGCCCCAAAACGAATACTTGTAGCCATCTTTTCCTCATCCCTTCAAAGCTTGTTCTTTCCACAGTTTACCATTCTATGAATGGCAGGTAGCACAACTCTCCAAATCAACTCAGAAGTGTAATAATTTACTTGGACTGCTGAATATTCCTTTGACCTTATATTCAAACAATCAGTGTCTTAAATCTATCTTCTTCTTCCACAACTCTCACAGCCCCAGCTCCAGCCACCATCAAGTTTTTTTAAAGTGTTTATTTATTTATTTGCCTGTGACATATCTTAGCTGTGGTACACGAGGTCTTCAATCTTTGTTTCAGCATGTGGGATCTCTAGTTGCAATATACAGGGTCCTCAGCGGTGGCATGCCAACTCTTAGCTGTGTCTCACGGGGAGCTAGTTCCCTGCCTAGGGATCAAACCAAGGCCCCCTGCATTGGGAGCTCAGATTCTTAGCCACTGGACAACCAGGGAAGTCCCGGCCATCATGTTTTACCTGGTCAAAGCCCCTAACATGTTTCCCAGATTCTTTTCCTTCTTTTCCCTTATCCAATTTCCATGTGAAGTCCTAATTACCTAAAACACAGGTTAAACTAGCTCATATGATGGTTTAAAATAAATCAAAATGCTTAATAATGGCCTAAAGCAACTAGGGGATGGCATCACTACTTCAAGTTCATTTTGCCTCATGTTCTTTTGCTCTTTGCACGTTACACTCCAGACTCTAGAGTCTTCGCTTACCTTAAAGACACTATACTATTTCTCAGTATTGGGACTGAGGATTTGCTGGTCCTTTTCAGAAATACTCTTTGCCTTCTGTATACCCTGTTGCCTCCTTTCATCATTTTTGCCTTGCCATGGCTTAAATATCAGCTTTACTTATATCTATCCTCTCTGTCTCTTTGTCTTCCTCTTCCCTTCTTCTCTAGGCTCTCTCCTGCCTCCTCCCCTCTCCTTCTCTCTGTCCCTCTTCCTATCCACAGTTTCCTTGATGGCACACCACAGTTTTTAATATACAGTTTTAGTTTTCTTCTTTGTCTGTCCCAGTGACTTGTAGTATTTTTAATCATATCCCTTTAAATGGTAAGGAATCTTCCTATAATGCAGGAGATCCTGTAATGCAGGAGACCCAGGTTTGATCCCTGTGTCAGGAAGATCTCCTGGAGAAGGAAATGGCAACCCACTCCAGTATTCTTGCCTGGGAAATCCCATGGACAGGGGAGCCTGGTGGGCTACAGTCCATGGGGTTGCAAAGAGTTGGACACAACTGAGCAACTAACACTTTAGATGGTAGTAGTAGTGGTTATCAAATTTTTGAGCTAGGGTTTGTCATCTTGTTGCTAGAGTTTAAAAATTAACTGTTTGTTTATTCACTGTAGCTGGCTGGTTTGTTCAAAGATGCTGGAAGAATAATATAGGATACTGCAGAAAACGATGCTTCCATATCGAAAGGTACAAACTCCTTTGTACGAACAAGCTATCGTGCTGCATTCCACTAAGCAGTGATGATCCATACACTCAATGGCCAATCCAGCCCACATTACTGGAAGATGTAACTGCTGACTTTGTTACACAGGATGATATTCCCTTTACCCCTGTATCTGGGATGGATGATTCAGTTACAATTCAAACGACTCAAGAAAGCACAGCAATTAGGCCCAGATCTTCCCAGAGAGATTCTTCCTAGATTTCGACACCTACTCATGAGAGCATTGAGGATACATTTTCTGATGACCTTGAGACAGGATATTTATATAAGCCTTGGGACTAATAGCCAGGAGACAATTCTACTGATGTTATTTCACCAGGGAAAATTCAATCAGAGACTGGATGACTAGAGATGAACATAATGCTACTGCCAAGGCAAGAACAAAGAGTTACCTTACAAGTCGACATGCATAAAGATAAACGTATAGAGGATATAGGGATTCTTCATATTTGGCTTAAGTTCTTTTTCTGTTTTCATCTGCTCTACTAATATATATGTGATAATATCTGGTCTTTGGTGATATATGTGTGTCTGTACCTTTTTCCCTAATGAATAAACAAGTAAATGTCACAGTTTTGAGCTGCCTCAATAGTAGACACAGAAATTTTGATATAATACCTGAAACACTAATATCATATGTGAAGAACCTATGAATTCACATAAAAGGTTTCAGATAAGTCCTCCCTTTCTTGTCTCTCTGTTTCCACCAACATTTTTTGTAAGTGCTGAATTTAAATCCCTGTTTGTATCATGAGGCCAAATTTTGTTTAATACTTCAGCCTGAAACAAACCTAGTTATAGTCAGAAACTCGTTCACCACAAACGTTTAACTAGATAGAGGAGCAAGTGGGACTTGCCTTCAGAACACATCTTATTAAATTAAGAACTACATCACAAATTCTGCTTATCTCTCCAATGCTCCTTCCATTTAGATATTTACTCAAAACCGCCAACCGTGGTTGTTTCATGGAGTGCCTCTCCAGACGTGCGTTTTGTCCATGAATACTGATCATGTATAGGGTGCCTATGCTTCATCTGCCTCTGTCATGCACTGGTGGTTCTGCCACTTTACTCTCTGATATCATGGAGAAGCAGTTATTCACTCCAAGTTTGATTAATTATTCATATACTGCGCTATGGCTGGGGTGTTACTGAGAGCCACAGTCTCAGATGCCTACATATCTCAGAATCAAGAAGGTTTACTTTCTAATTCTTTTTATTTTGTCTGGGTCAAGTTGCCAGGGATCCCGGCTATAGAAGAGGTATTCGGCCTCAGGCCACTGACCCTTAAGTAGACCTTATATTCCAATAGCTCTTGGGCCTCCTGTTAGGCTGACAAATACCCTACTTTACCTGGGACTGAGGGGCTTCCCAGAACATGGGAGTTAGAGACCGAGACCAAGAAAGTCTTTAGCAAGCCTGGGCAAGTTGATCACCTTCTTTCTAGTGTACCTTGGCCCGAGTTGCTCTTCTCCATTTCTTTAGTATGGTAAACACCTCATCACACAGGTCACATGCCAACTTCACAGAGGCATTCTGTCACTACGAAGACATCCTGAGACCACCACTCTGCCTCAGCCTAGAGTATTTTTCTTCTATGCCTTTCCCATAAATGTCACCTCCTTAGAAATAATCCATAAGTCTACTCCTCACTCTACTTTGCCTCATCTTCTTCCTATCACTTGAACTCTTTGAAATATTTTATAGATTTATTTGCTGTCCTTCTGCATTATTTCATTAGTTATGTACATATAGCCTGTCGTCACCACTCGAATGTACACAGAGCCCTTATACCGTGCTCTGGTTCCTGGCTGTGTCCCAAGCTGGTAGACCAGTGCCTTGTGCATGGTGGATGCTCAGTAAAAACTTGACCACTTGCTGTTCATGTAATCATCTCAACAAATAGTAATCATCAATCTTGGATACTGAATATAACATTTTTTCAAATATATTCATATTGAAAATTTAAGGGAAATGGTTTTTTTGACCCTCAGTTTTTTAATGTCTTATGATACTCAGCATTCTTAACAGGCTCTTCTATCTGCACTTTCTAAATTCCTCTTCTTTCACTCTTGAAAGAAAACTTACCTCACACCCCTTTTTTTCTAACAAGCATGGATTGCTCATCACGGAAAAACCTGCAGGTATCAAACCGGTGGATAATTCAAAGATTGGTGCTGTTATTCAGAAACTAAGTAATCACAGACTTTGGACAGCAAATCCTTTGGAAAATCAAGTGACTTTCAATTATTGTTTATCAAAGCAAGGACAGCAAAGCGAATCAGCTGGTGGTTGATAGATCTTTGTAAGTAAGTTTTAGTGATAGCTTACAAGGGAATTTGTAACTTGTGAGGACTTAAAAGAACTACACTTCTCCCTCTCTCTATTTCTGTCTCTCTGCATATCTATCATTTATATATCTGACACATAATCTTTCAATCTTCATATTTACTTTTTGATTGAATAAGGTTGCTCATTGATTACATGTTTAAAAATGAAAACTGATAATAAATTTGGTACTGATATTCATTTTATCAGTATAATATGTCTATCTACACATAAACTAGGACTTCCCAGGTGGCTCAGTGGAAATGAATCCTTCTGTCAATGCAGGAGACATAAGTTCAATCCCTGTGTCAGGAGGATCCCCAGGAGAAGAAATGGCAACCACTCCAGTATTCTTACCTATGAAATTTCGTGGACAGAGGAGCCTGTCAGGCTACAGTCCATGAAGCTGAAAAAGAGTCAGACAGGATTTTGCAACTAAACAACAACACATAAACTAATAGACGGTAAGCACTATTTACTAAAAGGATGTATTTATAGTAAAACATACAGGTTAATAATTATTTTTCACATGCATGTGGTTCTAGCCAATTTTGTTCCAAATGTTGCAATAGCAACTCAATCTTGAATATGTTGTGAAATATTTACAGTTTTATATTTAAACAGATTTCACAATAAAAATTATAATATATATTCATTTTGCAGAGAAATATGATAGAATTAACAATAATAGACTTTCAAAAAATAGATATTGCATTAAATTCTAATTTTATGGGTATGGCAGAATATAAACAAACTTAAAGTTTAAAAAGGAAAAATTGTATAATATTTCTAATTGCTAAGAAACTCTTTTTGCATATTAAATGGATTATTGTGAATAATGGATTCTAGACATTCAGATTGAATTGAAAAGAAAATCTGTAATATTTTTACATGTCAATTTTTATAACACATCTGTAATCATATCATTTTATTATATGAGTTTATTATGGAATATTTTATGTCTCAATATAAAATTGTTTTAGAAAACACTTAGCCTTCAAAATTCAAAACAGTTAGGCTTCATATATCACCTGGTGCAGACTGATGATGTTTGTTTATTACCCCGATCGTTATGTTTTGTAAAACATTTCTCTATATTCTTTTTCCATGATTGTAGGCATTCACCATTGTGCAGCATGATAGCTTTTGCTTGCTTTTCATCATTGCTGTTTAGGATGCCCCGTAGCTTAATGATCCATCAGTTCTCTAAACCGGAATTGGCCTCCAAATTGCTGCTAACTTCATATAAAATGTTAGAAACATAGTATTTGTATTTGCTTCCCTTTTGCATAGATTCCAGTTATAGTCTGAAATACTATATCTCTTGAGTTATACTTGTTAGACATGTGATCTGGTATGGTAGACATATTTTACATTTATACATCCTCCATTCTCAAGGTTTCCTTTTCATTTTATTGATGGTAACTTTTAAAGTACAAGTTTTAAATTTCGATGACCTTTCATTTTTTGTCTGTTGTTTTTGGTGTCATATCTAAAAATTCATTGCTAAACTTAAGATCATGAAGATTTGCTCTTGCATTTTCTTCTGATAACTTTTAATTTTAACTCTTACATTTATCTCTTTGATCCATTTTAATTTTTGTATGGTATCATATAAGAATCTAAATCTGGTCCTTTATACGTGGTTCTCTAGTTTCCTCAATTCTGTTTGTTAAAAAGATGATTATTTCTTCATTTAATTGTTTTGAAATCCTTATAGAAAATCAGTTGACATAGCATTAAGATTCATTTCCAGACCCTCAATTCTATTCCATTGATACATGTATCTAGTTGTTTTGGATAGTCCCCATTGCCTGTCAGGTTTGATGATTCACCAGGACTCATCAGACCTATATAAGCTCATGTGTGCAATTTATTACATTTAAAGAGTACAGGCTAAAAGGAAAAAAATATGGAATGCAACTAGGAGAAACCAGGTGTGAGATTTTTAGTGAAGTCACATAGACATAGCCTTATTCTCCCAGTCATAATGTGTGATAACGCATGTACAGTACTCCCAGACAAGGAAGCTCACTAGAGCCTTGGTGTCCAGGGTTTTTATTGGGGATCAGTTACGTAGGCTTGGAGCATCCATGTGAGTGAAATTAGCTACTCAGTCTTCAATCCCTTCTTCCAGAGTGCATACAGATACAGCTTAGCTTAAAAGCCCCAGTCTTATAAAAATAAGCATTTATTATTAATATATATCATGTGATTGGCATGGCCCAAGTCACAGTTCTACAGAGACATTTTCTCAGGCAGGATATTTTAAGAGCTCAAAAATTATTTGTGATTCTGGTTATGGACCAATTCTGATGGCTTTTGAAATGTGTAGGCTTGGGCAATTACAAATGTGTTGAGTTAGTTATTTACTTCATAGTTCACATCTATGGCCCTTTACGCAGGCCCTCTTACAGAAAAACGATCCTGATTCTGTGAGCATCCACAATTAGGTTAAAAGTTACATTATGAGTATAAAAATAACATCAGGATGTGGGCTTCCCAGGTGGCGCTAGTGGTAAAGAACCCACCTGCCAATGCAGGAGAGGAAAGAGATGGGGATTTGATTTCTGGGTTGGGAAGATCCCCTGGAGAAAAAAACGGAAACCCATTCCACTTTTTGCCTGGAGAATCCCATGGACAGAAGAGCTTGGTGGGCTATAGTCCAGTGGGGTCGCAAAGGGTCCGACACAACTAAAGCGACTTAGCACACTTGCATGTATATTCCTAACACAGAGAAGCTAACGTGGGTTAGGAATGGACTTCAAGAAGCAAGCAATCACTCTGTAAATCCATTACATAATTTTCTATATTTGTGTACTAATATATTACTTTATTCCCTCTTCATCTATGACTTTTACTTTATGATAAATTTGCACAGAACTATTTTAGCATAGAAACTAGCCAATGGCTAACTAAATCCAGTTTTTCCTCGGGCGAGTGATATTACATTGCTAATATATTCCCAGGACGCTTTAACTCTACTCCTCAATATATCTGATCATCAATATCAATATTATCTCATGATTTAATCAATAAGATAACTGAATATTATTAACAATGCCAATGTTACACCACTTCACAGTAGATCATAATACAACTTAGTTTCATTTACAGAACTAGTAAGAACTGAAGAAGTCTTAACTATGCTTTCCCAACAGAAATTGGTACTTGCCCATATAAAAGAGATAATTACAGGGACTTCTCTGGTGGTCCAGCAGCTAATACGCTCCAATTCCACCACCGGCAGCATGGATTTGAACCCTGGTCAGGGAAGGCAATGGCATCCCACTCCAGTACTCTTGCCTGGAAAATCCCATGGATGGAGGAGCCTGGTGGGCTGNGATGGAATCACCAATTCAATGGATATGGGTTTGGGTGGACTCCAGGAGTTGGTGATGGACAGAGAGGCCTGGCATGCTGCAGTTCATGGGGTCACAAAGAGATGGACATGACTGAGCAACTGAACTGAACTAAACTGAAACAAACTGCATTTCTCTCTCTTTGTGTGTATCTATCATTTATATATTTGACACCTAATCTTTCAACCTTCATATTTACTTTTGACTGAATAAAGTCTCTTGGTAATTCCATTTTTAAAAATAAAAAGTGGGAAGACAGTTTTTACTGACCTTCATCTCATTAGTAAAAGGAATATTCATCTATGTATATATAAACTAATATAAAGAAAGCACTATCTATTTACTAAGAGGATGCCTTTAAGTAAAACAAAAAAGTTTTCTTCATCAATAATTGTTTTTCACATTTTATAATCATTCATGTGGTTCTAATCAGTTTTGTTCCAAGTGTTAAAATAATTGTTCAATCTTGAAATGTTAAATATTTATAACTTTATATTTATACAGATTTCACAATAAAAATTATGCTTTGTTGTGGAAAAATATGATAGAATTATCAATATAGACTTTTAAAAATAAAAATTTATTACATTAAGGTCTAATTTTATGGGTATGGTAGAATAAAAATAAGCTACTGGACTTAAAGTTTAAAGAAGAAAATGATGTAATATTTCTATCAGTGATGAAATATTTCTAATATTTCTGTTATTGTAAATGTAACAGTGGTTTCAGACAATGAATTTTAAATCATTATAACTAGGCTCAAACACATCTTTATTCATCAAAATAGGAACCATTACAATCAACACAATTTTGACAATGAGAAATAAGTTTGTTTATTCCTGTAGCATAAAAATCCATGCTTCTGGATTCAGTGAACTCTTGGAAAGCATTTTCTGTATCCTGCTGGTTGTGGTAGCATTTTCTCTGCAAAAAGTTGTTGAGATGCTTGAAGAAGTGGTAGTTGGTTGGCAATAGGGCAGATGAATATGGTTGATGAGGCAAAACCTCATTCAACCTAGTTCATTCAACTTTTGAAGCATTGGTCATGTGACATGCCATTGGGCATTATGGCAGAGAAACATTGGGCCCTCCAGTTCACCAATGCTGGCTGCAAGCGTTGCAGTTTTCTGTTCAGCTCATCAGTTTGCCAAGCATACTTCTCAGATGTAATGGTTTCACCGGGATTTAGAAAGCTGTAGTGGATCAGACTAGCAGCAGGCCACCAAACAGTGACCATGACCTTTTCTTGGTGCAAGTTTGGCTTGGGGAAGTGCTTTGGAGCTTCTCCTCTACCCAACCACTGAACTAATTGTATAAAATCCACTTTTCATCACACCTCACAATCTGATCAAGAAATGATTCATTGTTATTGTGTAGAATAAGAGAAGATGACACTTTAAAATAACAGTCTTCTTGATTTGTGGTTATCTCATGAGGCACCCACTTATTGAGTTTTTTCAACTTTCCAGTTTGCTTCAAATGCCAAACAACTGTAAAATTATCAACATCGAGTACTTGGGAAACTTCTTGTGTAATTGTAAGAGGATCAGCTTTGATGATGCTCTCAATTGGTCGTTGTCAGCTTCCAATGACTGGCCACTACACCCCTCATCAAGACTCTTGTCTCCTTTGCAACACTTCTTGAATCACCACTGCACTGTGTGTTCATTAGAAATTCCTGGACCAAATGCATTGTTGATGTTGCAAGTGGTCTCCACTGCTTTATGACCCATTTTGAACTTGAATAAGAAAATTTCTAGAACTTGTTTTTTGTCTAAACTCATTTTCATAGTCTAAAATAAATATAAAATAAGCATCTAGTAATAATTCATTAGCAAAAGGCATAAAGCAAGGAATGTGCATTAAGATGATGTAAGAGATAACCACATTTATTTAAAAAAGTACTCCAATATCAGTTGGCAAAGTTCAACAATGCAAAACTGAAATTACTTTGTACCAACCTAATGATTGTTAAGTAAGTGATTCTTTGCATATTCATTCAATGGACTGTCAATAACAAATTCTATGCATTCATATTAAATTGCAATTTTTACATGTCAATTTTTACAGCACACCAGTATTCATAGCATCTTACTATATAAGTTTATAATGAAATATTTTGTCTCAATTTAAAATTGTGTTAGAAAAAACACATGCTCAAATTTTTTAAAAATTCAAGAAAGTTACTCTTCCTACACTACCTGGTGCAGACTGATGGTGGTTGTTCCACCACTCTGATCATTATGTCTTTCTAAAATTCCTATATATTCCTTTTCCTTTATTATAGACTTTCACTATCATGCAGCATGCTAGTTTTGCTTTCTTTTTATCATTGCTGCTCAGGGTTCCCTGTAGCTTAATAGTCCATCAATTCTCTAAATGAGAATTGACCTCCAAATTGCTGCTAACTTCTTATAAAATGTTAGAAAGATAGTATTTGCATTTGCTTCATTTTTGCATAGGTTCCAGCTCCAGTCTGAAATACCTCATCTCTTGAGTTATGCTTGTTAGATATATGATTTGATGTGTTAAACATTTTATATTTATGTATATCCTCCATTCTCTAGGTACCTTTTTCACTTTATTGATGGTATCTTTTAAAGTATAAGTTTTAAATTTTGATGAACTTTCTTTTTTGTCGCTTTTGCTTTCAGTGTTGTATCTAAAAACTTATCTCTTGATTCAGGATCATGAAGGTTTACTCTTGTGTTTTTATCTTAAGAGATTTTAGTTTTAACTCTGACACTTATCTCTTTGATCCATTTTAATTTAATTTTGCATGATCTAACATAGAAGTCTAAATTTTGTCTTTTGCATGTGTTCTTCCAATTTTCTTAATTTTATTTGTTAAAAAGATGACTGCTTCTTCATTGAATTGTCTTGAAACCCTCATAAAAGTCAATTGACATAAGAATTAAGATTCATTTCTGGACTCTTAATTCTATTCCATTGTTACATATGTCTAGCTGTTTTGGATGATCCCCATGACCTGTCAGGTCTGATGATTTACCAGAAAGATCTGGATAAGCTCATGTGCACAATTTATTACATTTAAAGAATAAAGACTGAAATTAGCAAAAGAAAAATATAAATGAGTCTAGAAAAAACCAAGTGAGATTCATAGTATAGTCATATGGATGCAGCTTAATTCTCTCAGCCATAATGTGTGATAACAAGTGCACAGTGCTGCCAGCCAAGGAAGCTCACTGGAACCTTGGTGTCCAGGTTTTTATTGGAAATCAATCATGTAAACATAAGGCTTCCCTGGGGGCTCAGAGGTTAAAGTGCCTCCCTCCAATGCAGGAGACCCGGGTTCGATCCCTGGGTCGGGAAGATTCCCTGGAGAAGGAAATGGTAACCCACTCCAGTATTCTTGCCTGGAAAATCCCATGGACGGAGAAGCCTGGTAGGCTACAGTCTATGGGGTTCCAAAGAGTCGGACATGAATGAGCACCTCAATTTTACTTTTCACTTTCAAGCATAGAGCACTCACATGAATGAAATTAGCTTCATAACCTTCAAGCTCTGCTTTTAGAGTTCTGATACACCTTAGCCTAAAAGTATAGAAACCAGGTACTCATCATGTATCTTATGGTCAGCATAAGATATCTGGCAAGGCTCAAGTCTCAAGTAAGCAAAGACCACTTTCTCAGGCAGGATATTTTAAGGGTTCAGAGGTTATTTACCACATGCTTGTCATGGACCAATTCTGATGACTTTTACAATGGGTAGATTTGGGCAACCACAAGTCATAGGTACAGAGAGTAGAGAGTGGTTAGCAGGGTCTGTGTGAGGGAGAAAATGAGGAAATGTTGGCCAGTGGCACAAAATTTCAATTATGCAAGATGAGTAAGTGCTGAAGATCTATTATACAACAGTGTTTCTATAGTTAACAGCGTTGTATCATATACTTCAAATTTGTGAGATAGAGATCTTGTTATCACCACAAAAAAGAAAAAAATTCTCTTTTTTATTCATAAGAAAAGGATAAAAGAAAGGATAAAAAAGAAAAGGATTAGGAGAAAAACTACAGACTGAAAGATATTATTTGCAAATAAAACCTCCTATACAGAGCTTATAGCATTTATAAAATGAAGAAAGGAAAAAACATCTCACCAAAGATGATTTATGGAGGGCAAATAAGTACACAAAAAGATGTTTGACATCAGTAACAATTAGGAAAATGCAATTTCAGATCAGCATGAGGTAGTACTACATATCTGCTAGCTCAGCTAGAATTAAAAACCATGACAGTACCACATGCGTTTGAGGGAGACTGACTCCCTCACACCTTGCTGGTAAGAATTTGTAATAACCAAAATCTAGAAACAACCAAAATGTTCTATAATATATTAATGCAGTATATCCATAAGATGGAATACTATCCAGTGATAAAAAGTACAAACTATTGCTATAAGCAGTAATCTCAGAAGTCATATACTGTATGATTCCACTTCCAGAACATTCTCAAAAGCAACAAAATTAGAAAGATGGAGAACAAATCATTTATTGCCAGGGGTTAGAAATGCTAAGGAAGTAGGGGGTGAAATATTACTATAAAGGGGCAGTACAAGGAATATTTCTGTGGTGATTGAATAGTTTTGTCTACTGATTGCTTGCACTAATCAACACATGTGATAAAATGAGGTTGAAATATACATGTATATTGTAGCCATGTCAGTTTCCTTGTTTTGATATTGTATGATAATTATTCAAAATGCTACATTTGGAGAAACTGGATTTCTCCAGTTTGAAGTATAACATACAATGCTGTTAACTATAGAAACACTGTTGTACAATAGATCTTCAGTACTTATTCATCTTGCAAAACTAAAATTTTGTGCCACTTGCCGACATTTCCTCATTTCCTTCTCCACACAGACCCTGGTAATCACGCTCTGCTCTGTTTCTGTGAGTAACCACTGTCTACTCTCTGTTTCTCGGGGAAGGCAATGGCACCCCACTCCAGTAGTCTTGCCTGGAAAATCCCATGGATGGAGGAGCCTGGTAGGCTGCAGTCCATGGGGTTGCGAAGAGTTGGACACGACTGAGCGACTTCACTTTCACTTTTCACTTTCACACATTGAAGGAAATGGCAACCCATGCCAGCGTTTTTGCCCTGAAAATCCCAGGGATGGGGGAGCCTGGTGGGCTGCCGTCTATGGGGTCACACAGAGTCAGACACGACTGAAGCGACTTAGCAGCACTCTCTGTTTCTAGGACTTGTTGCCCAAATCTACCCATTGTAAAAGTCCTCAGAATTGGTCTATGGCAGTTCAGTTCAGTCACTCAGTAGTATCCAACTCTTTGCAATCCCATGAATTGCAGCATGCCTGGCCTCCCTGTCCATCACCAACTCCTGGAGTTTATTCAAACTCATGTCCATCCAGTCAGTGATGCCATCCAGCCATCTCATCCTTTGTCATCCCTTCTCCTCCTGCCCCCAATCCCTCCCAGCATCAGGGTCTTTTCCAATGAGTCAACTCTTTGCATCAGGTGGCCAAAGTATTGGAGTTTCAGCTTTACCATCAGTCCTTCCAATGAACACCCAGAACTGATCTCCTTTAGAATGGACTGGTTGGATCTCCTTGCAGTCCAAGGGACTCTCAAGAGTCTTCTCCAACACCACAGTTCAAAAGCATCAATTCTTTGGCACTCAGCCTTCTTCACAGTCCAACTCTCACATCCATACATGACCAC